>SRLM01000370.1:0-165480 GCA_015708895.1 Populus ilicifolia | reverse complement strand
AAAAAAAAAAAAAAACCAACAATAAAAGAGAATTTGGGATATTTGACTGTGTAATAATAGTTATAATTTAAAGTATTTTTTTATTTATAAATATTTTAAAATAATATATATTTTTTATTTAAAAAAATTATTTTTGATTTCAATACATTAAAACAATCTAAAAATATAAAATAAAATTTATTTTAAACAAAATAAAATAATTTTTTAAAAATAACTTTAACCACATTTTCAAATTCTAACTCAAAACCTCTTATCTATCTCTCATAGACAGCCCTGCATTATCCATCATGAAAACCTTTATCCATTCTAAATATATATAGGTCAGGTGTTAAGCATTAGTTTAAATTTTATAAATATCAGAATTATTAAAGATTTATATAGTTATTAATTTTAAAATTTATAAAATTAATCAAGATATATACAAATTATCCCCAACACCCAAGTTAATTAAAAAACACAGACACCCTCATTAATTTGATCACTTTTGGTCAAGAGAGAAAAGAAATCACCCACCATCTATAATATCCATTAAAGTTCCCTTATATATAGCATGGCACTATCTATTTTTGTCATAAAAGTCATCGTAACCTTGACTTCAACTCCACTTCGAATTAATTTTCTGATATATATCTTCTTTCAAGTAAATTATGTGCATGCATTTATTAGAAATTGTATTTAATCCTATTAAAAGTTGTGTTTAATTCTAATCCTATTATAAAATGATTTTAGAATTTAACTCTTGAAATCAGTATTATTTATCATCAGTATTATTTATCTTAATATATGATGAAAAGCATGTGCTATTAAAACAATTCGAGAAAAAAAATTAAATCTTGAATGGTATATAAACTAATTTAAGTATAAAAAAAATTAAAAATTATGTTTTCCATGAAGTTTCTAAATTAAAACGATGAGTAATTAATAACATGAAGAGCACCTACAATTAGCAACTGAATGATCCTAATTACCTATTATCTAAGTGTTGCTAAATATACCCCATCCTTGCCGACCTTTTGCTTCCAAATAAGAACCTCACAGACAAAACAAAGCACAAGCTACCGTCTGTTTCATTTCTTTTTTCCCTCGTTCGAACCAAAAACTATGAAGAACAGCAATCTTTAAGCCACTTAATTACTAGCTGTTGTATATAGTTATTATCAACAACATTTCTTTATGCCCATCAAGTCTTTGTGTTACAAACAACAATACTCATGAAGAACGTTTCGAGAAACAAGTTGTTGCTATGTTTTAAGCCAGTAGTTAATATGGATCAGCTACTGCTCGATCACTCCAAAGTTGGTGTTGTTGATCACTCAAACAACCAGGCTTTGAACCTTCTTGGAAGGAGAAAGAAAGAGGATATGAAGCGATTGGTGTCAAATTCTTCTTTTCTTTCGGATGATAACAGGAGGTGTTCAACAGTAATTTCTTCTTCGAAAAATTCATCGATTCTCCATCCTCCAAAGAAGAACTTCTCCCGTGTCATCAAGGCCGTTTTCTTCGGGACTATATTGGTTAGTTCAATATCAAATTTCTTATTTCATCTATTTCTTTCCAGGCTTAATTGTTTAGTACAATAATTAATGATTGTTCAAAATTTCTATATTTTGATAGCTTTTTAAGGTGATTTTTTCCTATGATCATGTTTTCTTCTTCTTCTTCTTCTTTTCTTTGTTTTCATTACTCCTTCTAGCTTAATTTTTTAGAAGAATTGATTGTCTCCAAAATTATATTTTTAGTTCATCAAATTCTTTATTTCAGGTTTTTTTTATTTGTTTGTTTGTTTTAATGATGCTCATATGTTCTTTCATTGTTTGTCAGTCCAAAAGAGTTCGTGATCGTAAAGGGAGTCAATGTCAAGACCACTCAAATGGATCAAAGCATATCTCTTCTTCTTCACCAATGAATAGCAAAAGAACTTTGGATGATACAAGTGATCATCATGACAAAAACAACATGGTCAATAAGGTATTGATCAATACTAATCATCAAGTTAGCGAAGCAAATTTGGTAAAATCTTGTTCAAGTTCACTATCAGAACCAAGAAAAATGTCCAAGATAAAAAAGAACTCAAAAGCCCCAAATCAAGAACTTGAATTCAAGGCAAGAAACATGGACAAGTCAGGCATATATTTACTCCTAGTGAGTTTTACAGTGACAATTTTGTGGGGTAAGCTATGTGCAATATTTTGCAACTTAATTTGGTTATATTTTTTGCCTCGAAGACGGCATAATACTAGCCGGCCTGAAAATGTCAGAACAAGCTTGTGGTTGCCAGAGAAAAAAGAGAGTAAAGATCAGTACTCCAACAAGAAGAAGGTCATTATGGCAGGGCTGCTTGAAAGGAAGCATCAGAGGGTTAATGACATTAAATTTTTGACGTGAAAATTCTATTTTCGTGTTCGTTGCAATCTCTTCATCGTTAATCTCACTCTAGTTTCTTGTGTTGATTGCCTTTTTGCATCTTTGGGGACTATGGCAGAATCTGAGTACATAACATTCTCTTTTACTTTTTGCTTCTTTTCTAACTTTATTTTCATTTTTTTAATATTTTTGAAAATTGTAATCTATTAACGAGGGAAAATAATATAAAGAAATTGGACTGATATATCATGGAATGTATGGGATCATGGTTTGTTGGATGCTTTAAACTAACTTAACTGGCAAAAACATTTCCTTATTTAAACTGATTTATATGTTACTTGGAATTTTTTTTATGTAGTATCAATGACGCATTTTTAATATTAATTTTATTTATTTGAAGAAATAAATTCCCCTAGATATTGCTTCAACTTAAACTCATGAAGTCAAAGAAATTAGTAAATCTTTTTTAACCACCAGGTCTATTTTGAGGATTAATTGGTAAAGATTCAATGATGAAATCCAATTTTATTCCATGGGCTTGAAGGCTAAGCCGAGACTTGAGATAAAATTGTCAATTAATCTCATTGTTTTGATAGTTTCTTCTATTTTTTCTTGATAAAATGACTAAAAAATTATATTTGGTGTCATAATCTAATTCTGACTTATTTCTTGAAAATTAATCTTTTCAAAATAAAAATCAAAAAATAAAATAAAGGTTAACAATATAGAGAAAAAAGATGAAGGAGGGCTACAAAAATAGAAAACAAATCTTTAATAAGCCAATTTCATTTAATCATCGGTAAAATTAAATTTTAATTATATTTAAGAATTAATTTTGATCCAATTAAAGAATTTAATTAAGTGTAAGGACTTAATTATACTTTAAATGGGTCAAATTAATTTTATTTTAGGCCTAATTGATAAAAAAATAAGTTTAGCAGCTTAATTTCGGTGTAATTGAGAAGATTAAAATTTTAAGAGATCAAATTTAATTTTTACTAAATTAATTGATTGAAATTAAGGACTTAATTACACTAAATAAAAAACTTTATGGTCAATTAGGGTTTAATTAAAAGAGAAAGGACTGAAATGAATTTTGACCAAAAACAAAACTCAGCACTGTTCATTATCTTTCTTTTTTTCTGAAAAAACTAGTCTAGTTACCTACTTTGCGGCTTCATTTAATGTATCTAATGTCCACCAAATTTAACAAATCTTATACAAAAATGATCATCTATAATTTTTCTACAACCCCATGTAATTCATTCAGGCTAAATGACATAAAATTAGTGTTGGTGATAGTCTAAAGAAATCTACTCAGTCAGCCTTTGTCTACAGATTTAATAACTTAGGATGTCTACTTTGAATCAATGGTTAAGATCCTTCCTAACTGAAGTAAGGGCCAAAACTTTTTCTTGGTAAAGACAAGATTGCCATTTTCCACTGCCTATAAATAAAAGTAAATGTCATAGCATAACAGGGAAGAAAATCAGGTCTAAAATAAGCTAAAAAATCACTCTTCTCTGTTTCTGCCACTTTTTCTCTATTTTTCCATCTTTCTCTCTCTTTACCTCTTCCACGCCTGCCTTCTTCAATGAGGATACCAAAAAACCCGACCTATAAACCACCAAAATACTAGTTCCATCGTAAGAAGCCAGCATAACCACCAAGCAGCCACCGCGACTCCTTCTCTCTCCTGCAGACCTATTTCATCCTCCTTCTTCTCTGCCACCTCAACCTCAACAATAGCAGTAAAGGCAGTAACCACTTCTTCTAGGGGCTTTCATTCTTAGAAATAGCCACAGGGGTGGCGACTCTCTCGTCATAGTGGTGACTTGAATAGCTCTAACAATTAGCAACTTCAGCACCAACCACAATAGCGGTAGCTCTTGTAACGTGAGCAACAACAACTCCTTTTTACGCCACCAACTCTTCCACCATCCTCAGCCAGACCAGTGACGACAACCACGACCCTTTAGCCAGGTAAGTCTCCCTTCCTTTCCTCCTCCTCCTTCTTTTGTCTTGTTCACTGCGTGAACAATAGGCATGAATTATAATTCATGTCCTCCTATTTATGTAACATGTGAATTATATATATGTATATATAAGTAAAAAATTCCAAAATCATTTCAAAAAATATGATTTTCTCACATAATTTTTTATCAATTTTGCATAATATCGGGTTGTATATTTATACTATAAAATACACATCTGGTATTAAAATATTGATTTTCTCCAAAATCTTTTAAAAAAATAAATAAAACATTTCAAAACATTTTCAGAAAGACAAAATATTTTGTTGCATACAACTAAATCCTGAAATTTTTCCAAGCATATTTTTCATAAAAAAATAAAAATTACATCTTTTTCATGCTTAAAAAAAATTCAAAAATGGATATCATAACTAGTTTATGATTATCCATTAAGATTTGGCTAATATATCAAAAATCTTTTTCCAATTTTTTTTAAAGTCTAGATATAGACTTTAATATTTGGAAGGTGTAAAATTACACAATAAAGTACATTCTCAAGTATTGAAGATACAAAGTGTAAATAAATGCAATGCTAAAATTTAAATTTTAGAATGGTTAGGATTTAACCAAATAAGATAGAGACTTTCACATGAAAAGAGATCTGCCTTGAATTTTAGAAAAGACTAACGAATAAAAACTCAACTTAGAAAAAATAATCAAATAACAATGCAACTTACTTTAGATAGGGTACACTAGGATAATGCGTCTTGCTCTTGCACAACCAGTCCTTGACTTGTAAACTATAGTTTCTTAATGATCAAATACTATGTGACGACTTCTAAATATTTATTATAATTTTATCTAGAAAACATTTCCAACACACTACACCTCACACAAGAAGCATGAAAAAAGTCTTTGTCGTCGCCAGATGACATCGCAACACCCGTGGCATTTGATATTTGCAAAAAATCCTTCATTTTTGTTCATTTGTTTAGAAAAGAGGACTCAAAGGAAAAAAAATCAATTCATCAATATAATTTTATTTTAGATTTGTTTTGAATTGGAGATGGATGAAGAATTTTGCCATCTGTATAATGCTCTCTTAACCTTCTTCGGCTATACTTAAAATTTATAATTAGTGAAATTTAGTTGAATTAAATATAAATCCTCATTAGAGTTTTTCAATAATATTTTAAAGATAAATTAAACAATACATATCTAAATTTGTAGTCTTACAAAATACAAATCTTGGCTTGAATTCATAAATAAATTAAGTCTTCATAAATCAAATTAAAGAAAAGAATTAAATGATTGTTTTATTTTGTTATAAGAGTATTTTAAGTAGAGATTATATCATATTATATATTTTAATAAAATTAAATATTTGTCCATGTGTATTTAGGTATTCAAATGTATGTCCACAATTATAATAATTAAAATATGAAAAAATATATATAAAAATAAACTTGAAATATACAAAATATTAATTTTATAAATTAGTCGTTGTTGATCTGTTATTTACAATATAATGATCAATAACGATCGTCGCTATTATATAATAACATTATAGTTATTATTATTTTTTTTTTACGTGTGATGTCCGGGCCAGTTTACACGCACCACGACTAATCCACACGGCTCACTGAACATCCTACAAGCCCAGTGAACAGGTAAGGCACCGCGGGGGTGACAGGCGTGCATGGTGAGGTTCGAACCCCTGATGCAGAGGAAGGGGACAAGCCCCTTCTACCGCTAGGCTAGAACCTCACTTGCAAATTATAGTTATTATTGGTGTGATTCATCAGCGATGATGCTATCCGTTAAGTAATAATCATTATGTATACAATAACCGCAATTATTTATAAGCATGCTCCGTTAAATAATATTAATTTTAGGAAAATTAATGCCAAGCTTTTTGTTTATATTGTTGTTAATTGGATTAAGTCTGATCTGTCAATAAAAAATAAATCTAGTTCAAATACTTAAAGAAGTTATTAAAAAAAATAATCATTTTCTCTATTTTTATACATATATAAAGACATAACTCACATAGAAAGGTAAGTTTTTATCATTGAAAAATTACAATTGTTTTTGTTATTTTCATTTTGAATTCTATATATTAATTTACCAGGATTTATAAAGATCTTCATATTATAAAATATATTTTTAATAAGTTACACTTACCCATTCGAGTACAATTTCTTGACATATATTACCATAAATATAGTTTTTAAACAGTTCAGGTAATTATCAAATTTGAGCGTCAAAAGATTGTGGCGTTCAGCAAAGTTGTATTTTCAAGAAAAGAAAAGTGTTAAAAAAAATCACTATTATAATTTTAAATACCTCAATTTATCTTGTCCATAAAATCATAAAAGATTTCTATTATTGCATTTAACTGAGATCGATTGGGTTTGGGAATATTAATTTTGATGAAACTGAATGTGATTTGATTTGTTATTTTATATTAATGTTGTTTTAATCAACAAAAAAATGGATTTGTGAAATAATTAATAATATTTACTCCAAAAATAATATAAATTTCTTGAGATTTTTAAACCCTAGGCAGTGTATAAATATGTGTGTGTTCTAAGATATTTTAAAATTGAACTCTCTTGCATTAAAGAAATTAATTAATAAAAAAAAAAAGAAATACTCCCTGTTTTTGCATTCTAGGGCTTGGCCTAGCGGTGGAAGGGGCTTGTCTCCTTCCACTGCACCTGGGTTCGAGCCCTGACATGCACGTCTGTCACCCCCGCGGTGCCTTACATGCCTACTGGGTTTGCAGGGTATTCAGTGGGCCGTGGGGATTAGTCGTGGTGCGCGTAAGCTGGCCCGGACACCCCACGTAAATCAAAAAAAAAATCACCAATATAATATACTACCACTGTGTGAAGTGCCTAACATCCTAAAAGGGACGTCTGCCATCAAGGAATTAAGCAAGTTGATTTAAAAACTAAGTGAAGGGAACCTTGTTAATTAGTCATTGATTGATCATATATAGGGAGTATGTGTGAGATACATATGTTTCCTATTTTGAAATGAAAAAAAAATATTTAAGAGATGAATTTATTTTTTTTATCTATTTTTTATTTTAAAAAGATAAAATTCACTTTAAAAAAAATAAAAAGAGAAAATTATCCCATAAAAAACTCTTCATAGCTTCTTCTAATTTTTTTTTTAAATAAGGACCGAACAAGTATACTATCATCAAGATGAGCAAGGAACAAATAAAAAAAAATTTAATTATTTAGGTGATGGTCAAGTGATAAGAATTTGAAATTAAGAGGTTTGCTTCTTCTGGTCTCAAGTTCGAGTCCTTTATTGCTTATATAATGGCCATCGGAGGCTTACATGGTTGATAATTTCAGGACCCATGAGATTATTCGTGGTGAGTAAATGCTAACCTGGACACCCATATTAATAATAAAAAAAAAACAAAGTTTTTTAAAATTCTAGCTTGAGGCTATTCTTCTTCGAAAAAGAAAAGTTGATTACAGCTAAAAGCCATGATTCTCAAGTAAAATCAAGTTGTAGCTATGGTACCTAAAGCTGGTACCTCAAGCAAGGCCATTTTACCAAATTTATTATTCTATATAATAGTTAGTGATTATAAATATTCCTAAACAAAACAAGGAAAATTAATTAATTAATTAATCAGGCCAAACAAATATATTTATGAGGTTCACCTGGTCGCTTCACATTTAGCGTTCCAGAACAACAAGAGGAAGGCACAAAAGCAAAAGAGTCCTCCTGTGCTATCTTTTTTTCTCATCTACATTTATTTAGTTTTTCTCTTCCGTAGCGATTAATTATTGATCGTAGAGATTAATTATTACACTTGTCATCATTAACTCATTTAAGAAAGTTAATGTGTAAATGGATAAAAATTAATGAATCCCTCCTAATTTATGGGATTAATGGATTAACAGTGAGTTTGATAAATAGGTTAAGTAATTTTGAATCTCTTAATCATGTGTGGATAGCAAACTTAGATTCTATGGATAAAAATTAGTTTAATAATACAAATACATTTAAACCCAAAAAGTAAAAGAAATAAACTTCCAAGCTATTTTATTGAGTCCATAATCAATATGTTAATTTAGAAGTATGAACTTGTCTACTTAAAAGTATTATTATTAAATCTAGTTTAATCATGTATGAGTTCTTTTGTATTTTTTTTTATCTTTTTTATATAATAAAACATTTATTTTTTAAAACTTTCAAATTGGAATAAATTGTGATTCCTAGATTGCAATTTCCATGAATTTTGAAAAAGAAATTACCTATCCATATATTATATATAAAAAGAATCTCTTGAGGGACCAACTAATCCTCTCTAGTAGAGGGACCAACTAAATTAAAAAAGAATGGAGGGACCATAATAAGTAAAACACAAGAGAGTAGGGACTAAATGTACAGTCAAACCCTTTTTGAAAATAACTCCCATGGATAACAGACCGCGCGCTTCCTAACTGTTTCTCTCCCTCTCTCTCAGGTGCCTTTGCATTTCTTCGTCCAGCTAAAGCTATCTCTGGTTTCTTGAACTGATAACTTCAATGTGAATGATATCAAATTTGATTTTTCTATCATCATTAGCGTTTCTTGTTACCATACTTAACTTTGTCTTTCTTTTGTTATTTTCATCAGTTTCTTCAATGTTAATGCTACTGTTTCTTGAACTTAATTTTGAATGCAATCAACAACTGAAACAATTTCACTGTTCCATTTTTTCTTTACCATTCTTGTTTGATTTAATAAAATGAGTTTGGTTTAATCTCTTAGTTAACATGTTCTAGTTGCTATTTTTTGTGTTAATGTTTAGATAATTATGTATGCTTTCACATTGTATATGGATTTGCTAAGTTTCTTTTCGTTTTACGTGATTTTTTGCTTTATGGATTCTTGAAAAATCTCTCATTGGGGGTAGTGAAATCCATTGTTAACTTCATGTTAGACCTGAAATCTTTTCTTTTGATTCTCTTTTTTTTTTTTTCCTTCCTGTTGACAAGTTTACAGTTGCTTTATAGTCTAGCTTTGATTTCATGTTGTATTGTGGCCGATTCTTCTAACGATGGAATTGGTTCTTCATTGCGCATTAAAATTCTTCTTTTTGTAGAAAAATCTTGTAAAGATGACAACTCCTAGAGCATTGATTCAACAAAGCGTGGAGCATGATAAAACTAAGAACAAGGAGAGGAGGGATAGGACTGTGCCGACCAAGAGGGAGATAGTCTAGAATCAAATGCTGCTCGAAAACTGCAACTAGAATATCAAAGTACAATGGGCGATCCAATAGCAGAGTTTGAAAGACTCCTTCATTCTGCTGCTCCATTTATCACTTCCTCTTGTACAAATAAAAATCAGCAGTTAGATAGTTCTATTCATCAGACATAGTTAACAAGAATATCCCTTCAGGATGTTTGGAAGTGGTATGAGACACCTGGGAATTATGGGTTAGAAGTCCAGGCAGGAGATTCTCCAAATATTAATAGTTTTCTTTCTGAGTCGACACCATTCTGTGCATATTTTGTTCCTTACCTGTCAGCTGTTCAATTTTTTGTTTACCCACATCTCTCAGATGTTTGTGGGAAGGATAAAGTGGGCACCAACCCTGAACTCGTATTTGAATTCTTTGAATCTGAGCTTCCACACGATCGAAAGCCTCTTCATTTAAAGTTAGTCTTCTTCTTACTATTTTCTATGTTGCTTGTGCTATTACTGTTTTCTTCTGTGAGTATGAGGTATTGAGATTCAGGCATGACAGGCAACAGCATGCCTAACTAGAATATCCTATGATATGTAATCTCATGCGTGCATGAAGGATGGACATTTCATAATGATGTCAAGTAGCTGAGCCTTGAGGCTTTTTGTACTCAAGAAATGTTCCTTTAATTTGCCTCACTTTTGGTTGCTTTCCACTTCTTGAACAAACATTCTGGTTCCGCGCTTCACCGCACCCTCTGAAATCTTGTGGTAAGATGCAACTGATTTTGTGTTAATCCCTTGCTAATTGCAGAATCAGGGACCTCATCAGTATCAACATTTCTAACCTTCAAGTGTTCGGTGATCCATCAAAGCTAGAATCTATGAACCTGCATGATCTACACCCTTCATCTTGGTAAGAAACAAGAAGATCTTGTAGTTCTTGTTATCCTTAGTGCTTATGTGCATGTAAAATTTATCATACTCATGAACTCTGGATAAATGGTGTCAGGTTTTCGGTTGCATGGTACCCTATATATCGAATTCCAGAGGGCGAGTTTCACGCAGCATTCCTGACATACCATTCATTTAATCAATTAATTGTACGTAGCGTTCCAATTGATTCTCTCAGTAAGACGTTTCAGATGATTGTCTTCCCAGTTAGAGGATTGCAAAGCTGCAGGACAAAGGTAACTTCTATATAACACTGACTCAAACATTCAGATGATTTTTAGGTCCAGATTGTACTTCTACATGTCGAAATGGTGTCCGCCAGAGAAGGAAACTGCTAGCAGAGATTCAAGTCATCACTAAATCTGATTTTCCACGGTCTTCATTTCTGAACTATGACATTTTCATTTTAAGTAGTTGATGAGAATTTGGTCGAATTGCTTGTATCAAAAGACATGATTGATTGATACATCGCACGATAAAATCCTTCCGCGTATACGATGATTAGTTCTTTTCCATTGTGTTGTTTCGGTTTATGATATTTTCGTCTGTGGTAAGTACATAACAGATAATGATGCTTTAAGAATGGTGTATTTCGTGGGAGCCTGCATTCCTAATTTGCTAAGACTTTTACAAGGAACAGGTTGATTAATACCTGACAATCTTGAAATTGTAGGGTGAACGCTGGTTTGACCTCAGAACTCATGTTGAGTCTTCTTCAGAAGAAACTACTTCTAAAACTTCTGAAATTCTCATAGAAAGAAGCAGAGCACAGGAGGAAAGATGCAGAACACTGAAGAAAAATGCCTTGCTTCTCTCTACAAGATGTGTTACAACAGATCAAGTCAACAGAGTTAGTTACCATCGAGATTATCAGTTCTTCATTAGTAGGAAACGCTAGGTTGATCTTTCCTGCATCACATCTTACACTCTGCTGATTTCTGTAAACAAAAAACGTGTGGTCTAAAATGCTAGTACGGTATCAATTTTGCTGGTTTTTGTAGGTATTAAGAAACAGAAAGTATACAACAACCCTAAGTATACTACGACCCTACGGCAGAAGAGTTAGTTTCAGTTTGTACAATCACTGTAGTTGATGTCCCTATAACATGCAGTTCCGGAGGTTTTCCGCTGTAAAACTAGAAATTCTATAACATGCAGTTCTGGAGGTTTTCCGCTGTAAAACTAGAAATTCCTCTCCTATCTCTCTATGGCTCTTTCCCTCTGTTTCTTTTCATTGAAATGTTGAATAGATAATACAATTAGGTGATCAAGTTGTTAAGTTTCTCCAAATTAAATTACAATTTCATTTGTATCCATGCATGGTGGGTCAATGCCAGTCAATTGAGGACAGCTTCCTTTCAGTTGACTATTTTTGTTCACCCTGCATTGTGCTTAAAATGAGTGGAATCAGCATGCTTTGTATACAAATTCGCAAGGTGAGAGTCAGATGCATGGCCTGGAATATAAAAGCTATGTTGTCTTCTGTTTAGCAGTCAATGGTTATCAGAAGCCAAATCCAAATTCACTGCTGATGAATTCGTCTTTAATCATAAGGTCTTCTGCTTCGCACACAATTACGGCCCGGTCTTGCTGATGTTATTGTAGTGATGAATGAAAAAGTAGTTTGTGGACAAGTAATGCTTAAGATATTAAAATGTCTTTCTTTGAAAGACAATTTAATGGATAGCACCACCTTGTTCTTGGAGGAATCCCAATTCGGAAATGGATTGAGGATGAAAAGGTCTGATTAGACTTGAAAATAACTGCTGCTTGCCTTAGTCATAGATTATATATACATTTAGTTGTGTCTAGATATCTCATAAACCACTTATAGGCTGAAGTTAATGTCATGAAGCATGAAACATGCCATAGACTTGGAGATTATATAAGAAGAAAGGCTTTTACAACAATACTTGGATTTCGCCACTCTCAGAAAACTTTGAAACTAGCCTTCAAATAAGGTACAGACCATGTACAGAGAAGAAAAAAAACTGACCATGTACAGAGAAGAAAAAAAACTAACTACTACAATTAACTAAGACTCTTGCATTATCAAATAGAATAGCAGTATTACAGTTACATGAACCAGATTTCTCAGCGTCCTCCTTTGATTCTCCTTTTAAGACTTGGGACTTTTGTTTGTTGTGGTGTTCTTAGTCTGAGTTGAAGCAATTGAGGTGTGGCTCTGTGCCTGTGAACTTTGGCTAGAGGATGATTCTGTGAAGAAAATTATGTTCTCCTGGCTGTCAAACACTTGGAGACATCTTGGAGTTGGAGGTGGATTCACGCTCACAACCCCTTCGAGGATCTGAACTACGTGACCCATTGATGGCCTTTGGGTTTCTTCATCTTGGATGCACCAGCAAGCAACTTTACAGACTCTAGTTAGCTCTTCAAGATCAGCATCCCCCTCCAACCTGTGGTCCAACAAGCTAAGGATGTCACCGTACTCTTGATTGATTTGGTTAGCAACATAGCTTGGAAAGAACTTCACTTTCCCATCTTCAGATTGCTCAGAGTTTCTCCTTCCTGATACAACTTCAAAAATCATCATTCCATAACTGTAAACGTCTGCTTTGGCTGTTATAGCCACTCCTGAAATCCACTCTGGAGCTAGATAGCCTCTTGTACCTCTCATGGTTGTCAGCACCCTGCTAAAATCCCGGCCGACGAGCTTTGCCAGGCCAAAATCAGCCACTTTTGGGCAAAACTGAGCATCTAAAAGGATGTTCTCAGGCTTTATATCGCAGTGTATGATACAGTCCCTGCACTTCTCATGGAGATAGTTCAATCCTCTAGCTGTCCCCAAAGCAATACTGTACCTAGTTTTCCAGTCCAAAACCTTTGTGTTTTTCTCACTGAAAAGAAGGGAATCGAGAGAACCATTCGGCATGTAGTCATAGACCAACAGCTTCTTATTTCCCTCTGAGCAGAACCCACGAAGGCGAACCAGATTGACGTGCTGGATTGTCCCGATAGTGCTGACTTCTGAGCGGAATTGCTTCTCTCCTTGGCTGATGCTTTCAAGCTTCTTCACAGCTATGACACTAGTATCAGGTAACACCCCTTTGAAAACAGAACCAAAGCCTCCTCCCCCAAGTTTCTCAGAGAAATTCTTCGTCGCATTCTGTAAATCTCTGTATCCAAAAGCCATCAGGGAACCCTCTACTGCTTTGCCCATTTTGACTGTTTTTCTCCTTCTCAAGAATATGAACAGAACAAGGGCCAGGAGAGACACTATCACCACTGAGCCCACAACACCGCCAATAACTATTACTTTATTATCCTCAGAACTTGAAAACTCAGAAGCAGCAAGCCTGATATAGATAGATTTTCCATCTGTGCCATCTGAAATTTGTTGCATATCCAATAGCTCGCCGGACCAAGCTGAGCACTGACCATCATCAAAAGCATAGGCAGTACAAGAGCAATTCTTCAAGCAAGTTGATTCACATTCCCGTGCACTCCCAGCTGTCACTATCCGTGGATTTGCAGGCAACTTCATATTGTAACTTGCGAAAAATCTGTCACTCTTCCCATTAACAACACTAGAATTCCCACACTGCAGATTTGTTGCCCTCTCACATCCCCCAGAAAAAACCTCCGAATACCAGTCCCCCGTCGATTGCGGCTTGAAACCTCTCAGGCAGTGGCAGAAAGGCTGGGATTTCGCATTACAGCTTCCAAAAGCCCCACAGTAAGCATACACCTCACATTGCGTCTTTGGTTGAGACCAGAACAAAAACCATGCCTTGGTACTCTCCAGCCATGTTAGCTGTTGAATCTGCCCGCCATCATCCATCACAAACCGAGATATGACTGTACTGTTGTACATTGAATAGGTGAAATAGCTCTCATTAGCATTGCTAACATAACTGAAGTTGTAGATATAATTCAATCTCATTTCAGGAACTAAGCTGAAAATCTGTCCGTTCCATGGTCCACTGGTCCAATACTGTATAGAGCTCTTCCAGTAGATCAAATATTGACTCTGATTTGGGTCTAGCTCAAGAGAGAAAAGACCCGGTGCAGGATTATCTTTGCTTTTCCATGATATGAGACGTGTGTTCCTATTGTTGATTTTGCTCAATCCAACCTTAGCACCAGGCAGCCATGTATCAGCTGGAGAATCAAAAGACTGCCATAGTGGTGACAATGATGGATTAGACCCATCTCTCAAAAATAGATTTCCATCATTACCAAGCACTGCTTCCACAGATCTAGAGCTACTAGAGCTCAAATTTGTGGACCAAATCAGGATCTTGGACTCATTAAAGAGAGCTAAATTCCCATCAGATATTCTTAACTCCGAAGAAAATCTATCAGAAACAGGTGTCTCTCTATTTGCCACCCAAACTATGGTCTGTGTAGACACCTTATCTCTATAATACCACATGCCTATGTAGTAGTTTGAGAAGTTACCTGGCTTGAAGAAACCAAGTTCAAAGACTTTTCCTGCTGAGACAATAGTTTGGTCTCCAGAAAGAGAGCTGTTTGCAGAGATTGTATCAGCTCCAAGGGAGACATGTGGTTTGAGAGAAAAGCATATGAAAATAACAAAAGGCATGATCCATGGATTGTTTCTGACATCCATGGCTGCTGCTAAGGTATTTTGCAGGTAAATTTGAGATTTTCAAGGTGTAAGAATGTACAGCTGATTTTATGGAGACTGAGAGAGAGAGAACAAGACTTGGTCTCAATTTACTCCGTAATCTTTTGCCAATGAAACTTACGAGATTGTTGTTTTGAGCATGAAGTCAAGGGCAAAAATCTAAAAAATATATTTTAAAAAAATATATGAAATTAATTTTTTAAGTATTTTTTAATTATTTAAATCATAAAAAAACCATTTAAAAAATCCTTATTAAAAACTGAAAATCATGATCACAGTCAACCATTTCAATCTTAAGAGCTAAAACTAATGTCTTCTTTTCTATCAGTAAATATATAAATATATATAATAAATATTTCCCGTGGTTTTCTATCATTAAATTTATACATTTGGGATATCTGGTGGGGGTGAAAATTTTTATTTTTAACCACAAAATCATTCTCGTGCCCAGAAAAGAAAATTCAAAGTTTCCAGATTTTGCAACCTGAGACCTTCTAGATCAAGATTGAATTCTGTGAAAGACAAATGGTTTGTCACCAGCAGAGGACCGAGGATTCAAACTTGGTCAGCATGAAACAAGAACAAATTTATAGCCAGACATCAGGTAGAATGATGAATATATTTCTTAAATGTAATCTGAATTATTATATAAAGAGCACTCTCTTATTAACGATAATCAATAGTCGTAACTCTATGGAGTAATAAAAGGGTGTCAGGAAGTCAACACTATTCAAATAATTACGCAAGCAGAGATATTTCTTTTATTTTCCCCATAATCTAACCTTTGTTTTTTATAAAAAGACAAACAGAGCCATTGCCGTGTTGAAAACTCTCCTCGGTCACTTTCATGGAAAAAAAAAACACAGGGTGGCGCAATTGCCTTCACATGGCAATTGAAACTTGCCCATCGATTTTCAACCTGCCCCACTACATCATTAAAATTTGCAACAAGAAAGGATTAGCCTTTACCATATCATTCATGATTTTCCCTGCTGCAAAAGCATGCTTTAAAGTTTAAGGTTCTAGATTCGAGCTTCTTCATTGATTTCTTCTGAGAAGTGGGATCTCTGCTGTATCATTAAATATGCTTGTCCGTGTGTATCGAATTTATACTACTTTGTATTGAGTTTTATATAAAACCAGACGAGAGTTGATCGAGCCAGTTTTGTTGCTCCACCCGTAAATCTAGTCTTAAATCGAGTCATATATTATATCAGGTTTTATAATTATGAATACGAGTTTTATATATATAAATATCTTAAAATTTAAATTTAATATAAGTGAATTAGAGTTTTCTGTAAATATGTATCTGTGTGAATTTTAATATTCTATATTAGGTATATGGTCAATCTCCATGTGTGTGAGAATGAATTTAATGGTCAATTGGTCAAAATATTCATGCAAACTTGAATGACTATCCTAATTGAGAGAAGAAGATTTGATGGGTTGGCTTAGCAGCAGCCTCAGGTAATTGTTTATTTCTTTCAAGTCAAAAGTTGTAATTGGATCCTAAAAATAAAGACAATACATAAACATTTTCTATAAGAATATTAAAGTTATAATTGGTCATGGGATTGATTGTCACTTCCTCTTCCTCCATTCTAATAAATATAATTAGGTGATAATAGTATTTCAAAAGATTTAAGATATGCCTTGCAAGATTATTTAAAAAGGTAATTTAACTTTAATTTACATACAAATTAATCTAAGAAATATTCTTATTATAATCACTAAAATAATCTTGAAGCGTTGATATTAAATTTGACAGAGTTGATTGGATCCTAGATAAGTTTTTAAAAAAGTTAATCGGTGTGATTCAACATAAAAAAACATAAAAATTAATTTATAATTCTATCAAAACCCGTTGACTTCTTTAAAAAATTAATTGAATCAGGTCTATCTATGCTAACACATCTGTTTCATTACTCGAGCATTATGCTGGATTAACTTCAAATTGAGTTTAATAGCTATCATTAAGGGTATATCGTTAGTTTAGATATAAGTATATAATTATATACTCTCTAATTTATGATATTTTATAAATTATAAACTCAACTTATGTAGATTTTTTTTTGTCTTAAGTGAGTTAGATGTTATTAGGTTGAGATGAATTTTTGTAAATATTACAAAAATTCATGGGTTAAACTTATATTACTAATTTTTCATGAATGTATATTTAGAGGTGGACCTATAATATAAACTATAGGTTTGTGACACTTCCAATATTAGATCCAATTTTTATATCTTACATTACCCTTAAATTTTAGATACATTATCATTTTCTCTGGCCAAGAAATAAACTATTTTTTTGTTATGTTAAAGAAATCTAATAGAAAATTCATTGATAAAAAAATAAAACAAAAATATTTCTAAATAAAACAAAAATAAATATCTAAGTTATAAACTATCAAATAAAAAGAAAGACATAAAGCTGCTTCTAAATAAAATTAAGCTCCTAAATTAGTTATCATGGCAATCAATGTTATCAAACTCACGAATTGATTTGTAAATACTATACTTTTATGAATTAACTCATATATAATATATAAAATCAGGTTAAAAACTTAAAAATTAGTAAACTCGATGAAACTTGGCTAACTCAGTTATTTTAAATCAAGTTTAACAAAAATTACAATTTACAAAATTTATTGCATGTTCTGTACTCCCTAAGTCTCTCCCGAGTCCCCCACTCTCCTTTCTCCTTTCTCTTTTACCCTAGCAACACCACAACTTGCAGCCTTCCACATTCTGTTAATCTCTCTCTCAAGAGCAATGCCTAAAAGAGAAATCTTAGCTTTAGGTGGTTTTTCCAAGCTTGGCTTTGCCAGGTAGGTTTTCCTTATTGTACCATTCAGCACCTTAAGTGAGGAGCCAATTCTTATCATTTGGATTCCAAATGAGAGAGAGGGAGAGGGAGGGAGGGAGGGGTTAGGGAAAGGAAATGAATAGGAGGATATTTTGGTAAGAAAAAGGTTGAAAACACTGAGGCCTTATGTTTTGCTTTACTTTTATAAATCTTCAAAGCCACTTGGCCTTCAATTTAATTTGTATAGTTTTATTTTTTTAAAAAATTAATTATTAATTATGATGATTTAATTTAATTCTTTAAATATCATTTCAACATTCGGTGTCCTAAATTTTTTCCATTTTGACTATTATATAGTAATATAGAAAGGCCCCTCTGTTTTTTTATCAAGGTAATTATGATCGGTGTTTGCTGAAAATCATACAAAAACATGCTCCTATTGAGTTATTATAAATCTAGGTTTAATATATAACTACATTTAAAGTTTATGGTACAGATTTTAGGATGAATCCAAAATAATATTAATTTAAAATTTTAAAATATTATTTTCTTAAAATGTCAAGTAGATTTTATTTTAATTATAATCAATTCAATTAACTCCCACCGGATTTAATATATGATTCACTATAAATTATGATTTGGATAAATAAGTTATTGGATTAATCAGCAAAGTTAAGTTGAATTTAAATATAAATAGATGTTCTATAAAAAAAAATAAAAAGGAAAGATGGATCATTATCAGTTTCCTATATTAATTATTGCTCTTAGAATTTGTTTTTCTAATCATAAATACAGTGAACTGGGATGACAAAGAAAGTTTAAGGTGATTTAATTAGTAGTAGTATTAATGTTTATAATATTGGTACTAATATTAGTAATTAGAGTAATAAATTTTTGAATAATAACAATTTTAATGAATATTTTATGAATAATTAGAAAAATAAAGGCAATAAACTATGTTTAGTTTACTTGATAGCAACAGCACTAGCAGCCTATCCAGTCTCGGCACTTGCCTCTTCACTATGGATATAGCTTTCGACTTTTCAAGTTGCGTGGGGTGTGAACCGAGGAAGATGGACCATTGAGCACGTGTATTGACTGACCCCGACACAACCACTCACCGTTAATTAGGAATCACTCACTCAATCAATTGTTTAAGCATGTAAATCATAACACTCTTTTGAACCCTTCAAACTCACCGGGCAAAAACGTTTTTAAAAAATAATAATTAAAAGTCAAAATAGATGGCTTTTACAGCTAGCAAGACCGCAATCATGAATATTTGGTCACTTGTTCAAAGCTAACCACCCACATGACCTCCCATGTAGATTCCCATACGAGATATACAGCGTTTTAGATTCTTGGTTAAACCCGATTGGCTACACAAGTCTAATCATGATTGGTAAAAGGCTGGTCCAATAAAATATTAAGAAGAGGGGTTAATGATTTCCTAAGCAATTTTAAAATAATTATTTTATGGAAGTAATAAAAGAAGAGATGAAAACAACAAGTATGGTTTATTTTAATTTAATAGTTTAAATTGTTAGATTAGTTTTTAGAATCAAAATAATTTAAATGGTAAGATTTAAATTTATAATTGTTTGATGATTAAAATTCTAATATTATATTAAAAATTTATCTCAACTCCATAATTTAAATTATTATATAAAATTTTATAATATAATTTATATTATTTTCTAATATATATATATATAGGATCAATTCCACGGGAGGTAGACAAAACCCAACCGAAATCAAGCATGCCCATGGGCACCCCCGCTGTTATGGAAATTTGTAAAAGGAATTGGAGGGAGTGTTGTTAAAATTGGCATGTCTAGATAGATGGGTGTGGTAGTTTAGGACTGGCGTTTAATATCAAATTAAATATAAATTAATATGATCAAATTCAATTGCTCTAGTTAAAATGCAAATGATATATTTTTTATTATTAAAAAAAAATTCAAATCAACATAGATTAACCATAACCAATAATACGGTCTTGGATTAGATTATGAATTATATCAGAATTTATAATAATGACGTGAAACAAAGATAGCAGAATCAAGACTCTGCTAAGCCGAAAAGGGTCATTAGCCCATAACCTCTCCTCGGTGTCGTTTTGGCCCATTCACTCCAGAACCAGAGAGAGGCAAAAAACACAAAGACGGCTTGTTGTCGTTAAGTTGTGAGCCGGATGTTCTAACACACACTATAATTTTTGATAGCCTTCGCAAGGGTAGACTAGCCGACAAGGCTGTAGATTTTATTTGGGAGAACAAAGGTATAAAAAAAAATGCAGTTTCATTTTAAAATATTTTTTAACCACCTTATTGATATGAAAATTAATTTACTAATTTTTATTCTTCAACATATGTGATCAATCCCTCTCTCCACAAGTAGAAAAAAAGAGAGCATAATTTATGAGATAAATTTAATTATTTTTACAAGAGAGAAACAATAGAGATATAAATAATATAATTCTAAATAGGATGGATAGAAATGATATATCCCATATTCTTTTTATTTTAAAAGGATAAAAAATAATTTTAAAGTTATTTTAAAAACATACTTGTTTCTATTAATTATTTTTTCTTGGATTCACGTCTCCTTTTTTTCGCTTTCTAATTAAATATTTATTTTCTCTTCATATTTGTTTTTCATGCTCTAGAACTCTAACCAAACACACAAGGTACCAAGAACAAAATAATGCAAGCTTATGGCTTCTTACACTCCAACCACAATATTCATCGGTCATGGCTTGCCCTGCCAGGTACTAAAATGGCAGGCTGTGTTTGTTTTGCAATTAATTTTGCATTTGCGGTGCTACAAACGTCATCAACAAACGTCATCGTAAGGCCAGCAAGGTATTTAATAATATATTAAATTGTGTTTTTTATTTGATTATAGGATTCATTAAAAAATTAATGTCAAAACATAATTTTTAAAAAGTAATTTTTAAATTAAAATTTATAAAATCTTGTTTATTTTTTCATTTCAAAAATATTTTTTAAAAAAAATTAAAAAAATTTATATTTTTATTTACTTTAAATTAATAATTTTTTTAATACGTTTATATGAAAAATAATTTTTTAAAAATTTAAAAAATATATTTTTAAATAAAAAAATTTTTAAAAAAAACCATGATTATTATATTATATGTTTTTTTACTGCATATTAACTTTAATTATAATTTTTATCAAATACATGTATATAAATCCAATTAAACATGCTAAATTATATTTTTTTAACCTACAATTACAAAAACTATTTAAAACATAAATACATATAAAAATTAAATGCAAAGCTGAAGAGCGGTCAGGGTTTTCACGTGGGATGCAAAATTGGATGCTCTATCGAATAACAATGATTTTTTTTTAAAAATAAAATAAAAATAAAATTGATTAGGCTGTTCAAACCGTAACCAAACAGACTGAATTTACCCAACAATATCTTCGGCATCACAACAGGCACTCTACCTAGTGCCACAAGCGGAACATATCACAACGCATGTTACAAGCTCTAAAGAAGTTAGAAGGAGACCACAATCCATTCACTGGTGCTCTGTCGTGCACGCATAATTCTTTCTATCTTAATTTCTGTCCATTGGCTGCTTCTTAGAAACCTATCTCTTTAGCAAGCGCTAACCTTTCTGATTGATGGTTATTTTTCTACTAATTTATAATTAAGTATGATTATGATTGTTTTTTAAAATGTTGTTTATTCATAAATATATTAAAAAAATATTTTTTTAAAAAAAATTTTAAATTATTTTTAATATCAGCACATTAAAATGATACAAAAACACTAAAGAAATATTAATTTAAAATAAAAAATAAAAAAATTAAATTTTATTAAAATACTTTTAAAATACAAAAACAAACAATAACTAATAATACTATAACAAAACACCACAATTATTAAGCGGGTGAGAAAAAAATAATTATTCTTCGTTATTATCTCGTTATCTATAAGGTAAATTCATTTAAGCAGGATGTATAATACTTCATTGCACCAGGTAAACAGAGAGGTTCATTCACAAGTTTATTCACATGTAACAACAACACAAGTAATCTGGCACACTCTAGTAAAAGCATGGAATACCCAAGTATGGTCACTTATGACCTATCGGCCCATCAATCAGTGGTTAAATCTAATCTCCTATCAGCCCATCAAGTAACCGTGAAAAGACCTTAGATTTGAAATTTCCACAACTTCATGAGAAAGATAGTAATAATAATAATTTAAAAAAAAAAAAACTACACGCATGAAAACAATATGTTCATCCAAAAAATGTCGAAGTCTAAGGAGGAGGAGGAGCGCCAAGAAGTCAGTGCACTGATTACCCTCGTGATGGGCATGAATGAGCCTCTTAGGGCTGAAGGATGAGAGATGATACTGTATTCTTGGAGTGAGGATGAAATTTGTCGGGAGAAGATGACAAACAACAAGTTGCTTCTAAGGAATCCCACTCCACTTCAAGAGGAGAAAGTTTTTGTCGCGATATAAACATTAATACCAGGCCACATAGCCCATAGTTCCGCCGCCATGGTAGCGGCTGAGCAAATAAAAGAAGACAAACATGATGCCCGTTTCCTAAAAATCTCGAAAACTGCCACCAGAACGTCCACAACCAGCCTTTCGTGAGTTCCCTAGTGAGCTACCATCCACGTTAACCTTCCGGAACCATACGAGGGAGGGTGCCGCTGAATAAAGCGAATGGTAGGAGCAGAGTTGGGGTGCACGACAAGAGAGCGCAATCTTCAATCATCAATCTCGTTCTTGAAGCAAACCGCAACTCAGCATACCCTCCAATGGATGCAGCCCATGGATGCGGGCAGTTAAAAAATTATTTCAATATAATAAGTTGAAGTTTAGTAGACAACGTGTCTAGAAATACTTTATGTTTTTTAAGTAAATCTTTTTAAAATTTAAAATTTATATAGTATTTATTGTTTAATTTTTATTAAATAAATAAAAATAATAAAATTTAAATTTATAACTATTTAATTATCAAAATTTTAATATCATATTTAAGAATTATCTTAACTCCATAATTTCAGTTACAACAATTATTATATTTTTTAATAAAAAAATAAGGTTAAAAGCTCAAGAAACTAAGAATTACAACCAACAAATATGGAAAAGAGCTACCCCATTAACATCCTGTAAAAGAAAATCGACAATTCCTAACGTTGGGAAATAAAAAAATAATCTAAGACAAGATATAAATAAACTTAGTTTATATATAGTTAATTTTTTTAAAAAATCCAGATATATAAGAGATAAAAATATATTTTATTAAAAAAATAACATAAAATAATTATTTTTCATTTAAAATAAGAAGTACAAATAAATCTAATTCCTTGTCAGCACTATCTTAATGATTATTTATTATTAATTTTTTTTAGTAAAGTAAACTTGGAGTCACATACGTCACAATATATGTTAATATATTGATAGTTTTTTTTTTTTGGTAAAAAGAAAAGAAAGGTTAATCACATAAAGACACTCACTCCTAAGAAAGCAGCTAACAGGTACCCCTTGCGGTTCTCAAACGACAAGATCCACTTCCTTCTCATCTCCCTTTTTTGACCAAATCTGTGGATGCAGAATAAACTTCCTTTTTTTTTTTTTTTCCCTATTTGCTTATGACTTCAAGTGGCCAAAATCGAAATTTATATTCATCAAAGTATGGATTGATTACAATTTATTTGATATATTTATTTTTTTGGTTTGGTAATATGATGCAAGAAAAGTAATTAGAACTAGGACTTGAATGCCCTATATTTAATTGTGCAAAAAATAACAAAAAAAGTATTTTTTTAATATAAGATTAGATAAATTTAGTTTATGAATGTCCAAATTGCTCCCATAATACCATCCAACCATAGCATAAAAATCAGGTCAAACCAATCATTGAGTTGATTCAAGAATATAGAACTAAAAAACTAACCATATAATAATTTCTCTATTACTCAAAATAAATTGTTAAAAAATCTAAAAAGTTGGTTCGGCGAGTAAGATAAAATTTGTATTTTTCAACCTTTTGAATTAAGATTTTAAAACCAATATCTTGAAAATTTTATTAAATTACTTTAATTGATTCAATAATACTATTAATAAAAAAATAAATTATTAGAAAGGTAAAATAAAGGAAATAGCTCGTGAGTGGATTGAAGAAATTAAGGGAGACGGAGTCCAATTCAAACCTTTTTCTTTGTCCTATCCATATATATTTTTTGATAATATAAAAATCAAAATTGCAATTAAAAAAAAAAAGGACAACTTTAGGGTTAGCCTCAAAAAGTTGGAAGCTTTACCACAGCCGCTGCTCTAGGACAAATCTCTCCCTCTCCCTCTCGCTCTCCCTCTCTAAAATACAAATCAAAATAAATATTTCTTACATTTTTTATTGACCATAAAAATAAGGCCTTCCGTTTCTTCCCAATACAACAGTGTCTTTACCACAGCCTGGCTAGAGAAAGGTACGGTCTTTCTTTTTTGATTTTTCATGTGCCAATTGCTTTGATTTTTGTTTTCTCAAAATGGGTTCCTTTTGATTTTTTGTGTTTATTGGTTTTGATTCATGAAGTTTGCAGGTTTGTGGAGATGGGGTTGTTTTTTTATTTGAGAGAATGAATTATGCCTGTTTTTGAGCTAAGAGTTGTTAATTTCCCTTTATAGGTTGATATTGGTATGTTATTATGGATTTGTGTTTTAGTATTGTTATATGTGTGGGAAAAGATTTAATTTTTCTTTTCTTCATATGTTTATGCATAGATTGATTTATTGTTTCTTTGAATATCAGAAATGTGTTTCTGCTTCATTGTGTTTTTTTATTATGGTTTGTTGCTGAGGGGAAAAGGAAAAAAAAATGAAATCTAATTGAGGTAGAAGAAATCTTTTTATATGGGCTCAAGGTAATTGGCTGCTGCATTTGTTGTATCATATTAATGATTGTTATTTTCTGGTCATTTTTTGATGGATGATACTATATCATTTGTATCTTGATGAAGAAGTCTCTTCCGTTTGTTACTGCAGCAAGCGTTAGTTGTTTTCCCCTTATGTTTGCTTGTCTTGATTGTAACAATCCAATGTGAAACTTGAGATGTTATTGATTATCATGGATATTGATTGTATCACTGTTCTGAACTGTGTTTTCCTTTAGCTTTCTTGTTTAATCATGAAAGCGTTTTTTTCCTTTTTTTCAGGCCAGCATCTCTTATGTATATTAGGAATTGGGTTCTCCTAGTTGGCAAAGATTTTGATTCACTCTGGCCGCTTCAACAAATTTGAAGTGTTCTCGCACCTCCAGGAGGGTGTGGGGTGATAGCGAGGGTGTGATATTTCTGTGTGTTTTAAGGCGATCAAGATCATCTCATGTTTGGAGACTGTGCCGTGTTATGGAGGGCTTGTCTCTTGATTATGGCTAAGGTTTGCTAGGTTTCCGGAAGCTTGATGGTAGTTGGAGAATTTAAGTTAGTAGAGTCAGGTCATTGTTTTAGGTTCGTAAGTGTGGAAGCTAGAAGCAGCACAGTATAGTTGTTTACCCATTACGTTCTTTATGTAATTCAATAATAAGGTTATTTGTGGATGTAGCTTGTGTTAGTGTGGCTGCAATGGTTAGGTTCTCATGTTTCAATGCTCACATCCCTTCTCACAAACCAAAGGTAAGTTGAGCAATCACTGATTTGGACGTAGTATCTTTGCTCTTACCTTCCATGGCTTTTCTGATTAGAGTTTTCCTTTTTCCTTCAGAAAACTGCCGAACTTTCTGTTAAAGCAATGCATAAGAGTTTAGAAGATTTTTCTCAAATTCAATCTCCTAAGACACTGACCAAAGCTACAAGCTTGATACTTCTGAAGGCACAAACAGATACTGGAACTATTAATAGTGTCAGGGATGCTACAAGCTCTGTATCTGCTGAACAAAGCTGGGAATCCGACAAAATTGAGGACAAAATGGATTTCAACAATGACATAGGAGTTCATCAGACAAGGATTATTAAGAAAAGTCAGTCTCTTGGAAGTGGATTATGCCATGAGGGAATGGTTCATTGTGACAATTATACTGAGGAGGAGATAGATCAAGGATTCTCTGGTGATTCCCTTGATCAAAATGGGTTACCTAGACCAGATGGCAGCAAGGATACAGGAAGGAGCCCAACTAGCGTGCATGAGAAAGATTTGCAACTAGAGTCTGTTCAGATGAGTTTTGATTTTGACAAGGAATGCATATTCTCAATTGGCAATCCTCAGCATTCTGGAAAGGAAGAGCCGGAAATTTCTGATTATCTGTTATCTGGTGAAGGTGGTGATGCATCAGGTAACCAGTCGCCTGGTAGCCCTCCCATGATTGAAAAATCATGCTCATTTCCCGACATGGGCACTTTTTCACCCCCATCCCATGGACACTTAGCATCTCACTCTAGATCTTTTGAGCACCTGCATTCTCTAAATATGAGGTGGAAAACAATTTCAATTAATGGGGATGAAACTCACAAAATGAGAAAAGAAGGAAGGGGTGATTGCATTCCTAAAACTGAGGGAAACAATATTGAAATTTGTCTTGATGAAGGTTTTGATTCGTATAATTACTCAGCTGTGGCAAAGGATTGGATAATGCCAGTTGTGAATGAAGCAAACCTTCCAAATAAATTCCAAGGAGAATCCTCCACTCAGCAATTGGAAGAATTACCAAGTAAGGATTTTAAAATGAAGCGTATTGCGGACTGGCTAAACAATCTTCAACACTGTAGTTCGTTGGAAGAACCAAATGAATTGCCTGATACTGATGACCCAGTGCATGGAGATTCAGATGATTTTTCCACTGCAAAGGTTGATAGTAAGGTCACTCCTGTCACGGAAGCTGCTAAAAGATACATCTCTTCGTTGACTGTCTCTGCCACCACAGCTCATCTGTCAAACCTTGGGCTGGCAGAGATCCCTTTTCTTAGTGCGTTTGGCAGCATGAGGATGCTTAATCTATCAGGGAACTCTATAGGTTCACATCTCGAATCTTTTCCTGTTTCTATTCTTGCCTTCTTTTTTATCTGCCTGGGTGAAAAATACTCATGAACTTAAGAGAGATTGTTTATTTCTCTTACATGCTTTTCAGTGAGAATAACTGCTGGTGCCCTCCCTAGAGGACTTCATGTGTTGAATTTGTCAAAGAACAGCATTTCCTCCGTTGAGGGTTTCCGCGAGCTTACTCGACTTCGTGTATTGGACTTGAGTTACAATAGAATATTCAGGATTGGACATGGTATGTTGAATGCGTTGTGTTTGATGGTTGTAGCTTTCCCATTTTCTCCATGATTGTAGCTTTCCCATTTTCTCCTATTTTCCCTTTCAATTGTCCAATTCATAGACATTTGATTACTTGGAACATTGTAGTGATTCACTTTCTGCTGTTAAAGGTTTGGCATCTTGTTCCTCCCTGAAAGAGCTATACTTGGCGGGAAATAAAATAAGTGAGGTAGAGGGTCTCCACCGTTTGTTGAAACTAACGGTACTGGATCTGCGCTTCAACAAAATCTCGACCACCAAATGTCTTGGCCAACTTGCAGCTAACTACAATTCGTTGCAAGCCATCAGCTTGGAAGGAAATCCAGCACAGAAAAATGTTGGAGATGAACAACTCAAGAAATATCTGCAAGGTCTTCTCCCTCATCTGGTTTACTTCAACCGGCAGCCAACCAAAGCCAGCACATTGAAAGATGCAGCAGACCGATCAGTTAGGCTAGGCATCAGCTCCCATCAATTTGATCGTGGCCTCAGGTCAGAGAACAAAGCTGCAAGAAAGGCTAGCCATAGCCTAGCTGGTGCTAGGCCATCGTCCTCATCAACTCATGCTCGTAAAAGTCATGCTGTAACCTCACCTAAACGGTCCAGGGGCAGGCATCTCCGTTTGCCACCGAATGGAGCCAAAACAACATCTAGTCATCGCTATCATCATAATCATGCTGATCTTGACAAATTCAATTATGGATTGGAGTTCTCATTTCACAGGAGTCGAAGTGAGGGAACTCTGGGAGCTTGCTGAGGTTTTCTATTATGCTTTCAACAGCATGGTTGGTACTTGGAAGATTACTTTGTCTGGTTGTGTGGTTTTCTATCTTGGTATTATTTCTCACAAATAAGGCAGTTGCCATGTTCGTGCACCAGAATTATCCTATCTCTTGTTTTAAGTTTGATGTTGCAAATTATCTGTTAAACAATGTTTGATGTGGTTTCCCCTCATATGAATTTCTTTTCTTTATGAGTGGTTTCTTTTATTCATGATAGGTGTTTGATATTATAATAATTGGTTTTTTATTTAAAGAAACATCGAAATAATATATATATATATTATATTTAAAAAATGCAATTTTAATGACTGTTTAAAAATAATAAATTTTAAAAAATATGTGTTATGCAAGTTTCTATGAATGGAAAACATATTACTTTATTTTTTATTAAACTAAGATTTAAAATATAATTACATATAAAATTTAATATAAAATCAAAATAAGTTTTTTCGTAATTTATCCCCATAGAAGTAGAACTGTCTATGATCTCTTGAAAAGAGGTAAGTGCATGCATCCCCAACTCTAATGATTTGATACTTTTTGACAGCGCAGCCTCTACCGTGCCCCAAGCATCGCTCCTGTCTCCATCTTAACGGGACTCACATGCCAAGAGACCTCAGCTTTGTGGAGTTAATGTCCAGCCTTTTGCTCTCTCACTTTTCTTGTATGGTTTTAATTCAAAGCTGCCAAATCCCAATCGTTTTCAACCACAAAAGATCAGGAAGAGCACTATTCATCTCTGGGTTGGTGGCATGCATGGCATGGCAGGCAGGCAAATGGAATTTGATATTATTTTGACTTCATGTTTGTGCACATTCATTTGTTGTTTTTCAAATTAGTAAGGTTCTGTTGCTACTATCTCGAAATATAAAAGAAATAGATAATAAAAATAAAAATAATATATTTTCCTATATTTTTTATTTATTCAATTAAATATTTTTCTGTCTCTTATGTTCTAAAACTCTTAACTAAACGCAATCCGAGAAAACTTTTCTCTTTTCTGTCTTTGACAATGAGATTTAGTGACTAGATTTAACACAACTTAAATTTAACTGTTCTAATTTATTGAAATTTATCCAACATGACTAAAACTAATTTCTTTTTTTTATTAATAATCTTATAAACATTGTAGCCAAGTATTACTAAATTAACCATAATAGTAGTTTTTTTTGTTCGATATTATGGTCTAACCTGTGTTTTAAATTATTTTTCTCTTAAAAAATATTAAATTAATTTTTTAAAGTATTTTTCAATAATCTTTATATTTTAACAATAAAAATTAAAAAAAATTATCTTAATATATTTTAAATTAAAAAATAAACTCAAGCACCATTCACTTAAAATTAGTACAAGTACTTCTTGAAAGAAGACAACATATGCAATACAAGAAGTGAAGTGTGGGATTCATATAAGCCTGCCAAATGGACACACAAGATCTTATTAGGTGTGGGCTACCCCATATTAATGGAGAAGGGAAGCCAACTCTTTCCAAGCCATGAGAGGACAAGAAGCATAGATGATAAAAGCTAAAATGACCATGCAACTGCTTACCTTTCAAGCATAGCATAAAAAGGGTTTAAGCTCCCACCTAAACATTTTTTAAGGGGAAATAACTTGTTTTTTTTTTTAAAAAAAAATTCCTCTGCCTTTGTACTCTATTTTTTTTCTTGTAACTCTTATAATTAATTCGACATTTGATTTTGTTTATGGATTTAAGATTATAAATTGATATTTTAATTTATAAATGTATTAAAATAATATTTTTTTTATTTGTCAACAATTTTTCTAGAAAAAAATTAAAAGAAAATAAAACAAAACTTTTTTTTTAAAAAAAAATCTTCTACCTTTTCTCTATCTCTTTTTTTTTTACAAGTTTTTTTTCCTTTCTAGTAACTCTCACAATTAATTCTACATTTGATTTTGTTTGTGGATTTTAGATTATAAGTTGACATTTTAAAATAAAAAAATATTTTTTCATAAAATTTAAGTGTAAGTCAAAGTTTGAATAGCGTTGTTTCAATTTTTTTAAATAAAATAATAATGTTGATTTTTTATTTTATAAATCAAACGGGGTTTTAATAAAATTGATAATTGATCCATCAAATCAACTAAATTTAATTATGTCAACTCCTACCCCATTAATTTTAAACCTTAACTAGGTTTTGGCTGGAGAAATTATTTAATTAAATTGGGGCAAAGTCAGACTCATTCTAATCCAAAGTATTCCTATAATCAATTGAACAACCGTCACAGAATAAAATTATTGGAAACAATGGGGAACTTGGTATTAAAAATTAGATTATCTTGATTGGCTCATAGCTTTTTGCCCTACCGTTCCAATATAATTAAATAATATAAATTACACCTTGCTTGTACCAAAAATGAAAGGGAGACTTCATCCCCAATGTAAATTCCCAATTCTAACAAAGCCCATGGTAATAATTAATCGGATAGATGTGTTATATTATTATAATATGGTCTAAATTAGTCATCATTAGCGTTATTAAACTTGATTGGACTGCAATCTATCTGTTAGTTCAGAACTTGATTTGAGTTAAATTTAATGTTAAATTTAACAAGTCAAACTTATATTTTTTATTTTTAAAATATAAAAAATTAACTCTAAAAGTATTCTAAAACACATACTTTTTTTTATAAAATATGTTTATATATATTCAAAAAAAACTAAGCAAACACATCATTAATAATAAGTAAAATAATTATTCTTTTAAAATCAAATTTCATCATATATTTATTTTTGATAAGCCTAAATTATATATAAAAAATTATTTATATATTTAGTGTTATGATAGAGTGATGTGTGTTTTAAAAGTTTATTTTATTAAAAAATATATCAAAATAATTTATTTTATTTTTAATATTAACACATTAAAATTATTAAAATATTAAATTAATATTTTTAAAATAAATAAAATTTAAAAAAAATATGAAAAAACAAAAGTTACTGCATTACAAACAAAATTTAAAACCTGATCTATGAAGTAGAAGTTCCTAAATAAAATGCAAACCGCACTCCATCGCAGCACATGAATGAACGGGCCTTCGTAAAACCTCAAGAATTTATATAAATACCACAAAATCGTGGCCATGATTTTATCCTTCTCCAAAGTCAACCATAACCCAAAGTAGACGAGAGGAAAGTTTCCCGTTTCTTTGATCAAAATGAACTCGAAACAACCATACCAGGCTGAACCGGACCTCCCAGTTCCACCACTCCCCGCCCTCCGCGTCCGCTCCCCTTCTCTCTCCACCGCCCCCCCAGCTAACCGCCGTGTTGCCATAGCCGTGGACCTTTCCGACGAGAGTGCATATGCAGTCAAATGGGCGGTCCAGAACTACCTCCGTCCAGGTGATGCCGTGATCCTCCTCCACGTCCGGCCTACCTCCGCCCTCTACGGCGCCGATTGGGGGTCCATCCAACACCAAATCAATAACAACAACACCCCTTTTGATCAAAATGACCCAGACAGTTCTGACAATCAAGAAAGGCAGAAACTTGAGGATGATTTTGATAGTTTTACAAATAACAAAGCCAATTTGTTGGCTAAACCATTGTTGGAGGCTGATGTTCCTTTCAAGATTCATATAGTGAAGGATCACGACATGAAGGAGAGGCTTTGTTTGGAAATTGAGAGGTTGGGTTTAAGTGCTGTGATAATGGGAAGTAGAGGTTTTGGTGCTACAAGAAAGATGGGGGGTGGTAAAGGAGGGATTGTTGGTGGTGGGAGATTAGGGAGTGTTAGTGATTATTGTGTGCAGCATTGTGTTTGTCCTGTTGTTGTTGTTAGGTGTAATGATGATGGTAAAGAGGAAGAGAGTACAGTGAAAATAGGAGGTCTTGGTGGGGAGGTTGAGGAGGGTCTTCATCCTGTGCCTGAGGAGGACCAAGAGGAGTGTATTGATGATGAACTGAAAGGTTTATGTTTTGGAACTTTTTGCGTCATTTTTAGATATGAAATGATAAGTTTTTGATTTTGTGTTTGCGTGAGGAAATTTTGGGTTAGGTGATTGGTTTGGTTAATGGTGCTGTTTGCTTTTCTTGTTATGCTTCGGTTTGCTTGCTTGCTGTGGTTTGGAAATTTTAGGGTATTTGTGTTGATGTTAGTGATGCTACGTGGAGAATTTCTTTTTTGATGTTGCTTGTAAATTTTAGTTTGGTTTGGGTGATTGATTAGAGAATCTGTTGTCCAAAATTCTATAGAGGATGCGGTTTATTTTTTCTTAAAACAAAAAAACAGTAATCTTATCATAGATTTGTTGAATTGAATAATCCGAGTTTCTAAACTCATAGATGCTGCTCTAGTTTGTTTACGGGGAATTAGCTATCGAAACTTGTTTTACGAGGAATGAGCTGAGTAGTGATAAAACTTTGGGTCCTTTGTGGTAGGCCGAGATATAGGAAAGGGAGAGTGATAGCCTAACTATCCTCTGTTTGGTGCAGGATGGCATAGAGATTTTATTCTTGACTAGGGTAAAGTAGATCTCTATTCTATTTTGTGTAGGAAATTGCTAGATGTCCTTCTTTCTCTTCTTGGTGCTGCTTCTAAAATTCAGCATTGCTAACGTGATAGCTTGGAACACGTGGGGATTGCATTGTTGCTTTACTAATTAGTGCTAGGTTTCCTGTCCTTTTGGAACTTATACCTGCGAGACTTTGGACTTTTGACTCTCTCTCATGCTTTTGGTAATAACATTGATGGATTTATTTGTTCTTAACTGTGTTTTCTTCGCTTGGTAGTGCCTATGTTTCCTAGTGCCCGACCTCGTACCATGTTTATGAATTGTCATCATTGTATGGTAACTCTTAACCTCTCTTGTAACAGATGCTTAAAATGTGCTTGGTGCAATTGCAAGCTCCCTCTGAATTCAGGTGATGCTTAATTTTGCTTCCTTTTCTTTGTAAATCTTTATGAGCTCCCCCCCCCCACCCCCAATAAATTGTACAGATGGAGAAAAGGGTTTAAGATGAGAAATATTAGTGGTTTTTATTTACTGCATGGGGCACAAAATTATTGCAGTAATTGTTTTTTTTTTTTTTTTGAATATAAGATGTGCAGTGTTCAGATTTTCTAATCATACCTTTTATTCGATTAACTCATTAGTTATTTTGTCCTCAACAAGATGCCAAGTTTATTGCAATCTATTGGCCAAATCTGATATATGTATATATATGTTTCTTGCAGCTAACAATTTTAAGGCCCCAAAATATGTGAAGGCTGTGGATTGTCATGAAGTTATAGGGTTATAATTTAGACATAATTTTCTTTGTTGGACAATGAACCAGGTTTTGCTTCTCTTGTACATGGATCACGATGTCTGACAGAGTAATTACTTTCTGGCTTATTGGCTTCTTTAGAACTCAATTCAACTGTTTTTTTCTTCTTTTTTTAATCTTGAGTGATGTATTGCTAGTTACATATCTAAATGTTTATCCATTATCTCCGAGAATGTGTTTTTTAGCACTTAAGTGTCTTATCAGAACTGGTTTTTGGAGTTGTACAAATTTTAAAGAGTTCCATGGTTTTTATTCTTGTTTCTGGACATCTTTTGCCCTCCCGGTTTTCTCTTGGATTTGGAAAAAAATTTGCAGCTTGCATGATGATGTTTAATTATACTCTCCTTCCTTTTCTGGCCAACATGTTATGTCTACATTATGCTCCTGGCAACTTGGGCTATTTGTCAATATGTCCACTTAGAGGAGAATTTATTGCTTGAACCTCACACCCCAATGCACAGAAAAATTAGGCAGATTGAAGATTAGCGTGGCTATGGAACTTGCAGAAAGGCTTGGCAGTTTAACCATAATAAACAAGATTACTGCATATCGGGAGAACCTTTGAGGACCTGGGATCCGAACCATACAGCCAATGTTCATAATCCTCTCGGGTTTTTGTGTGACCATAAGGTAACAAATTCATTAAATAACACCTCTGAATGCCAACAGTGCAAGAAAATAAACACCACTCACGATCAGGGTAAACCAAAACATAGGATAATTCTAGTGCATAACAAGCAACTGCCTTTGAGTAACAAATAGTTCTGAGATAGGAAACCCCATATAACCAGCCGGACTTTTGAAAGCATAATAGAATCTCCTAGAAAGCTCCCAGTGTCCCCTCACTTCGACTCCTGTGAACTGAGGACGACTCTGATCTAAAGTAAAGGAGTTTGCTACCAAGATCATGATGACGAAGACTGGTTGTTGCTTGGGTTCCACTTGGTTGTGAACGGAGATGCCTTCCACTTAACCGTTTAGTTGAGATCACAGGTTGACTTTTACGAGCATGAGTTGATGAAGGTAATGGCCTTGCACCACCAAGACCATGGCTAGCCTTTCTCACAGCCTTGTTATGTGACCTGAGGCCACGATCAAATTGATGGCTGCTGATGCCTAGCCTAACTGATCGATCGGCTGTGTCTTTCAAAGTGCTGGTTTTAATTGACTGCCGATTGAAGTAAATCAGATGGGGAAGAAGGCCTTGCAGATATTTCTTGAGTTGTTCATCTCCAACATTTTTATGGGCCGAATTTCCTTCCAAGCTGATGGCTTGCAAGGAACTGTAGTTAGCTGCAAGTTGGCCTAGACATTTGGTTGTCGAGATTTTGTTGAAACGCAGATCCAGCACAGACAGTTTCAACAAACGGTGGAGACCCTCTACCTCGCTTATTTTATTTCCCGCCAAGTATAGCTCCTTCAGGGAGGAACAAGATGCCAGACCTTTAATAAAAGAAAGTAGTGTTACAAGAAACAACACATATAATGATAGAATATTTCGAACTAACACAGAAAAAGAAAACAAGTAGGAAAGCTACAACCATCAAACGAAAATCCAGCACATAAGATACCGTGTCCAATTCTGAATATACGATTGTAGCTCAAATCTAGTACACGAAGGCGGGTAAGCTCACGTAAACCCTCAATGGAGGAAATATTGTTTCTTGACAAATTCAACATATGAAGTCCTCGGGGCAGGGCACCAGCTGTTATTCTCACTGCAAAGGGTATAACAAACAAATAAAAATCAAACACAAATTTAGTTCAAGGCTATTCCAAACGGCACATAAAAAAATCATGGAAGGGATAAAATGGGATGATGTTGAAAAAGCAAACCTATAGAGTTCCCGGATAGATTAAGCATCCTTAGGCTACCAAATACACCAAGAAATGGGATCACAGCCAGCTCATGGTTTGACAGATGGACCGTGGTAGCAGAGACACTCAAAGAAGAGATGTATCTTTTAGCAGCTTCTATGCTAGGCGTGTCCTTATTATCAACCTTTGCAGAAGTCAAATCATTGGAATCTCCCTTTACTGGGTCATCAGTACCAGGCAATCCATTTGTTTCTTCCAAAGGGCCGAAGTGTTGAAGATTGTTTACCCAATCCTTGATACGCTTCATTTTAAAATCCGCACTCGGCAATTCTTCCCACTGCTGAATGGGGGATTCCTCTTCAAGATCATTTGCCAAGTTCACCTCATCCATAACCGGCATTATCCAGTTCTGTGCCAAAGCTGAGTAATTATAAAACTCAAAACCTTCATCAATACAACTTCCATTATTGTTTTCCTCAGTATTAGGCATGTTATCATCCCTTCCTTGCTCTTTCATTTTCTGAGTTTCACCCCCTTGAATTGAAATCGTTGTCAACCTCATGCCTAGAGCACGTAGGTCCTCAGAAGATCTTGATTGTGGTGCCAAATATTCATAAGAATGTCTATGGGAAGTCAGTGCGTAAGGGCCCATGTCTGAAAAAGAGCATGACTTTTCGATCATAAGAGGGCTGTGAGGTGACTGGTTACCAGATAAATTGCCACCATCACCAGAAAATGGAGTATCAGAATTTTCAGGTCCTTCCTTCTCAGAATAATGACGATTGTCAATTGAGAATATGCACTCCTTCTTAACAAAATCGTAACTTCCATGAAAAGATCCTAGTTGCAGAGCTTTCTCATGCTCACTAGTTGTGCTTATTCCTGAATCCTTGCTTCCATCTGGTCTGAGTAACCCATTCTGATCAAGGGAATCACTATAGACTCCTTGATCTATCTCCTCAGTATCATTGTCACATAGAACCCTTCCTTCATGGCATAATCCACTACCTAGAGACTGACTTTTCCTAATAAGCGTTGTCTGATGGGCTCCCATGTCATTCTTGTCATCCATTTTGTTCTCATTCTTGTCAGATTTCCAGCTTTGTTCAACAGATACATCAGTTCTTGTAGCATCCCTGACACCATTACTAATTTGATTGCCCGCTTGTGCCTTTGGAAGCATCATGCTTGAAGATTTAGTCAATGGCAGAGCTTGAATTTGAGATAGATCTTCTAAACTCTTATGCCTTGCTTCATCAGAAGGTTGGGCTGTTTTCTGAAGGAGAAACAAAAACTCTGATCAGAAAAAGCCATGGTACAATAACATCAAGGATGCTACCTCCAAGTCAGTGATTCCTCCACATACCTTTGATTTGTGAGAATGGATGCGAGCACTGAAGCATGAGAACCTAACCATTGTAAAAATACTAACACAAGCTACACATCCACAATTGCCAAGACTTGAATTACATAAAGAATGCTATCAGCAAGCAACTATGGTATTTCTTCTTCTTAACGTCCAGACACCCGGAGCCCAGATGAGAGACCAGACCCGACTTTGCTAACTTGTTATCTTCAACTATCATCAAGCTTAAAGCAACCTAGAAAAACTTAGCCATAATCAAGCGACAAGCCCTCTGAAACACGACACAGCCTCCAAACATGAGATGATCTTGATCGCCTTAAAGCACAAAGAAATATCACACCCTCATTATCACCCCACACCCTCCTAGAGGTGTGAGAATGCTTTGAGTTTGTTGCAGCGGCCAGAGTGAACCAAAATCTTCGCCAACTAGGAAAACCCAATTCCTGACCGGCATAAGAGATGCTGGCCTGAAAATAAGGGGAAAAAAGGTTGAGATAAATTTACTGCAATTTCACCCAAGAAACATAAAGCAAGAAAACCAAAAAGAAAAGGAAACAATATACAGCTTGTAGGGTTGCAACTGATAACCATGGTATCAGTAACACATGCAGATCCGCATTGGATTGGTCCAATAAAGAGAACAAAGCATGAGGGAAAAAAAAAAAAAACTAATTGATGCAATTAGAAAACGAAAAATAGCATCTGAAGAACCTTTCTTTCTCGAGCATGGATCATAAACAAGAACCAAAAGCAATTAACCATCATTCATGTACACTGTACAGCCATCATTCCTTAGAGATTAATAAGGAAATAGCTACCAAATATAGCCAATGCAGAAGCAAATAAACTAGAACTAACCATAGCAAATTCTAATGTTAACCCAAGATCAAAGGGCAGAACTTTATGAAGGAGAGGCACATCGCTGCTATTCAAAGACACAAGAGACCAATCTATGCAATAAACAAAGAAACGGAAAAACAAGGATATCAAGCACGATGAGCTTTTAGCTCAAAAACAAGCGGAGAGAATTCATTCTCTCAAACAAAAAAAAAAAAACAAACCCACTCCACAAACTATTAAATTACATGAATCAAAACCAAGAAATATACAAAAAAAAATCCATTTTGAGAAGAAAAAAAAAACTAATCAACGCCCAAAAAACTAAGGGAAAAGGAGAAAGATTTTACCTTTCTATAGCCAGGTTTTGATAAAGACAACGGCCTTTGTCAGAGAAAAAGGTTTTGTTTTTATTTAGCTGTTCTTGAGCTAGAAAAAAAAAATCATTATTACAATGATATAAAAAAAAAACTGTAAAATATATTTATTTATTTTGAGAGAGATTTGAGCAAGGAAGAGGCAAAGGTTGGAACTTGGCTAACCCTAAGATTTTGTGTATTGAAATTTGTGTTTGTGATTTTTATAGACCAAAATATCAATGGCTGTGATTAAAAATAAAATTCCACTGGTTTTGTTTTAAACTCCATTAATGTGGAAAGAACAGATGCAAAGATTGAATTGGATTCTTGCTTGTTAAAACTGTGCTCTTGTTTTGATGCGTTAAATTCTAAAAGCGTGCTCGTTGACAGAATGCATACTCTTTTGTAAAACATTAATAATATCTTTTAAAATATTTTTTAAAAAATATATATTTATTATTTTTTCATGTATATTTGAAAAGCAAAATCTTAAATAATCTTCATGTATTGTGTTAAGTAGAAACATGCGAAATGCTACATTTTTCTTAACTTCAAATACATAATTTCTTGTCTAAAATATTGGGGAATAACTTAAAAAAAGGAGTTCGTTTTGTGCTCGCCCAAAAAAAAAAAAATGATTGCAAGGAGAGGGTATTGCTTGTTCAGGAATATATTCGGGTTGTTTTTTAAAATATTTTCTATGATAAAATTTATTAAAATAATATTATTTATTTTTTAAAATTAGTATATTAAAATATAAAAAATTAAATTTTAATAGAATATAATTTACACTATATTCTCGTACTCACTCACTTATATCTTGTCGTTTAAGGATGGCGAGTGATGCCAAGCCACCTAACTAGTGGTTTCCTAAGGAGGGAATGTCCTTCCTTGGAGGTACTGCAAATTGACATAAAGTGAGTCGCTTTTTAATGTATATCACTATTTGTTTTTTAAATTATTTTCAACATATCAATATCAATTATTAAGCTTTGATTTGTTTTTTTTTTTTTTTTTTGTCATTGGTGGTGTATCATCGTTAATGATCTGGAATTTAAAGGCAAAGGAAAAGCAAATAACTAACGAATCAGGTGTCGACACTAATATAGAGCTAAAAATGGAGTGTTAATCTCACTCCTTTAATTGAGTAATTACTGAATTCATCTTTGTAGTCGAGTAAAATCTTAAATACTATGAATTGTGTGCACGGTGGGGATTTGTGCAATCACATAATCATGATTATACTTAAAAATAGTATAATAATTTCAAATTTTGAAGGGCTGGTTTGATTATTGCGAAAATAGGTTCTTTTATATATATATATATATATTCAAACCTCGAGTTAACATCCCATGAAATATATAAAAGTTATGTGATCGCGCGCACTGAGCCGATGTTGGAGTGTGCCCTTAAAAGCGTCTAAGAAAAGATTTAATTTCGATTAGTATATGTGAGCTGATCAATGAGAAATGTGTGCTTTTAAAATAGGGGATTTAATCTATATTGATATGCAAGTTAGTCTAAAATATTTTTTTAATGTCGAACAAAAAAGTTTTAGAAAACATGCTAATTTTGTTTAATTTTTTTGTACATTTAGTTTTGACGATTATATTTTAAACAGGGGTTGGATAAAATTTAAAAACATTTTTAGTTTAAAATTAATTTCTGTGTATTTGTAAATCATTTTAATGTATTGATATAAAAATTAGTTTTTAAAAAATAAAAAAATAATTTTAAATATATTTCCGAGCAAAAAAAACTTTTTTAAAAAATCACTAATACATTTATAAACACTCTGTTAATATTTCAACTTTAAAAGGTTAAATCATCTCTCAATCTCCATCCTAACACTTCAAAGAAATTTATTAAATTCCTTGCCTATACAAGATGATTAAAAAATATCTCTACCATCCCAGAAAACTTTAAATTTTTATTTGCTTGATTTAAGTCACAAATATGAAATATCATTTCCTACTATAATTTAAATCTTAAATTTGGTGTTTTTATTTGTAGATGGAATGAAAATCCATCACAGATTGCAGAACATCCTTGTAAAAAAAGAAAGAAACAATTATCAAAACACAGAAATATATGTGTGAAATGAATTTCAAGTGGTGAGTATACATGAAATGTTTCATTCTATTAGCCAGGGAAGGTTCTAGCTCCCATCCTCACTTATGAAAGAATATTTGATGTAGTGGATACAGAAGAAAAGGTAAAAAGGAGAGCAAAATCATGGATCATCAATTATTTCATTCCTATATGATCCAATCAAATCATAGCTAGGGAGTGTAGGTTCCACCATTAATAAATATTCCAAGGAAGTAGCCTCCAAACAATTCTTGCTTTGAGAGTAATCAAACACATTCATATAAGCACTGGTTAAAAACATAAAAGCATGGAATTGATGAGTGATGGAATGGGCTAAATGCTCCCTAACCACAGCCAAAGGAAAGGGATAAAGGAATACGAAGAAGTCAAGAGAAGCACAAGGTGATAAAGGAGGAGTGGGAGCCATGAATGTAGACAGAGTTTTACTTCTTTTTAATTATTTTATGGTTGTTGGTGGGTTAATTTTCTAGTTTATTGTATCCCATCAGCTAATTTTAGACTTGATTATTTTATTATATATATAAAAAACTAAATGGAAATGGAAACTCTTTGTAAACATGGAGTAATTCACATGACGTGACAGTGTAATTACCATTTTATTCTTCTTTTTTTTAAATCAAATGTACGAAGGATAATTTAATTTTTTTTATGTAGATTTAATATTATTTAAATGAAAAAAACTATTGAGGTGTGGGAGAAGCCCACGCCTTTCGAGTGGTATGTTCTGAAAGCAAAAATATCCATGTCATTAAAAACTCTTTTGCATCTTCTTTGTAATGGTGTAATGTGTGTAATTGGAGGGTACTTTTTTTTTTATCAATGAAGTTTTTTTTTAATAAAAATTACCGTGTGGTTATCTTTATTATTAATATTTTAACTTTACTTTTTATTCTTTTAATTTATAATTATTTTTCTTGAGTTATTTGTAAAAATTTTATTTATTTTTAATTTCATCATTCAATCCTAATTTATCATATATATATATATATATTCAATTTAATTTTTATTTTTTATTAATAATTTTTTTATTAACCCTTTTGTAAAGGTTTTATTGATTTTTAATTTTATCATTTAATCCAAATTTATGGTATTTTTTTTCAATTTGGTCATTATTCCTTTGATTTTCTTGTCCTTTCATTAAAATTATTTTTCTTTTCAATCTCACCCTCTAATTAAAAATTTGTAGTTGCCCTCTAATTTATTTTTTATTTTTATTTGTATCCTTAATATTTTAATTTTAATTTTTTATTTTGAATTCATTTGTGTAATTAATTTTTTTTAATTTTATCATTTACTATTTAATTTATTTAGGATTGAGCTTCATAGTTGTTTCATACATGGTGATTCTGATCTAATAACACAGGTCACTTAAACAGTTAACGAGGGTTGATATCTTTTTTTTGTTTATTTTTTTATTTTATTGTTCGACATTATTTTTTAAAAAAATTACCATTGTGGTTTTTTTTTTTTTTTATAGAGCTATCATTATCTCAAGACATAACATACGAGTTTGTGGTTTATTATGTTAGCTTGACTCATTTTTTTTGTTTTTGAAAATCTTGTCCTTCTATATTTAATTGGTTAAAAATTAAACTACATTATTTTTTTCACTATTAGAATTTTTTTTATTTTTTTCAATTTTACTATGGTTATTTTTTCCCCTCAAGTTATTGTGATATTTGTTTTTTATTTTTTTTCTTTTTACTATCATTAATTTTTTTATTATCTAATTAAAAATAAACCAGCTTATTTAATCTATATAAACTGAGTTGTAGAGTTTTCTTTTGTTTTAAAACGCACTTCCACAATTTAAGTATTTTTTTTAAAAAAAAACCCATGGCGTTACTCGTGCCCCCATCTAAGTAATGAGCCCATGTCTAGTAATATAATATACTTGGATAATAATAATAATATAAAAACACGAAAGTCATATGCCTGAACATCCATGAATGACCTAAATGACTCTAAATTTGATGATGGAGTTTAAAGGGTTTAAAAGATGAAATTTCAAATATTTTTTAGGCAAGAGATATTTATGGATCCCACCAAATGTGTTGAATGATTAGAAAAAGTCATGGGTATTAATTGGTTGTCTTCATGAGACTTCACTGATTCTTTGTGAATGCTCTCAAGGTCTCGTTCCATTTGCACGAAATGATTGATTCTTTGCAGCGTGGGAACAAGGAAGGTGATGCAAAGGAAGATTGGTGGCACCAAATGTTAAAAGTCTCATTTTCTCTGTGATATGAAGTTGTGAGAAACCCCGTGGGCTTTTCATAATCATGCCTGTGTCTGGTCCGTGAGTTTCTTCTATCTCTAGCATAGGGATGTCTCTGAAAAACAAGTCTCTAATGTTTACATAAGTTAACATATGTATAATAGAAATGAGAGAAAAATGTTCAGTTTTTTCCCCTTTACATGATGGCATGATTTTCAGGGGGTTTTAGAGAACTTAGGGTTTAATTGAAAATTTTAAGTTTTGATTACCAAATTACTGATAAAGTTTAAAAATTAATAAATATTTAATTATCCATCAATGAAAAATCCCAATTAAAATATTAAAATTTCTAATTTCATTTCATTACAACATTTCTTTTTCTTTTTCTTTTTCTTCTTCTAGGATTTGTCTTCTCTCTCTCTCACTGTCAACTTCTTCTCTTTATCTTCCCTCTCATTCTCTTCCCCTCTCTCTCCATCCTTAACGTTAGACACGATCTTCTCCCTCTTGCCAAGCAAGCCTCTCTCTTTTCCCTATTTTTTGGCATTGTTATTTTAAGGAAATTTTTCTTTTTTGGATGTTATGGAACTTATGGTTTGTTAGGAAGATTTAGTTTAGATAACATTAATTTGTTATCAAGTAGTCGAGTTTAGTATATTGGCACTAACTTTAGTTTTATATACCATATTTTTTATTTGTTTTTTTGAAAATAAATTATAACAATTTTTTTTTATGGTTAACTTGTTTAGATGATAAAGATAAAGTAAGTAATAGGGATAAAAACATTACTACTTCTACTTGCAACGTTTTTGAGGATCATGAGTTGCTAGGAACTTAAAGCATGTATATTCTTTTTTTCATGCAAGTTTGTTAAGTGCAATGCCAGCTCACAAAAAAGGTATCTGATTTGTGCATAATGTATACATTAAGAAGTATATTGTACAATGAAAGCCAGACCAAGGCTTGCAAGTTTGTTTTATTTCTTTGCATGATTTAAAAATAAACAATGATGAATAATTTTTTAATAATTAATTTTAATGAATGAATAGAATTTTAGGTTTTCAAGTATGGAAAAATCATAGATAGAAATGTTTTTGTTTTAATAGAATTAGATTTCTAAAAATCCTTAATGAAAATCTATGATGCATGATATAAAAAGTTCAAGGTCATTATATATATAATCAATTTTTTAATTATTATTTTAATTTAATTATTTTTTAAATTTTAATAAATTAATTATTTAATAAAATTGATGTGAAGGAAAAGGTTAGCATATGCTTTTTTTTGCAGGTTACTCCTCTTGAACATGTTCCAAGACCAAGTAAACTTTTTGTTTGAACTTGAATGCGAAATGACTTTTTGTTTGAACTTAAATGCAAAATGAGGATCGTAGAAAAAAGATGCACCAACTTATGGATAGTCAAGGTTAAAAGCTTGCAGTAGGTTAGATCTTAATAATTTTGTCCTTAAGTTATTATTTTTTAAAATAATTATTTATTATTTTTTTTTATAAAATATATAATACCTGATTGTATGATAGATATATGGATGATATTTCATCCAAAACTCAATTTGAATTTATAATTTGAGAGTCTCGTTGTAATTGAGTTTAAGCTTCCAATGGTTGTGTAGGAAATTATATGAGAATAAGTTGGGACTCAGACGAATCAATTTAGTGCTATAGATCCAAAACAAATAAACAAACAAACATGAGCGATTGTACGAGGAGAGGAGCTATCATTAAGCCTTGGTGATCCATGTTGCAATTAAAATTCTAGTGAAAGCGTTTGCCTTGAATAATGGTTCATCTTCTTCTTCCCTTTCAAGTTTCTCCTCCTCCTTTGCCCCCTGTTTGTTTTCTTTCTCAACTCGGATTTACAATAAATAAATAATAAAATAAAAATTTGATTGAATTTTAAAAAATTTCTTGAGAGTAGAAGACAAATCTTACTTATCATGAGGTGCATAAAAAATAAAAAGAAGAGATATCTTATTGATATTGACTTGCGATTTGAAGTATGGATAAGCAATTCCCATCATCCTTGGCTGAGTAGTTTATCTTTTCAATTTGAAGATTACCATGTGGTCTGCCTCATTGTTCACCTAGTTCCCGCTTGTGTCTCCTTTCTCTTTTTGTAGTTTCTATCCTTTAAATAAATTTTATTTAAGTTGATATTTTTTCAATTAATAATAATAATTTGATTTTTTTATTTTTATTTTATTTATTTTATTTAAAAAAATATTATATAAACTACTGATGAGTTACCATTGGAATTAGTCTCTCAAAAAGTTTTAGAAGGTTGGAAAACAATTAAACATATTTGCCATTAAATTTTATAGACAGAATTACTGATAAAATAAGCTAGTGAAAATTAAAAAAAAATTATAAGAATTGCCACTAACATTATACTAACATTATGTGAATCACCAAGAAGATAATTTTGTTGGTAATATGAACTCCATCATGGATGGAATTACCAATGAGTTATTTTTTCAATAATTTATCATACTTATTGATAAAATTACTAATGGAATGATACTGATAATTTTTTTGTTTGACACACATTTTTATTTTAAAAATCTATTGATGATTATATTACTGACACAATAACCAACAAAATATAAATAATTGAAGATAAGTCTTTTGACCACCACTTATTATCTGTCATTCAATCAGCAAAGTTTTTCCTGATAGAATCTAATATTTAATACCGATGAAATTATTCCATCAGTATTATACAATTATGCAATGTTCTAATTGTAATTAAAATAATTAAAAAATACATAAAAAATTAATTTAATGTCTTTTGAAGTTAAATATACTTTTAAAATACAGTTTCAAACGTAAAAAACAAGCAGAGACTACGTTTCAAATGTAGAAATTTAATTTTTAATATGTAAACGGGTTTGAAGATAACTTTTTATCATCAACTTCATAAAAAATTAGTAAGGAAATGTTATCATCCCTGTCTCAGAATGAGTGTCCATTGTAATATAAAATTACATTTGCTTACTTAATTATCACCCTCCCTGTGAGTGTCTCAAAATGATCTGTGTAATGATACACAGTTGTGATTGACTGAACTTCCAGGCTGATTCCTAGAGCCATCCCAAAGGCCTTCAATCACAGCTGTATCTAGAACAAAGCCAGCATCTTGATTTTCAAGATCTTTTATACCTACAGAACACCATCCAAGCGGCTTATAGATGGGTAAAAAATACATGCTCCCCGTGGAACCGCAGGCACATTTTTTTCGTCTTCCCAAATCCCAGTTCATTCTCCGTTGCAAACCAAACAGCAGATTATGAGGTGCCTTCACCGTATCATCAAGAAAATAAGGCAAAGGATGAGAAGGACATGAGGTTGTATGCTGTTTGTTGCTTAATGCTGCAAGTCCAAGAGTCGTGTAATAAAATGATAAGTAGAATATCGTACCATGAGAATTTGTAAAAGTTACTAATAATTACAAAAGTTTTTTAAATTATGATTTATCAAGGAATTAAATGAGATAATTTATGAAATAAAAATATAATTTTTGATATATATTTTGATAAATTTTTAAAAAAATTAAAAAAAAAAACAAAAATCTAAAAAATATATATTTTTAATATATATTAGTCATTTTAATATTTTTAGTATCGTCTCAAAAAAATTTAAATTTTTAAAAATCTTGGAATCGCGTTTAATTTTTAACGTATTATTTTAAAAATACCGATTTTTCTCAATCGAGACTATATTAATAAGAAATTTCTAAAAAAATAAAATTAAAAATTAAAATTTACAAAAAAAATAATTAAAGCATCAATTTTAAAACTCAAATAAATAATATTTTATTTATATATAGCAGCCTTCAACACATAAAAAGGAAGCAATTTAAAAAAAATAAAAACACAATAAACCCTCACTCTAAAACTTTATCTCTACTAAGCCTGCCGCCGCTCTTCCCCCGGGCTTTCTTTTTTTTTCTCCCTAAGCTGCCGCTCACCATCTTCCTCTTCCCCCGCTCACAGCCTCCCTTTCCCTTTCATCTTCTCCAAACAGTTGCCCCCTCCTCCGCTTGCTTGACCTTTTCTCCCTCACCAAGCACCACAATAGCAGCCGAGCTCCTCCCTCACAGCCGCAACATCATTTCCTCTCCTCTCAGCCGGTCTTCATCGCCAGCAACAACGTCCCTCACAGACCCAGATCGGTCCGCCGCTCCTTCCTCTGCTCTTTCAGCCATTCCCGTCTCTACCAAACAGAGACTCAGCTCTCGCTGACCAGCCTTCTACTGTAGTTGGGAGACCCACCGCTAGAGCTGCCCAGCAGAGGCCACAGAAGACCGCCACGGCCAGACCTGCCATCGCTAGAAGAAAATCAAACTGGGAGGAAAAGAGAACAGAAGAGAAATACAGATCTAATAAAAGAAAGAAAGAAAGAAAATCAACTACTTGCTGCGTTCTTGGTTGTTTTGCAAGGCACCGCCGGCATAGGGAGATAGAGAAGAGGAAGAGGTTCCCGATCCACTGGTTTCTGCCACCTTCATTGGCGGCGGCGCGTTGGGCAAGGCGCCGCCATTGTTCCAGAGGGTTGTAGAAAGCCTTCCCTGCAATTTCTGGAGTTTTAGGGGTTATTTTGTAATTTTCAAATTATTTAATGTAATTTTTGTTTAGTTATTTTTTTTTGAATTTTTATAATTTGTAGTGTGTAAGAAAAGAAAAGAAAAATATAGTGAAAAGTGTATGCGTGTCTTTGTATTTTCTTTACAGGTGTCTTATTTTATTTTATTATGTACGGTAAAATTGTAAAGATTAAAAAAAAATTTAATATTTTAATTTTCTCATAGTATTTTTATTATTTAATGATTATTATTTAATAAAAAGATAATTATTGAAACTTTTTTATCACATCAAAGTTATAAAGTAATTTATTTGAGGAAGGATCTATTAGGGGTGCTAATATTTTCTCTAATTATAATCAGTCTAGGTAACTATAATCAGTCTCTTTATAAATATCTGATAAAACTAGTATATCTAGATCAAATACTAGATAAATACTAGGTGGTAACTCTCAATAAAAAAAATCGCTACTGATGCCATATGATTTTGCTACTGATGCCATATGATTTTGACGTGTGAAATGATTAAAAATAAATAATCAATTGATTAAATATTAATAAATTTAATTCTACTGGTTTTAAGATTTCTAACTTACCGTAATTATCTCTATATTATCTTTATATGAATTTTCTCAATTGAATTAATTACTCCTAGTGTTGATAATTATATTTTTCTAATTTAAACATTGATCTCTTTTGAGTATCAATAAATTATTTCGACAAGCAAACTTCACATGCTTTATAAAAGTTTTGAACTTGTTGAAATTTATTAAGTACCGTAAAACCTATAATGATTACAAAAGTTCGTAAGACATCTTTATCCTATAGATTTCTCAAGATATTTCAAACAATAGCTAAAATAATTATTATTTCTCAGTCTCAAATTGAATTTCAAATCATGCAAATGTTGGTCAAACATACACAAGCATTAAACATATAAAAAAATACTCAACAACTTAATATAATAATTCAATCAAAGAAATTATTCATATATTCATAGTAAGGTTATATGAAAAATCTTAGAATAAAAATCTACTTCATAATTAAATTAAAAAAAAATAAACTTGATACAATAAACATCACTAACAGTAGATAATGACAGTAGAAGAGATAGGTATCCTTCAATCTTCTCTGATTTTCATCCCCTGTTTTCTCAGCTTTTTATCTCATGTTTTGTATCTATTTTTGCCTCTATCTTCTCTCACTTTGTGTCATCTCCTCTCTTGTTTTAAATGAATTCTAAGGCCTTTGTATGTCTCTCTATCTTCCCGTCTGAACCCCTCATTTTCTCTTTTATATTCTAGTCCTTTTACCCTCGTAGCTAGAAAGGAGAAAATTTCCTTCTCTACTTCGTATTCCTTTCCTCTTTGAATATTGTGGGCCAGTTTCAAGGCAAAAAACGCATGAATTCAAAAATCTATATTTCTAGAGAAATTGTATAAAATTGAATATTCTTTCCAACAACACCGATCTTATAATTTTTAGACCTATAAGAATTAAAATATAGGTCATAACCTGAGATAGCATTTAGAGCGCAAGAAGTTCAAGTCTGATTCAACACTTGCTTTTCTACTTGTTTTTTAGTCTTCAAAATAGTAAAATTGAGATTTATGCTGTTTTGTAGACCTTTATCTCATATATTTGAAAATAATGACAAATGTCTGGAATTAAGTTATATAACTTTCTTTGCAACATAAAATCAATCAATGTTCAGTTTTCTGTTGGATTATGCCTACTCAGTAACCTAATATCTAAAAACACATTAATTTTTCATGAAGTTAATAGTTCAAAAAAGGCTCTAAAATTCTAATTAACTTGTGCAATATATCTAAAATATTTCAAAATCAAGTATGAATAGTAGAAACTATACATGCTAAAAATTCCCTTATCATATGCTTCTATCAATTATGCAAATTCAACAGAAAATTAAACCAACAATAAAAGATTTTTTTTTTATGCTTTCACAAACAGAAGATTGAAGAATATGCGGGGATAAGAAACAGAGGATGTAAGCAACAAATTGATTCTGCAACACAAAATAGGAAGGAGAAAATTGATTAAAATGAAAAGGAATAAAAGCAGATTGCTAGAAGATGGTTCCGCGGTCTAAAATGATTATCAACTTTGGACAACCACAATCTGTAAAAGTAGCAATTATGTGTTAAAACAATAAACATCAACAGCAATAAAACACGAAATTCGGAATGGAAGAGTAGAAGAGGCAATTCCAGCAGGCAAGAAAGAAAAGGTAAAAGCTTAACTATCAATAGTCAAGTGCTAAAGAGTTAATTAGAAGGAAGGAAATTTCTAGTTTGAATCCTACAACATGCATTTCTCAACCCGTATATGTAAATATGCAATCGTTGGAGATCTCGAGTTAATGAACTCTCTCTCATGATTTGGTTTTGGGAGTGAATCCACATTATCCAAAAAAGAAAAGAAAAGAAGAAGCAGCCCATCTTCAAAGTTGAACTTTGGCAATGAACAAATTACTTGGTTTTCAAGTTTAATGTTTTCATGTGTTTGAAAATGCTTCTATTTCTGTTTTTGTGTATTTTTCAAAAGTATTTTTAACTTGAAAAAACATCAAATTAATGTTTTTTTTTTCTAGTGTTTATAACTGTTTTGATGTAAAAAAAATAAAAGAATCTAAAAAAAGTTATTTAATATATTTTTAAGTAAAACTATTTTAAAAATCAATCTGCACTACAATCGTAAACACACACTACAAAAAATAAATGTATAAATAAACAATCATCTATATCTATCAAGAAATGTTAATTGTATCTTTCAAGTCTATATATATCTGAAGAAATCTCTATCATATCAATGTTGAGACTAAAATTTAGAAGGCTATATAAATACGATGAACTGAATATAAAAATGTCATTTTCTTTTACTAGAATTTAAAACTTTAGCAACTCTTTGAGGTATACTAGAGTAGCCAGAAACAACAACGGGAGGGAAAATAATAACACGACATTTATTTATAGGCTAGAAAAGGATCATATTGCCCCAAACATAGTCAGACCAATATTGAATAAAATTTCCAGGAGGTCAAGAAATTGCAATAAAACGACTCTCCAGTGTTTCAGGACAAGGCCTAGAGGAGTTTAAGAATGAGGTGATTTTGATTGCTAGAATGCAGCATCGGAATCTTGTCAGAATAGCAGGCTATTGCATAAAAGGAGATGAAAAGATTTTACTCTATGAATATATGCCTAACAAAAGCTTAGATTCATTCATATTTGGTTAGTCTCTAAACAGATCCATCATTTTGTTTTATAAATGTACGTTTGCAGAACTCATGATTGCTAAATTTTTGTTCTCATGGAAATGGAAAACCGCTGAAGATCGAGATCTCGGAATGTTACTGAATTGGGAGATGCGCTTTGATATCATTTTAGGAGTTGCTAGAGGTCTTCTTTATCTCCACCAAGATTCTAGACTCAGGATTATTCATCGTGATACGAAAACGAGCAACATTTTATTAGATGCGGAAATGCATCCCAAAATTTCTGACTTTGGATTGGCAAGGATGTTCGCAAACAAACCGGAGGGAGCACAAACAGAGTTGTTGGAACTTAGTAAGTTTCAGATCCTATCAACATTGATATTCATCAGACATACATTCATATGCTAACACTCTCTTTTCGCGGCCTCCAATCCTACAATCATGTCATGCTTAATTCTGAATTAGGTGTCTGTCTCCAGCTGAGTTAACGATTCTTGTGAAAATTGTTGTAATGCAGTGGCTACATGTCGCCAGATAACGCATTAGATGGCTTATTCTCTGTCAAATCTGATGTTTTTAGTTTCGGCGTGGTTGTACTTGAGATTCTTAGTGGGAAAAGGAACACAGGATATTTTAATTCTGATGAAGCCCAAAGCCTTCTAGCTTATGTAAGTTCAACCTTGCTAATCTAATGTTTTATCATTTGATAAGCTATGCCGACTTGAACTTCAAAATTTCAGGCTTGGAGATTATGGAGAGAAGACGAGGCATTGGATTTAATGGACGATACATTACGTGAGATTGGTAACACCAATGAGTTTCTGAGGTGTGTAAATGCTGCACTCTTATGCGTACAAGATGATCCGCCCGACCGTCCGACCATGTCAAATTTTGTTGTGATGCTTAGCAGTGAAAGTGCAAACTTGCCGGTTCCTAAGAACCCAGCCTTTTTTATACGAAGAGGCCTTTCTGGCACAGCTTTTGCTTAAGTGAACAAGAGAGAGGCCTTTCTGGCACAGCTTCATCTTCAAGTAAACAAGAAACAGGCATCGATACAACGATTGCTTCAGACGAAGGCAGATAATTTCCTGTCAATTTGCATAAAATCATGGAAAGTTTCTCAATCTTCAAAAGGGAAGGGTTTTTTTTTTTTCTTTCTTTTCCTGTGGTAAAATCTTATGTTTTTCCATGACAGAATTCGTGTCTAATCAGTCCTGTTCTGAAATTGTAATCGAAACCCATTTCAGAACTTCATTATTGTATCTGTGTAATTCCCCGTAAACAATTTTTCTTTCTGAGCGTTCTACATTCTTATTATCAATTCGTTTAAATTTAGAATCCTAGCAAACTTCGAATACTTTCAACGGTCGTGTCAAGTTGCTTGATCAGAGTCCACACGCTAAGATTTCTTCTGAGGCGACGTTAACCCTTTTCGAGCATCATAATCCATAAAGGGTGCCAATGGTTTTTAGCAGGTTGTTACCAGATAATCCCAATATCTCTTTAAGGAGACAAAGCATCATATAATTTTCAACCACCCTCACAATTCACCAACCATTGCAGCTGCACATTACTTAAATCATGGTAAAAACAATCTCCTCTGACAAATCAAGCCAATTGCAGGATCCTTCTTTCACCGTGCTTTTTTCTTCTCTTTGTGATCTTCTTTGGACTCTGCATTTTGAAATTCCCACACTCAGTTTTAAGGGTTCCATGGAGAATCCAAACCATTTCAAAAAGGCACAGATACTGGCTTTGCCCACAATACAATCTTCGGAAGGCCCAAGGATATCAGCCTAATATCAATTTGTCCAAGCCGACGTCTATCAATGGTCAAGGAAGAGGAGGAAGACATTTCTCCACCGGTTCGGAGTCGAGCCCAGGTAATCGGCCATGTCTGATCCAGACATGATTAAGGAGATGCTCTGTACTTTTTTGGACAGGGGCTTGGTGGGCTTACAGGCAAATGTCATGTTCACCTATAGAGAATTAGTCCTTCAGTTTTTTTTTTGGTTCTTTAATTTTTATTTAATTTTATTATTTGTGGGATTAAACATTGTGGTATACTTTGTCTGTCCTGGCTAGGGGATCTCACGGTAACAGTAAAGAAAATCCTGCTAAATTGACGCTTGGTTTCCAAAAATTATTGTTGCATTTTAATAAATTCTAAATATTAAAAAAAAAAACTTGGTGGTGTGTGCCGCACCAAGTGGGTCAGCCCTTCCTATCTCTATTCGTGGGTAGAAGTGTGTAAAAAAATTGAAAAATTAAAAAAAAATTGAAAAAACTAAATTAAAAAATAAAACTGAAAAAACAAATTAAAAAGCCTAGGAAAGAAAACAATTTGGTTCAATTTTAATTTTTAAAATATTAAATTGATTGAATCGGACTGAATCAAACCAATTTAACTAACATTTAAACCCACTATAAAAAAACTATAAAACTAAACTTCTCAATCCTTTAACTCTCAACCATCCCCCTCTCCCATATGTCTTCCATCTCTCACCACTCTCCCTCTCTAATGCTTTGCTGTCAGCCACCCTCCTCTCCTAAATATCTTTCTGTTTTTAATACTTTCTTTTCTAATCATCTAATATTTTACAAGTGATTCCTCTCTCATCACTCTCTTTTTCTAATTCTCTAGATTAAAAAATTCAAAACTCAAACTATTATAAACAGAAGATGAAGGGATAAAAAAAGTTTATCCTAAATTTTAATCTTTCATTTTTTCATACTATATACTCCATCATTATTATTTATAAACAAAAGATGAAAAGATAGAAAACATTGCTTATTGTTTGTTTATGCATAAAAGAGATGTGCATTAGGGATATTTTTGCCTTAATTTTTCCCCTTGGTTTCATGGATTTTACATGGTTGTTTTGAGCTTTTTATGAGTTAGTTCTTTTGTTGTTTAGATTATTATTTTGCACTTTGTAAACGACTAAAATCCTTACCATTTAGACGAATCAATTCATCATTGATCTTGTTTATTTTTTGGCATCGACTTGCCCTTCACAAGAAACATAATTTGATAATATCGGTTTTTTTAATTTTTTTTCTTTAATCAACCTAATTGAACCGAACAAAAAATGATTAGTTTGAATCAGTTTCGATTCTGAATTAAGAAAAAATAAAAATTTGGTTTGATTGGTTTTTTCAAATAAAAACCGAACCAAACCGAAAATACTCATCTCTATTTGTGGGGGTAATCCAGCCACTAAAAACCACATTTTTTTTTTACAATAATGTGTGTTTCAAAATACTTGTTGTCTTCCTGGATTTTCACAGTAGCTTTTTTTTAAAAAAAAATTCAAACATCCTTTTAACTGATTTAGCTTTTAGTTTTTATTATATTTTTTAATTTTAAATAATTTATAAAATTAAAATTTCTTTTTAATTTTATCTCTCTTTAATTCTCTCTTCTTTCAAATTTGATATTTTTTTATTGTTATTTATTTTGTTTGAGATCATTCTTTAAATTGATTTTTTTTTTACAATTTTCCTCTCTTTAGAGTTTTTTCTATTAAATCTGATGCTCATTTTTTAATTCATATTTTTTTTTGCTTTAGAAAGCTTTTAAAATTGATATGTTAAATTGATAAGAAATTATGTTTATTGATTCAACACGAGTCTTATATGATGCAAGTTTTAGAGATTTAATCAAGTTCAAGAGATTCACCTTAGTTTGCTTTCTTTCTTTTTCTTTTTTTTATTTTAATTTATTTTTAAGCTGATTTTTTTTACCTTTTTCCTTGAAGCTTTGCTTTGTTATATTTTACAATTTGTCTTTTATGGCATTAGTTTCAAGTTCATGACTAGATTCATTGATTCTAAAGATTAACGTGTGATGATTTTTTTTTGTTTTTTTTTAAATAATTTATTTTAATTTTATTATTCAACATTAAATATATAGAAAATCAGTCTTTGTGCTTTTGTTTACTTTCATTTCTATTGGGTTAACTTAATCCAATGCTCATAATTTTTTGGTTAGTGTGTTAACCCGAGTTAATTCAAACTTTTTTTTCTTGTTTTTATTTCTATAAGATTATCCTAATATTATGTAAAGGTCATAGAATTTACGAGTTAACTCATTTTAGCCATGATTTTTTTTCTTTTTTGAAATTATTGTTTTTTAGTTTTGCCCTTCAACTTTGGGTTGTTTAGTAATCCGAATGGACTTGGATCAATTTATTTTTAGTTTATTTATTTATTGTCAATTTGCTTATTAGTCTATTTATTATCATTGTATTCTTTTTATTTATATAAAAAAATCATCTCAACCTAATAGTTTAAGTTGTTAGGTGATATACTAAGATATAATTTATATTATTATCTAATATATTCTTTAAAGTGAAATCCCTTCGAGTTTGAAACTTGCACAAGTTCACACTACCATGTGCTTAATTTTTATTATATACATAGGGATTATAATATTTAAACTTGTGATTACTTGATCATCAAGACTCTAATATTATGTAAAAGAATCATCTTAACTCAATAACTTAAACTGTTAAATGAGATTTAAAATATGATTTATATTATTTTCTAACACAATCAACAATTAGTGATAATCTTGTTAAACTCAACTCAACACAAACTATAAAGAGGAATTCTCAATTGATGGAGATAAATTTTAAATTTCAGAAAATTTTACTCAATTGATTGAAATTGAAAAAACACGTGCTCAATTGACTGAATTAATAATGGTGGGGGCTCTTTTGACAAGTTGGTGAAAATACAGGATGGAAATAGTGGGTTTTGTCAAAATGAAGTCTATACTTACAGAACGAGGGGGGCATGAAAGCATGAATGCATAAAGTTGAAAAATGCCCTGACGGGCCCTTGTTGCCAATGAGAAAATTGCGTGGGAAAGGAGAGCCAAGACTCGTCAAAGAAAAGAACACGCCTGTTGCAAGCAATTTAATTGTTTATGGGTAGTTTAAGAAGCAATTTGTTTTGAATAACATATTTTATAAGATAAAGAATTTAAGACTGATATGGTTATTTAAAATTGTATTTCAAACAATATTTTATTAAATTTTAATTTTTTTAAATTAATTTTTTTATATTTTTAAATTATTTTAATACACTAACATTAAAAATATTTTTTTAAAATAAAAAAATATTTATTTAATATATTATTAAATAAAAAATACTTTAAAAATTACCACCACGCCACCAACCGTATTCCCACTGTTAAATTTTTGTGGTGACTAGGAAAATGTTGTCGTGTTCTCATGATTGAATATTCTAAATTAATCTAAGTTTAGTAAAGCAGCCTCTCCCTTCCTTTATGGTCAGCGTCAACAAAGAACAGGTGCAGTGAAAATTTGCTTTGCGGTTGACTTGAGTGATGCATTCATGGTTGATCGTAAGAAGAGGTCTTAACCAGAGAGATCTATGTGCAATGCATACCATGCTAAAAACCGTTTTCTTTTCTTATGCATTCTTATTATGCTCCTCCCTTTTATATTGCCTTGCTAGAGATACCATCACATATGCTGGTAGTTCGATTAGTAAATATGGTGGAGAAACTCTTGTTTCAGCAGGAAAAAGGTTTGAACTGGGGTTCTTTACGCCTCAACAAAGTTCTGCTTACGGAAGCTACGTCGGAATTTGGTATTACAGGTCGAATCCACCAATAGTTGTATGGGTTGCCAATCGAAACCGCCCACTTCTTAGTGATGGCGTTTTGGCTGTCACTGATGATGGAAACCTCAAGATTGTGGATGAAAAAGGAGATCCTTTTTGGTCTACAGGGCTTGAATCAACATTAAAACCAGCTTATCGGTTGGCTAAGCTCTTAGATTCTGGCAACTTGGTTTTTGGTGATAGTAATTACCGTTTGACAACTATTCTATGGCAAAGCTTTGGACATCCAACTGATACATTTCTTTCAGGTATGAAGATGAGTGGGAATCTAAAATTGACTTCATGGAAAAGTCAAGTGGATCCAAAAGAAGGTAACTTCACATTTCAGCTAGATGAGGAAAGGGACCAGTTTGTTATCTCCGATGGCTACATAAAGCACTGGACTAGTGGGGACTCAAGTGATTTCTTTAGCTCAGAAAGAATGCCTGATAGAATAGCATATTTTCTATCGGACTTCACCAGATATGTACCTACAACAAATTCAAATATCAACATAACAACTCCATCTTCTACAAATACAACTCGATCACGCTCGTATTTTAGTAATTCAAGGATTAGGTTGGATGTTGTAGGGGAGCTACAATACTGGAGCTTCGATGTGACTACAAATTGGTCTTTGCAATGGTTGGGGCCGGGAGACAAATGCAGTGTGCTTAATGCCTGTGGGAACTTTGGAAGCTGCAATCTGTACAATAGGTTGGCTTGCAGATGTTTGCCCGGATTTAAGCCTAACTCACAGGAAAATTGGAGGAATGGAGATTTCTCTGGCGGTTGCATCAGAAGCGCTGCCGCATGTGGGAAGAATGGCACCTTCTTGAGCTTGAAGAATATGAGAATTGGGCAAACAGACATTAAATTTGAGGCTGAGGATGAAAAGAAGTGCAGAGAGGGGTGTCTCAATGAGTGCCGATGCCAAGCTTATTCCTTTGTGAAGGAGGAAGTCAATATGCGAAGGGACAGACAACCTGGCAACAACACTTGCTTGATCTGGATGGATGATCTTAAAGATCTCCAGGAGGAATATTCTTATGACGGGCTGGATCTCTTTGTTCGTGTCCCCATTGCTGACATAGGTACTTCCTTCTTCGAATTGTTCTTTCTCCTTTTGTTACTACAAGATGCTGTAATTGCGTCAAGGATAATTTTCTCTGATAGAAGATTGCACACAAGCAATGGACTTAATTCATAACTGAACTAAATATCAGTACTATTTCATACCTTAAAAAAAGCTCCATGTTTTGCAGAATCAAAGGCTAAAAGTTGTGAGCCTTGTGGCATAAATGTGATTCCTTATCCTCTAAGTACTGGATCAGATTGTGGTGACCCCATGTACTTCAGTTTCTACTGCGATAATTCCACAGGAATTCTCAGCTTTAAGACACACAACGGCACCTATAAAGTCACAACCATCAATCAAGATACAAGAACATTTGTTATCCAAGAGAAAGATGTAGATGATTGTAATGCCAATACAAGAGGTCAAATTCGGAAGTTCAACACGTCATTTCCATTTAAGATGAACGCCTCCAAACGCTGGTGTGATACCGTGGCAGGAAATTTTATTTCCAACGTTTCATCTCAAGGTCTGGTAGAAATAGATATTGGTTGGGAGCCACCTCAAGAGCCAGTCTGCTATTCATCTTCAGACTGCGACGATTGGCCAAATTCAACTTGCAATGCAACAGGAAATGGTACAGAGAGATGCCTCTGCAATTCAAATTTTTGGTGGGATGGCAATGCTCTAAATTGCGTTCATTGTGAGCACTCTATATCTTGCCTCAAACTGAAAAAGTAGTGAAAACCATAAGTTTCATCCCGTTTAATTTCTTATAATGCGCATACCCCCTTTCTTTCTTGAAGTTTTCGATGGACAAGCAGGAGTATATTCGAGAAAAAAGAAACCATTGTCTTTGATTGTAGGAGTTACAATTGCGAGTGTCATAGTTCTATCAAGCATCTTCCTTTACATCTGCATTTTTATGAGAAAGAAGGCCAAACGACGAGGTAACTAGACAAATTTTCAACGTGTAGGTATTGAAGTTTTTAAGGTATTCCTCATGTAATTAGCAGTTGTCTTGTTGAAATTTCAGAAAGCCAGCAAAATACTGAAAGAAATGCAGCTCTTTTGTATGGCACTGAGAAACGGGTCAAGAACTTGATAGATGCAGAAGAGTTCAACGAAGAAGATAAGAAGGGCATAGATGTTCCTTTCTTTGATTTAGACAGCATACTAGCGGCTACGGATTATTTTTCAGAAGCAAACAAGCTTGGAAGAGGGGGCTTCGGACCTGTTTACAAAGTAATATTTACGTTAATCACTGGACTTTTTGTGTCTGACAAGTTTTCTGGCTGAATTTTACCTACATGGCAACTTTGGTTTCAGGGAAAATTTCCAGGAGTTCAAGAAATTGCAATAAAACGACTCTCTAGTGTTTCAGGACAAGGCCTAGAGGAGTTTAAGAATGAGGTGATTTTGATTGCTAGATTGCAGCATCGGAATCTTGTCAGACTAGTAGGCTATTGCATAAAAGGAGATGAAAAGATTTTACTCTATGAATATATGCCTAACAAAAGCTTAGATTCCTTCATATTTGGTTGGTCTCTAAACAGATTCATCATTTTTGTTTTATAAATGTACGTTTGCGGTTCCCATGGTTGCTAATTTTTGTTCTTATGGAAATGGAAAACCTCTGAAGATCGAGATCTCGGAATGTTACTGAATTGGGAGATGCGCTTTGATATCATTTTAGGAGTTGCCAGAGGTCTTCTTTATCTCCACCAAGATTCTAGACTCAGGATTATTCATCGTGATATGAAAACGAGCAACATTTTATTAGATGCAGAAATGAATCCCAAAATTTCTGACTTTGGATTGGCAAGGATGTTCGAAGGCAAACAAACCGAAGGGAGCACAAAAAGAGTTGTTGGAACTTAGTAAGTTTCAGATCCTATCAACATTGATATTCATCAGACATACATTCTTATGCTAACACTCTCTTTTTGCGGCCTCCAATCCTACAATCATGTCATGGTTAATTTTGAATTAGGTGTCTGTCTCCAGCTGAGTTAACGATTCTTGTGAAAATTGTTGTAATGCAGTGGCTACATGTCGCCAGAGTACGCATTAGATGGTTTATTCTCTGTCAAATCTGATGTTTTTAGTTTCGGCGTGGTTGTACTTGAGATTCTTAGTGGGAAAAGGAACACAGGATATTTTAATTCTGATGAAGCCCAAAGCCTTCTAGCTTATGTAAGTTCAACCTTGCTAATCTAATGTTTTATCATTTGATAAGCTATGCCGACTTAAACTTCGAAATTCCAGGCTTGGAGATTGTGGAGAGAAGACAAGGCATTGGATTTAATGGACGAGACATTACGTGAAAGTTGCAACACCAATGAGTTTCTAAGGTGTGTAAATGGTGCACTCTTATGCGTACAAGATGATCCTGCCGACCGTCCGACCATGTCAAATGTTGTTGTGATGCTTAGCAGTGAAAGTGCAAACTTGCCGGTTCCTAAGAAACCAGCCTTTTTTATACGAAGAGGCCTTTCTGGCACAGCTTCATCTTCAAGTAAACAAGAAACAAGCATCGATACAGCGATTGCTTCAGACGAAGGCAGATAATTTCCTGTCAATTTGCATAAAATCTTGGAAAGTTTCTCAATCTTCAAATGGAAAGGTTTCTTCTTCTTTTTTTCCTGGTAAATCTTATGTTTTTCCATGACAGAATTCGTGTCTAATCAGTCCTTCTGTTCTGAAATTGTAATCAAAACCCATCGCAGAACTTCATTATTGTATCTGTGTAATTCCCCCCGTAAACTATTTTTCTTTCAAGTGCTCTACTTTGTTATTATCAATTCGTTGAAATTTAGAGTCTTAGCAAACTTTGAATGCTTTCAACGGCTGTGTCAAGTTGCTTGATCAGATTCCACACAGTAGTATTTCTTCTTAGGCGACATTAACCCTTTTTGAGCATCATAATCCACACAGGGTGCCAATGGTTTTAACAGGTTATCACCAGATAATCCCCAATATCTCTCTTTAAGGAGACAAAGCATCATATAATTTTCAACCACCCCGCATAATTCACCAACCATTCTTGCAGCTGCAAATTACTTAAATCATGGTAAAAACATTCTCCTCTGACAAATCAAGCCAACTGCACGATCCTTCTTTCACCATGCTTTTTTCTTCTCTTTGAAATTCCTACACTCAGTTTTAACGGTTCCATGGAGAATCCAAAACCATTTCAAAAAGGCACAGATAGGCACAGATACTGGCCTTGCCTACAATCCAATCTTCGGAATGTCCAAGGATATCACCCTAATATCAATTTGTCCAAGCCAGCGTCTATCAATGGTCAAGGAAGAGTAGGAAGACATTTCTCCACCGGTTTGGAGTCAAGCCCAGGTTGTTGGCCATGTCTGATCCAGACATGATTAAGGAGATGCTCTGTAGTTTTCTGGACAGGGGCTTGGGGGGCTTACCGGCAAAAGTCATGTTCACCTATAGAGAAAACACTACGAATTGTAATGGAGTTTTTTTTCCTAGTCCTTCACTATTTTTTGGTTCTTTAAGTTTTTTTTTTTATCTATTATTTTTGGGATTAAACTTTGTGGTATACTTTGTCTGTCTTGGCAAGGGATCTCATGGTATCAATAAAGAAAATGGTTGTTCAGTTGACGCTTGGTTTACAAAAATTATATACTGTATAATAGAGGAAATTTTTTCAACTCATATGCAAGTATGTAATCGCTGGAGATGTCGAGTTAATATACGCTCTCTAGTAGTTTAGTTACTGAGAGTGAGTCCACAATGCGAAAAAAGAAGAAGAAGAAGCTCATCTTCAAAGTTGAACTTTGACAATGAACAAATTACTTGGTTCTGAAGTTTAATGTTTTTGTCTTCGGGATGCTTCTATTTTTGTTTTTATGTACTTTTTAAAAGTATTTTGACTTTAAAAGCATTAGATTAATTTTTTTAGGGTTTCATGATAGTTTTGATGTCAAAAATAAATATTTGAAAAACAAATTAGATACATTTCCAAGTAAAATGCTATTTTAAAAATACTATAGACTACAATCTCAAACACATACTACAAAAATCATTACACTACAAAAATAAATGTATGAAAAAACAATCATATATCTATCAAGAAATGTCTTTCATGTCTACATTTACATGAAGAAATCTCTATCATATCAATATTAAGACTAAAATGTAGGATAGCTATATAAATAAGATAACTAAATATAAAAATATCATTTTTTTTAATAGAATTTAAAACTTTAGCAACTCATTGGAGGTATATTAGAGCAGCTAAAAACAATAATGGGAGGGAAAATAATAACACGACATTTATTTATAGGCTATAAAAGAATCATATTGCCCCAAACATAGTCACACTAATATTAATATCTAGGCATTCACTTTATTTTTATGTTAAAAGAATGGTCGCATATTTAAAGTAGATTATTTAATTAGAGAATTGTTAAAGTAAAATAAAATAAAAGAAAAACCGGTCCATATACAAACAAGATCGTCGTGATGACAATCATCTAGGTGGTAGCCAAGTGATAAAGACTTAGAATCAAGGGGTTTGCTCCCTCTGTGGTCTCAGATTCGAGTCATTGGTTGCTCATATGATGGCCATTGAAGGTTTATATGATCGTTAACTTCAGGATCCGTGGAATTAGTCTTGATGCACGTAAGCTGGCCCGGACATCCACGTTAACCTAAAAAAACATCGTGATGAGCGTGTAATGAAATGGCCCACCAGACAATTTGGAGCAGGCGGTCCCAGTCCTTGTTAGCAAAAACCAAAAAGAGATTTATCGTAGATATTGAAGGCGAGATCAACTTTATACAGTGAAATATTTGTCTTTAAAAGGTTAAATTAGTTATTTTTGTTTTTCTTGCACAACAAAGTTTATTGTAACTCTACGAACAAATTACTATTCAGGGGCGTTTTTCTATTTTAGTTTTTTAAAATAATGTAATTATATTATTTCCTTTCAAGATAAAATCAAATAAACTCTTTTCAAGGATGTTTTTTTTTTGGTCTTTTTAACATGATTTTTTTGGTAATATTGTGTTAGTTCAGTGTTATTGTTTTATCTTAATAAATATTAAATATTAAAAAAGCATGGATGGTATATGCGGGGCACAACAAGTGAGTGGCTCGGGCTCCCATGCTTTTCAAGCTGTGCTTACGACGACAACCCATCCACCAAGAGCCACCTTCTCTAGGTTCTGCTTGCTTACTGAGTAGTTTTTTTTTTTTTTTAATAAACTCTAAAAAAATAAATAATTTTTTAAAGTTTAATAATGAAATGAAAAACAAATTAGAAGATATTTTTTAGTATTTAGTTATGTTATAAAAATATCATAAAAAATAATTTATTAATAATTTATTTTTTTTAAGTTTATTAAAATAATGAGGAATAAATCTTACAAATTAAAAGGTTAAATGAGAATGAAATTAAAAAATATATAATTTCATAAATTATCTCAAATAAAATAAATAATAATCAAATAATATAAATTAAATCTAAATAATAAAAAAATAAAAGTAGAAGAAATTAAAATAATAATAATTAACATTTCATAAATTATTTCAAATAAAATAAGTAACAATCAAAAGAATGAAAATCAAACTTGATATATTAAAAATTTCAATAAATAAATGATAAGGGAAAAATAAATAATAATTATAAAAATAAAAACTAAAGTTAATATAAAAATTAAATTTTAAAAGATGAAATTGAAAAATAAATATTCAAAACAAAATATATACAACAATTAAAAGTTTGAGGATCAACTTTGATATAATCAGCAAATAATATGATATTTTTAAATTTTTTATAATTTTTGAAAAGTGTTTTCCCTATAAATTTTGTAGGAAAACATTTTCTTCGAAACCAAACCAAATTTTTCTTTAATTAGAAAGTATTTTTTATTTATTAATTTTTTTAATGACAAACAAATACAGAAAATTTTAAAAATAATTTTTTAAAAATCACGTTTCGAGAAATAAACACAGTCGTAGGTGGTGTGTGTTTCAAGATACTTGTTATGTGACGCTGCTGACTATTTTTTTCTGCTTTTTTCTTTTTTTTCCCTAGATTTTCATGCTAGCTCCTTGAAAATTCCAAACAACCCTTTAACTTGTTTATTTATTAGATTTTGTCCTTGTTTTTTATTACATTTTTTTTATTCTTGAATAATTTGTAAAATTGAAATGCCTTTTCAATTTCATCTCCCTTCAATTCTCTCATCTTTCAAATTTGATATTCATTCTTTTTATAGCTATTCATTTTATTTGAGATTATTTTTTAAATTGATTTTATTTTATGATTTCACTCCTTCTTTATGTTTTTTCTATCAAATATGATCTTTATTCTTTTAAATTTTTTTTAGCTTTAGAAAGCTTTTAAAATTGATATGTTAAATTGATTGAGAATTATGTTTATTGATTCAACGCGAGTCTAGAATTTCACAAGGTGTAAGTTTTAGATATTAAATCAAGTTCAGGAGATTTGTTTTAGTTTTTTTTTTAAGTTGATGTTTTTTTACCTTTTTCCTCAAAGTTTTGCTTTGTTATATTTTACGGTTTGCCTTTTATATCATTAGTCTCAAGTTCATAATCAGATTCACTGATTTTAAAAGTTAACGTGTGTTGATTTATTTTGTCTTTTTTTAAATTAATTTATTTTAATTTCATCATTCTACATTAAATATATAGAAAATCGGTCTTCATCTTTTGTTTCCTTTCCTTTAATTGGGTTAACTTGATTCAATGCCCATGATTGTTTGGTTAGCGGATTAATCTGAGTTAATTCAAATTTTTTCATAGTTTTTTTTTATTTTTTTCTTTTAACATTAAGTTGCTCGATGATTAAACTTTATAATTTTATTCATTTTTTTCAAATATAATTACCCTGATTATGATTAGATCAAAGATTTTGCATCTTGACCTAAGCTGATTTAGGTCAATGTTTTTTGTTCTCATTTGATTTGTTAGAAATTTCCTTTTAATTTTTTTTTCACTTTTATTTATATGAGATTATCCCAATCTTATATTAAGGGTTGCAGAGTTTGCAAGTAAATTCATTTTAACCGATTGTTTTTCCAGTTTTACCCTTTAACTTTGGGTTGTTTAGTAATCCAGATGGACGTGGATGAATTTATTTTTATCTTTTATTTGTTGTCAATTTTTTTTATTTATATTATTTAAATTACCCATAACTAATAACCTGAATCTCAATTTTTTTCAATGTTTTTTTACATAGAAAATAATAATTCCACATCATGGTAGAACACAGGTCGTAAATCTAGTTTCTGTTGAATTCCATGGATGTTTGATTCCTTATCACTCTTCTCCATTTGCTAACAGCTAACAATTAGTAATAATGTTGTTAAACTCGGCTCAGGCTGTGATGAAGAATTCTCAGTTGATCGAGATAAATCTTCAATTTCGGACAATTTTACTCAATTGATTGAAATTGAGATAAACATGTGCTCAATTGACTTAATTAATAATGGTGCGGCTCTTTTGACAAGTTGGTGAAAATATAGGATAGAAATAGTGGGTTTTGTCAAAATGAAGGGTATACTTACAGAACGAGTGGACTTGAAAGCATGACTGCATAAAGTTGAAAAATGCCTTGACGGACCCTTGTCGCCACATAAAAATAATCGCGTGGGAAAGGATAGCTAATTAAATTTTAAATTTATTTTTAAAAAATTAATAATTTAAATTTTATTATTAAAAATTTATATAATTAATTTTGAAGTTCATAAAATTGATTAAAATATACATGAACTAGTTTGAATATCAACACCAAAAAAAAAAACATCTATTGCTAGCAATTTAATTATTTATGAGTAGTTTTAAAAAAAATTATTTCATATAAAATATTTTACAAGATAACATATTTTATAAATAATAATTTAAACACAAAATCATCCTAACAATCTTGACCATCAAAATCTTATCATCTCAATCCGTGTAATATTATTATCACTGTTCACATCATTATCTCTTACTTTATTATTATTATTTTTATTATCACCTCACTACTGTAACTCTATAATCATCGATATTATCATTAAAAAAAATAAGATTGATATAGTTATTTAGAATTGTGTTACAAACTATGTTTTATTAAATTTTTTATTTTAAATTATTTTATATGTTTTTAAATTAATTTAATATATTAATATCAATTTTAAAAAATAAAAAAAATATTATTTTAATATATTTTAAAATAAAAAATACTTTAAAATGTTAACTCATTCCTAATGTTAAATTTTTGTCGATGACTGGGAAAATGTTGTGGTGTTCAAATGATTGCCTATTCTAAATTAATCCAAGTTTAGTAAAGCGCCCTCTCCCTTCCTTTATGGCCAGCGTCAACAAAGAACAAGTGCAGTGAAAATTTGCTTTGCAGTTGACCTTAGTGATACATTCATGGTTGATGGTAAGAAGAGGTCTTAACCAGAGAGATCGATGTGCAATGCATAGCATGCTATCAACCGTTTTCTTTTCTTATGCTTTCTTATTATGCTTCTCCCTTTTATGTTGCTTTGCTAGAGACACCATCACATATCCTAGAGGTTCGATTAGAAATGATGGTGGAGAAACTCTTGTTTCAGCGGGAGGAAGGTTTGAACTGGGGTTCTATACTCCTGAACAAGGTTCTGTTTACGAAAGCTATGTAGCAATTTGGTATCACAGGTCGAATCCACCAATAGTTGTGTGGGTTGCCAATCGGAAAAGCCCACTTCTTGATGATGGAGGAGTTTTGGCTGTCACAGGTGATGGAAATCTCAAGATTTTGAATAAAAGTGGAGGTCCTGTGTGGTCTACAAGGCTTGAATCAACATCAAAACCAGAGTATCGGTTGGCTAAGCTCTTAGATTCTGGGAACTTGGTTTTTGGTGATAGTAATACCCCTCCGAAAACTATTCTATGGCAAAGCTTTGAACATCCAACTGATACATTTCTTTCAGGTATGAAGATAAGTGGGAATCTAAAATTGACTTCATGGAAAAGTCAAGTGGATCCAAAGGAAGGTAACTTCACATTTCAGTTTGATGAAGAAACGAACCAGTTTGTTATCGTCAATGACTATATAACGCATTGGACTAGTGGGGAGTCAAGTGATTTCTTTAGCTCAGAAAGAATGCCTGCTGGAATAGCATTTTTTCTATCGAGCTTCACCAGAAGATTTAAATCCATTTCTGCTTCTAATTCAACTTCAAAAATCAAAGGACCAAATCTATCACCCTCAGATTATTATAATACAAGGATTAGGTTGGACTTTAAAGGGGAGCTACAATACTGGAGCTATAATACAAATTGGTCTAAGCTATGGTGGGAGCCGCGAGACAAATGCAGCGTGTTTAATGCCTGTGGAAACTTTGGCAGCTGCAATCTATACAATAGTTTGGATTGCAGATGTTTGCCAGGATTTGAGCCTAAATCACAGGAAAATTGGACGAAAAGAGATTTCTCGGGTGGTTGCATCAGAAGCTCTGCCGTATGTGGGAAACATGAGACCTTCTTGAGCTTGAAGATGATGAGAGTTGGGCAACAAGACACTGAAGTTGTGGTTAAGGATGAAAAGCAATGCAGAGAGGAGTGTTTCCGTAAGTGCCGATGCCAAGCTTATTCCTTTGTGAAGAAGGAAGTCAATATGCGAAGGGACAGACAACATGAAAACAACAGTTGCTTGATCTGGATGGATGATCTTAAAGATCTTCAGGAGGACTATTCTGATGGTGGGCGCGATCTGTTTGTTCGTGTCACCATTGCTGACATAGGTACATCCTTCTTTCGACTTGTTCTTTCTCCTTTTGTCACTACAAGATTGTGGAATTACGTCAAGGATAATTTTCTCTGATAGAAGATTGCAAACAAGCAGTGGACTTAATTCATAACTGAACTGAATCAGTACTGTTTCATACCTTAAAAAAGCTCCATTTTTTGCAGAACCGAAGGCTAAAAGCTGTGAGCCTTGTGGCATAAATGTGATTCCTTATCCCCTAATTACCGGATCACATTGTGGTGACCCCATATACTTCAGTTTTAACTGAGATAATTCCACAAGAAAACTCAGCTTTAAGACACACAACGGCACCTATAATGTCACCACCATCAATCCAGATAGAAGAACATTTGTTATTGTAGATGATTGCAATGCCAGTACAAGAGGTCAAAGGAAGTTCAACACGTCATTTCCATTTAAGATGAACGCCTCCAAACGCTGGTGTGATACCGTGGCAGGAAATTTTATTTCCAACGTTTCATCTCAAGGTCTAGTAGAAATAGAAATTGGTTGGGAGCCACCTCCAGAGCCAGTCTGCTCTTCGTCTTCAGACTGCGACGATCGGCCAAATTCAACTTGCAATGCAACAGGAAATGGTACAGCGAGATGCCTCTGCAATTCAAATTTTTGGTGGGATGGCATGGCTCTAAATTGCGTTCATGGTGAGCACTCTATATCTTGCTTCAAACTGCAAAAGTGGTGAAAACCATAAGTTTCATCCAGTTTAATTTATTATAATGCGTATACCCCCTTTTCTTTCTTGAATTTGTCTATGGACAAGCAGGAGGATCTTCGAGAAAAAAAAAACCATTGTCTTTGATTGTAGGAGTTACAATTGCGAGTGTCATAGTTCTATCAAGCATCTTCCTTTACATCTGCATTTTGATGAGAAAGAAGGCCAAACGACGAGGTAACTAGACAAATTTTCCACGTGTAAGTTGGTATTAAGCTTTTTAAGGAATTTCTCAGGTAATTAGCAGTTGTCTTGTTGAAATTTCTGAAAGCCAGCAAAATACTGAAAGAAATGCAGCTCTTTTGTATGGCACTGAGAAACGTGTCAAGAACTTGATAGATGCAGAAGAGTTCAAGGAAGAAGATAAGAAGGGCATAGATGTACCTTTCTTTGATTTAGACAGCATACTAGCGGCTACGGATTATTTTTCAGAAGCAAACAAGCTTGGAAGAGGGGGCTTTGGACCTGTTTACAAAGTAATATTTACGTTAATCACTGGACTTTTTGTGTCTGACAAGTTTTCTGGCTGAATTTTACCTACATGGCAACTTTGGTTTCAGGGAAAATTTCCAGGAGGTCAAGAAATTGCAATAAAACGACTCTCCAGTGTTTCAGGACAAGGCCTAGAGGAGTTTAAGAATGAGGTGATTTTGATTGCTAGATTGCAGCATCGGAATCTTGTCAGACTAGTAGGCTATTGCATAAAAGGAGATGAAAAGATTTTACTCTATGAATATATGCCTAACAAAAGTTTAGATTCCTTCATATTTGGTTGGTCTCTAAACAGATTCATCATTTTTGTTTTATAAATGTACGTTTGCGGTTCCCATGGTTGCTAATTTTTGTTCTTATGGAAATGGAAAACCTCTGAAGATCGAGATCTCGGAATGTTACTGAATTGGGAGATGCGCTTTGGTATCATTTTAGGAGTTGCTAGAGGTCTTCTTTATCTCCACCAAGATTCTAGACTCAGGATTATTCATCGTGATATGAAAACGAGCAACATTTTATTAGATGCGGAAATGCATCCCAAAATTTCTGACTTTGGATTGGCAAGGATGTTCGAAGGCAAACAAACCGAAGGGAGCACAAAAAGAGTTGTTGGAACTTAGTAAGTTTCAGATCCTATCAACATTGATATTCATCAGACATACATTCATATGCTAACACTCTCTTTTTGCGGCCTCCAATCCTACAATCATGTCATGGTTAATTCTGAATTTGGTGTCTGTCTCCAGTTGAGTTAACGATTCTTGTGAAAATTGTTGTCATGCAGTGGCTACATGTCGCCAGAGTACGCATTAGATGGCTTATTCTCTGTCAAATCTGATGTTTTTAGTTTCGGCGTGGTTGTACTTGAGATTCTTAGTGGGAAAAGGAACACAGGATATTTTAATTCTGATGAAGCCCAAAGCCTTCTAGCTTATGTAAGTTCAACCGTGCTAATCTAATTTTTTATCATTTGATAAGCTATGCTGGCTTAAACTTCGAAATTTCAGGCTTGGAGATTGTGGAGAGAAGACAAGGCATTGGATTTAATGGACGAGACATTACGTGAAAGTTGCAACACCAATGAGTTTCTACGGTGTGTAAATTCTGCACTCTTATGCGTACAAGATGATCCATCCGACCGTCCGACCATGTCAAATGTAGTTGTGATGCTTAGCAGTGAAACTGAAAACTTGCCGGTTCCTAAGAAACCAGCCTTCTTTATACGAAGAGGCTTTTCTGGCACAGCTTCTTGTTCAAGTAAACAAGGAACAGGCCTTTTTGGCACAGCTTCATCTTCAAGTAAACAAGAAACAAGCATCGATACAACGATTGCTTCAGAAGAAGGCAGATAATTTCCTGTCAATTTGCATAAAATCTTGGAAGTTTCTCAATCTTCAAATGGAAAGGTTTCTTCTTCTTTTTTTTCCTGGTAAAATCTTATGTTTTTCCATGACAGAATTCGTGTCTAATCAGTCCTTCTGTTCTGAAATTGTAATCAAAACCCATCGCAGAACTTCATTATTGTATCTGTGTAATTCCCCCCGTAAACTATTTTTCTTTCAAGTGCTCTACGTTGTTATTATCAATTCGTTTAAATTTAGAGTCTTAGCAAACTTTGAATGCTTTCAACGGCTGTGTCAAGTTGCTTGATCAGATTCCACACAGTAGTATTTCTTCTTAGGCGACATTAACCCTTTTTGAGCATCATAATCCACACAGGGTGCCAATGGTTTTTAACAGGTTATCACCAGATAATCCCCAATATCTCTTTAAGGAGACAAAGCATCATATAATATTCAACCACCCTCACAATTCACCAACCATTGCAGCTGCACATTACTTAAATCATGGTAAAAGCAATCTCTTCTGACAAATCAAGCCAACTGCAGGATCCTTCTTTCACCGTGCTTTTTTCTTCTCTTTGTGATCTTCTTTAGACTCTGCATTTTGAAATTCATACACTCAGTTTAAGGGTTCCATGGAGAATCCAAAACCATTTCAAAAAGGCACAGATACTGGCCTTGCCTACAATCCAATCTTCGGAAGGCCCAAGGATATCAGCCTAATATCAATTTGTCCAAGCCGAAGTCTATCAATGGTCATGGAAGAGCAGGAAGACATTTCTCCACCGGTTTGGAGTCAACCCCAGGTTGTTGGCCATGTCTGATTCAGACATGATTAAGGAGAAAACACTACGAATTGTAATAGAGTTTTTTTTGGTTCTTTAACGCTTTTTTTAATTTTATTATTTGTGGGATTAAACTTTGTGGTATACTTTGTCTGTCTTGGCTAGGGGATCTCAGAGTATTAATAAAGAAAATCATTGCTCACTTAATGCTTAGTTTACCAAAATTAAATATAGTTTTATTGATTGAAAGCAATTAAAGCTATGGAGATCAATTTGAATAATCTAAAAAATTAGGGATTAAAATATATGGATAAAGGAAGGTTCATCCCTTTTTTTTTATCCCATAATTTTTTTTATTTCATCTATTTAAATTTGCTTAATTTATTTTTGTTTTTTAATTTAATTTTGTTATTTTATATTTTGTTGGTTGAGAATTGAGTTATCTTATTTTAATTTTTTTTTCAAGTTATCATAATCAATTTGTTTATTTAATTTATTTGGTGTCATTGCCTATTATTATTTTTTATTATATAATTAAAATAAAAATTAATTTATTTGACCCAGTCATATATTTTATTCCTTCTTTAGAACACGCTTATGACGCCTCAATATCATATTTTTACACGAAAAATAAATAAAATTAATCCTGCCCATAGTTCAGCACAATTCCATAAATATAGTGTGTACTAATCTGAGTTCAAATGGAAAAAATATAAAAGATGAAAATATGTCTCAAACCCCAAAAAAAAAGAAAAATTCTCTTTATATAGTCAAAAAGTCTCCTGAACATCATTATCATTGTTGGGCTCTTATAATTGCTACGTAAATTTTGTGATAATTCAACTAGATATTTTGTTTTTGTTTTTTTGTTTTGTTTTGTTTGTGATGGAGAATATCATGATCACATCATATACAACACAAATATACCGCTATTTAGGCATTTTAAGATGAGCTATTTCTCTTTTCTATTTTAAAGATCTTCTAATTTTCCATCTTACCAAATATATCATTGAAGTAGAATTGGAACTTGTTATTTTAATAGGCAAATCTTGTTTGTTTGTTAGGAATTTTTTTTTTGAAAAATAGTTTTCATGAAAAATAAATTTCTAAAAACATTCCCCCCCCCCCACCCCCCGATATTTAGCAGTATCATTGTAATCAGGCATGTGAAATCAATAATTCTCAACGAATATCTTAATTTGTGGACAGGAGACTGTTCTTGTAAAAACTCCACTCGGAGATATTAGGTTCACGAGAACACTTACCTATTGTTGGCATCGTGAATTTTCTAACTTGTAGGAGTGCCAATTTAATTCAATTCCCTGGGCTTTTGTTTGGCATTGCGAATGTCGAGTTAGTTTTTTTTACGTGGGGTGTTTGGATCAGCTTGCGTGTATCACGACTAAGCCTCACGACCCACTAAATACCCTGCAAATCCAGTAGACATGTAAGGTACCACGGGGATGACAAGCGTACACGTCAGGGCTCGAATCCAGGTATAATAGAAGGAGACAAGCCTCTTTTACTACTAGACCAAACTCTAGAATGCTCGTCGAGTCAGTTTCTTGGACGTTTCCTGTGTTGTTTTCTTTATTCATTCATATTATATGTCACCCAATGTTCGCTCATGTGTATAACATATGATGCTACTCGGAACCGTGTGGATCATGCTTTTGGCAAACAAGCCAGATTTCTCCATAATCATGGCAGTTGATTTTGAGGTTCAAACCGTGGGGACAGTTTTCAAATGAATTTGTGTAATGCTGAGTCACGTAAGCTTACAGTGTGTGTTTGGTATCGAGGAAGTTATTATAATTATGATTTAAAAAAAATTATTTTATAAAAAATATTTTTAGTTGAGTTTGATTTGAAACAATAGATGTTTGGTTAAAACTGTAGTTGAAATTAAAATTGAATAAAAAATAATTTAATGTATTTGGTTAAGAGTGTTTTTGAAATCAAGATTATAAAATAATTTTAAAAAAATATATATTTATATTGATAATTTTTAATTTAAATATTATTGATTTAACTATTGCTATTACATCATAAAATAAATAATACTTTATATAAAATATTTTTTATTGTTCCATGAAACTATCCACAATTCCAATACGTATGAAAATATATCCGACAAGGACTATAGTTTTTATAAATTTCTTAAAAACGCAACAACATCAGGTAAAATATAATCAAGAACAAAATTGAGATTGCGATTAAATTCTGTAAATGCGGCGTTATCAAGCGATCTTCGTCTAATTTATATTGTCATGGAATAATGTTTAACATTAGTTTTTCGAATAAAACACAATTAAAATTTTTTTTTTTATTTAATTGGATCGGACCCGATTCAATATATTTTTAACTTTGATAAACTAGCCAACTTGAGTTTTATATCTAACTAGATGAAAATTAATTTAATTTAAATTAATCAATTAAATAGGTTAATTTATGAATCAATTAAAATCATAATAAAATTTAATTTAATTTAAAAAAATAAATCAAAACTTTATATTTTAAATTAATTCATCAAACTTTAATGTTAGGTTATAACTATACTAACAAGTTAGGTAACTTTTGCATCAATTTTTTTAAATAAAAAATCATGTTTACATGGAATTATAAATAAAATCATGTTTATATTAAATATTACTTCTTATGTTAAGTATGACATAGATGATAAAGATTTGTTATTAATTTATGATGTAGAATTATTTCTATTTTTTGGATATCATTATTTTATAAAATAATGATATAAGTAATAAATATAAATAAATCTTGCTAATAATAATTAAAAAAAATACCAAGTATTTTCGGACTTCCATGTGCTGGTTCAAGCCCTTAGCAACAGTAATAAAATCATTGTATTACGTTAATTTTTAAACATGAATAGTGTTCATGCTCTACTGTTCATCCATTTTCTCAAGCAGCTCTTTGTTGCTTTTTGTAACCTGTGGCTGTACCCTAGTTAATGGTGGGACCTATCATTAAAAAACTGTGGTGGAAGTATAATCAAACAACCACTTAATTGTTAGCAGTACTTTCATGGTGCGTGAGCGCGCACAAATGACTTATCCTTTCATCGTCGATTTATCTTTTGAATATAAAATATTTTTATTTAAAAAATATATTAATAATATTTTTTTATTTTTTTAAAATTATTTTTTTAAATTAAAACATCAAAATATTCAATTTTTTTCAAAAGCAGCAAGAAATGGATTTTGACTCAAGTTGCGAGGTAAACAATATCAAAGTGAAATGCATTCGTGTCATTGTAATAGTCATGTTCAGGGATAAAATAATAATATTATTTCAATTTTATAGAGAAAACAGTATGAAATGTAATAGAGTTTTCTTTTTTTAGTCCTTTAGTTTTTTTCTTTAATTTTATTATTTTTGGATCACACTTTGTGATATACTTTGTCTGCCTTGGCCAGGGGATCCCACGGTGCTAATAAAAAAATCATTGCTCAATTGACGCCTGGTTTCTAGAAATGGAAACCGAATTTAAATAATCTAAAAATTAAGGAAGGAAGGTTCATCCCTTTTCCTTTATCCCTTAATTTAATTTTTTTTCCTTCAATTTAAACCATTCAAATTTGCTTAATTTAGTATTTGACTTGGTAGTTTTTTTTTTGTCACCTTGATACAAAGATCTTGCAACGTGGAGAGAAATTTATGATGCTTGATTTTGTAAATTAAAATAAATTAAAATTATTTTAAAATAATTAATTTTTTTAAAAATAAAATTAAAAATAAAACAAATATAAAAATTAAGATAAACAGACAAGAGAAACAAAATGGTATGTGCAAAGCACATAGTAGCATGTTGAAAGATGTTGCTATCTTTGGACATCACGAAGTGAGGGATCATGCCAAAAAATCCCTTCCATTGTGTAATTGTAATCTTCTGTATATTGGGGCTGCGTCTGGTGGCAGGGGAGGGATGATTTATTACTGATGGTGTTTTCTTTTTTATTTTTTTTCATTTAAAATTTACACTAGCCTTTAAAATTTTAGAGTTGTTCTCTTATTTATTAAAATTTTAACTTTAATTTTTATTGTTTTGATTTTTAATTTATATTTTTAGCTATTTTGTAAAATTTTAATTTTATTACTGAATCTAAATTTATGATATTAATTTTTCTTTTTAATTTCACCTTTCAATAAGAAATTACTAATTATTCTTTAATTTATTTTTATTTAAATTGTTATTCTTTTAATTTTTATTTTTAGATTTTTTTTATAATCTAATTTTTTTCAACATTTGATTGGTTAAAAATTATTTTTTTATTTTTTATTAAATTATTCTGTTTTTATTATCCATGTTACAAGTTTATTATACTAACTCGAAATAATTCAGATTGGTTTATTTTTTTAATTTAAATTCATTATACAATATTTAGTTAATTAATAAGCTATATCATTTTTCCTTGAAAAGCAGTTTTTTTCTGATGTATCATAATCATTTTTTTATTAAGTTTATCTGGTGTTATTGTATATTATTTTTTTTATTACATAATTAAAATAAAAACCAACTTATTCAAACAAGTTATATCTACAATCTAAGTTGTAGAGTTTTTTCATTTAGTTTATTTAATGTTATTATCTATTATTATTTTTTATCATGTAATTAAAATAAAAATCTGAACTAGTTAAATCTAAAATCTAAGTCGTAGAATTTTTTCCTTCTATAGAACTCGCTTTATGACATCTCAATATAATATTTATACAAAAAAAAAAAGAAATTAAACTTACCGTGAATCTAGTGTGTACTCCAGAATGAAAAAAATGCATAAGATAAAAATGTCTCAAACCAAAAAAAATGTCTTTATATGGTAAAAAAAGACTCCTGAACATCATTATCATTGTTCGGCTCTTATAATTGCCAAGTAAATTTTGCAATAATTTGTTTTATACCAGATATTTTTTTTAAGGCTTTTTGGGATGCCTTTGTTTGTGATGGAGAATATCATTATCACATCATAAACATCACAAATATATAGCTATTTAGGCATTTTAAGATGAGCTCTTTCTCTTTTCCATTTTAAAGATCTTCTAATTTTCCATCTCACCAAATTATCATTGAAGTTGAATTGGAACTTGTTATTTTACTAGGAAAATCTTGTTTATTCGGTAGAAAATAGTTTTTTTAATTAGTTTTTATGAAAATTAAATTTTTAGAAAACATATTTTTTTATATATATTTAGCAATGTTATAAAAAATAAGTTGGAAAACACTTTCTAGTATTTAACCACACCATGAAAAATGAGCGGCAAAATAATTTATTAATATTTTTTTTCAAGTTTATTAAAAAAATAGAGATAAAATCTAATGAATGAAAATGTTGAAAGATGATGAAATTGAAAACATATTCAAATTTTATAAATTATTTTAAATAAAAAAATAACAATTAAAATAATAGAAACTAAATATGACAAATAAAAAGTTGATAAATGATGAAATAAAAAAATTAATGTCAAATATTATTTTAAATAAAATAAATATAAATAAAAAGAACAGAGATCAAATTTAATGAATATAAAAAAAATTCAATTAAGAAAAATATAAGAGAAAAATAAATATCAATAAGAAAAATATGATCAAAATTGATATAAAAATCAAATTAAATTCTAAGAAACTAAATTAACGAAAAAATTTGATATAATAAATAAATAATAGGATATTTTTTATAACTTTTAGAAAGTGTAATATTCCACCTAAAATTAAAAAAATATTTTTATGGGAATTAAACTAAATTTTTTATTAAATGAAAATTATTTTTTATTAATAAAATTTTCTAATAATAAACATAAAAAAAATTTAGAAAATAATTTTCAGAAAATGAATTTTCATTAAACAAACCTAGATTATTATTTCTGATAAGAATAAAAACAAACGAAACCACATACCAGTTTCAGGGACCAATAATAAAAGGTGAAACAGACAAAAATGGAAGACCATGACTTCATCTGGTAATCTTTACTTTTCGGATTACTGAATTGTATCCGTCTTTTCCTCAGACACGCCAAAATCTGCAGCCTAATATATAGAACTAGGTGGTTTCTGTGGTCCCTCCAGTTTCTAGCATTGATGTTCCCGGCTAGATATCAGCTTGTACTAACATTACATGCTATCGCACTGAAAATTATACAATAAAAGCATATAGTTCAAAGAGAAAATCTGCTACATTTGCATTTCAGCCATTAGTTCAGACCTGACATTGAAACTATGCATTATGAAACTTGCTGTTCAGTCAACTGGTAACGTCACTGTCTAATTGGAAAACACCACCAGGAGAATATTCTAGTCAAAAGGAACAAACATAAAGTGATAAAATCAGCTCAAAACGCGTTGATTAGTTAGAAGTAGACTTATTTGTGGTAAATGAGCTCTCTGCTATTGTTTGGACCCCTGAAAGGGGTAGAAAGAAAGATTAGTCAGTTAGCTATGTAATAATGCTGCTGGTGATATAAGGTTGGGCAGTGACACTCTCTGATGATGGATGTGAAAGAAAGAACGAGAATTCAACCAGCCCATATCACGATTTCTGCAACCAACATGGTGTCTAGCATCTTCTCATCATTCACACTCTTTCTTTTTCTTAGTTCTTGGATGTGCTCGGCCAGGGATAACATGACATCATCCACTCCACTCAGGGATGAAATGGGAGATACTCTTGTTTCTTCTGGAGAAAGATTTGAACTTGGTTTCTTTACTCCATATGGGAGAAATGATGGCAAGAAATACCTAGGCATCCGGTACAGACACAGCCCTCAAACTGTTGTGTGGGTTGCTAACCGTGAAAATCCACTTGATAATTCCAAGGGAGTTTTTTCCCTCGAACAAGATGGAAACCTCCAGGTGATGGATGGAAATAGAACATCTTACTGGTCCGCAAGGATAGAATCAACATCATCTTCATTTTCTTTGAAGCTCATGGATTCCGGGAACTTAGTCTTGATCCAAGAAGCTGCAAATGGTTCAGCAATATTGTGGCAAAGCTTTGATTATCCAACTGACACATTTCTTCCTGGAATGAAGATAGACAAGAACTTTGTGTTGACTTCTTGGAAGAGTTCTATTGACCCAGCACCAGGAGACTTCAAATTTCAGCTGGATGAAAGAAAAAACCAGTACATCATCATGAGGAACGGATGGATTCCGTACTGGAAAAGTGGAGTTTCAGGAAGTTTTGTAAGATCCGACGAAAGGCTCTGGCTTGTTTCTAACTTGCTCAAGAATTCCAGCAGGAAACCAAGCAGACCTCTTGCGAACACAACAACTACAAACGGAAGTCCTTATAATAGAATAAATTCAACAGCTGTGAATTATAACAATGCAAGACTGGTGATGAATTTTGATGGGCAGATACAGTTTTTCCTCTGGAGAAATGTGACTTGGACTTTGAACTGGAGGGAACCAAGCGATCGATGCAGTGTATTTGATGCTTGTGGGACTTTTGGTAGTTGCAATAGTCTAAATAGGATTCTTTGCAAGTGTTTGCCAGGATTTCAGCCCAAGTCTCCCGATAATTGGAAATTAGGAAAATTTTCAGAAGGGTGTGAAAGAATGTCACCTTTGTGCAGCAAGGATGTGGTTCAGAACTTCTTGGAGTTAAAATCGATGAAAGCAGGAGAGCCTGATGTTGACTATGACTACTCAGATGAAAATGAATGTATGAACGAGTGCCTTAGCAAATGCCACTGCCAGGCATATTCTTATCATAAGGCTGAAAAGGGGGATAATAATTTGACATGCTGGATTTGGTTTAAGGATCTCAACAACGTTCAGGAGATGTATGACGGGGGTCGTGACCTCAATGTCCGTGTGCCACGTTCAGCTATAGGTACTTAATCCTATCAATACGGTGACTTGGTATCTGCATAGCTGATTTATCTCTTGGAATTTCGATACCTGGCTATTTTAGTTTCTGAAAAGTAAACACACGTTTGTGACTCTAGTTAATCATCTGATGCGGCGCTTTATTGCAATGGTTCTTGTACAGTACGTTTAATTCTTTTAACACTCCAAAAATTTCAACTTATTCCTGCATAATCTTTTATAAGTTAGCATTTGCAGAATCAGTCTTGCAGATTGAGTTTGCCAAAGGTTAACAAAAATGGTTGTGCTGGTGTTGTCTATTGGTCTATTTCAGGACAAAGCTAGAATCTCATCAGGATCTTACTTGTTCTGCCAGACTAGAATCAGATTTAGCTGTGACAAACTCAAAACTATCTAGCAGATTGCTAAGCTAGTAGCTAGAAATGGTTATAGTTTATAAAAGTTATGCTCAGTTTTCAAATACAAAGATTCAGAAGTAAGGAAATTCAATTTTAAATTGCATGAACTTTGACATGTAGACATTCCATTCTTTCAGCATCGGTGAAAAGAAAATGTCAGATTTGCGGCACTACCATAATCCCCTACCCGCTAAGCACTGGACCAAACTGTGGAGATAAAATGTACTTCAGCTTCCACTGTGATGATTCCAGTAGCCAGCTTAGCTTTGAGATACCTGGTGGTGCCTACTATCGTGTAACTGGCATTGATGAAGAGTTGCAAAAGTTTTCAATAGATGTTGCGGATGCAGATTGTAAAGCTATCGAGTCGATGGGAAACTATACGCAGCGCAACCAGTCCTGGCCATTTCAAGTAATTGGAAGATGCGACGCTAACCGTAGTAATATTATATTAGGTTCTTCATTTGTAGATGCAGGATTTGCTGAAGTTGAAATCCGGTGGGCTAAACCATCTGAACCACTCTGTAACTCACTCGATGAATGCAATGACTGGCCACATTCAACCTGCAGTTTTGCAACAGATGGGATGAAGAGGTGCCTTTGCAGTAAATCCTTTTGGTGGGATCCCAAAACGGTCAATTGCATTTCAGGTATATTGACAATAACATTTTAAGTGATCTATATCTAGATTTCCTTGTAAGCAAACAATTCAGACAATGCTGCTAGGACATTAAAATTCGCTACTTCTGACAAGTAATAATGGCTTGTTTGTTAGTCTTTCCATAAATTTGTGCAACTATATAATTGATTAAAGAATATAGTTAACCTGCTGCCTCAATGATAATAGCTTATAGCAATAATTTCTCTGATTAACATGCAGCATCTACAAAGAAAAGGAGGTCATTATATCTAGTTTTACTTGGAGTTGTTGCAGCTTCTGTAATCATCCTATGTGCTTCCTTCTTTCTGTATCATATGCGAAGATCAACGAAGTTTACTGGTCGAGGTACTCAATATTCCAACAATTTAATGTTTATTCTTTTAATAAAATAAGTATATTTTTCAATGAAAACTCAGAAAGTGATTAACTCTTGAAATTGCCTTCAACAGAAAACAGAGAAAGCATCCAGGGAAATGTAGCATTTCACTTGAATGACACTGAGAGACGATCCAGGGATTTGATGTATGCTGACCATTTCACCGTAGATGATAAGAAAGGCATAGATGTACTGATTTTTGACATGGAATGCATACTAGCTGCTACAGATAACTTATCGGGTGCAAACAAGCTAGGACAAGGGGGTTTTGGGCCTGTTTACAAGGTAAATGACCATGCTGTTTCCTACAGTACTGGAGTTTATTCTGACATGCTGTGCATTGATTTTTGTTCAGGGAAAGTTACCGGGAGGCCAAGAAATAGCTATAAAAAGACTTTCTTATGGTTCAGGGCAGGGCTTGGAGGAATTCAAGAATGAAATTACATTGATCGTCAAACTTCAACATCGTAATCTTGTTAGACTTTTGGGATACTGTGAAGAAGGATGTGAGAAAATGTTGGTCTATGAATACATGCCAAACAAAAGCTTGGATGTCTTCATATTTGGTTAGCCTCCCTAAACTTAACTACTAAACATTTTTCTATGCTGATGGGAAACAGATAATTTAAGATGATTGCTAACTTTATGCTCTCAATGGAAATTGAAACCATACAAGATCGGACGCTGTGCATGTTATTAAATTGGGAACTGCGCTTTAACATTATCATGGGAATCGCTCGAGGACTGCTTTATCTTCACCGCGATTCAAGGCTGAAGATCATTCACAGAGACTTGAAAACAAGCAATGTCCTCTTAGATGAGGAGATGAACCCCAAAATTTCTGATTTCGGCTTGGCAAGGATCTTAAGAGGCAAACAAACAGAAGGAAACACACAGAGAGTTGTTGGGACTTAGTAAGTTCTATTATGCGAGCAGATTGCTTTCCTAACCATGGGATACATCCAATGTTGATTACATTTCTGTCTCAGCTAACATGATACAAACTCACCTGTCATGCAGCGGCTACATGGCACCGGAGTATGCAATGGACGGGGATTTCTCAACGAAGTCTGATGTCTTTAGCTTCGGTGTGATTGTACTTGAAATTCTCAGTGGAAAAAGAAATGCGGCATTTTACAAGTCTGATCAAAATTTTAGCCTCTCAGCTTATGTAAGCAATGGAAATTTTCAAAGCCACAGCTTCATTTTCTTTCTCTACCATTTAAAAATTTTGATTTTTAAACTTTGTCACAGGCATGGAGGTTGTGGAAAGAGGAAAAGGTACTGGATTTGATGGACCGAGCATTATGCGATACTTGTGACGCAAATGAATTTGTGAGGTGTGTGAATGTTGGCCTCTTATGTGTGCAAGAACATCAATGGGATCGTCCCACCGTGTCAAATGTAGTTTTCATGCTTGAAAGTGACACTGCATCTCTACCAACTCCTAAGAAACCAGCATTTGCAGCAAGCAGATCCCTCCTCAACACTGCTTCTTCTTCTAGCAAAGCAGATTCATACGTCGATTTAACAAAAACGTTAGAGCAAGGAAGATAATTGGGGGAAGGGGTTAGAAAATGTTGTTCTCCCTTTATATCAATCTAGCAGGGTTTGTCGTACTTTCCAATATAAATCTGCTGTTTTTGTCTATCTTGTCCCATTAACTCAGAGCCATTCATTGTCTTAAAAGTTAGTCATTCATTCTGATCAAATAATTTGTATCGAGATTACATAAAAGCCAGAATAATGTTTTGTATGTGTACTTGACAGTTACAGGCATGAAAGAATGACATTGGAAGCAACTATATTGTGCAGGACATGCCGTGGAACCAACATTCTGATGCACATACAAGACTTAAGGCTTAGCCATACATGTCAGGCTAGTTCTGCCCTCATTGACATACACATTATGAAACTGTTTTACAAGCCCTAATCAAATACAATATAGTGGAAAATAACGAAAAAAAATCAATAAAAAAGTACATATTTTTAAACAAGTTCTAATAATTTTTTGAATGGCAAAGTGCTGAAGGCTGAGGAAATTAATCCCCCATTTGTTTTTGTGGCGGTAAGGTTTTTTTATTTTATTGTATTTTATTTTTGCTTTAATTTTTTTAATGTTTTTAGATTGTTTTAATATGATGATATCAAAAATAATTTTTTAAAAAATATATATTATTTTTAATATTTTATATAAAAATATAATTTTTCTAAAAAAATTCAAGACGATATCTTTTTGAAATGTTGAGACAACAACATATTGGATTGATTTGGGTTAACTTGTCAAATCCACAACTATAGTCATGAAACCATGATAACCTTATAGAAAATAGACCAAAATAAATTATAAAGTCTAATTCCTCATCAATCTAATGTTGAAGGATGAAATTAAAAAAATATAAAAAATTAAGTCAACCCAAATTAATTTATTAAACTTATAACCTAGGTAACGAGATAAGGATAACTCCACTGAAAGCTAATCAAAATAAATTATAAAATTTAATTTTCAATCAACTCAATGTTGTAATATGAAATTGAAAAAAAATCAATTAAAAAATTATATAAATAAATGACTCAATTCAACCCGAGTTAACACACAAACTTGTGACCTTGGTTAACATGCTAAACACATGACTCAGGTTATGATACAGGGATAACCTCATTAAAAGCAAATAAAAAAGCTGAAGTTAACCCAAGTTATGATTCCAAACTCTTAACTTGGGTTATAAGGCTTGTATAACTATATAAAAAGCAAATAAAAATAAATTTTGAATTACAATTCATAATCAATCTAATATTGAAGGATGAAATTAAAAAAAATTAAAAAAAACTAAAATAATTGCTTAATTCAACCTTGATTAGCTCATTAAACCTATGACTTAAGTTATGAGATCGAGATAACCTTATAAAAAACAAATCAAAACAAATCATGGAATCTAATTCTCAATGAATAAAATATTAAAGGATGAAATCTGGAAAAACAATATAATCTAAAAAAAGCTTAAGTCAACCAAATTAATTTACCAAACTTATATCTCACATCATAAGATTAGAATAACCTTATAGAAAGTAAATAAAACAAATAATAAAACTTAATTTGCAATAAAATAAATGTTGAAGGATCAAATTGAAATTGAAGAAATTAAAAAAAAGTTAACAAAAAAATAAATTAACTAGGTTAACTCATGAAACATGTGCCTTACATCATGAGATTAAGATAACATCATAAAAAGTAAATCAAAACAAATTAAAAAATTTAATTTTTAATGAATCAATTATTAAATAATAAAAAGTGGTGCGCAATCAAAGCACCACCTCTTCTAGTATTTTGTTAATTTGTCTGTATATTAAAAGTTGTTAAAAGAGGTAACAATGAGTGAACTATGCAAGATAAAAATCAAAGCATATTGACAATGGTCTTTAGGTCATTGCTAAATTATTCTTTGCGCTATACTATGGATCGGATTAATTTTTTCTAGACATAAAAATAATATCTTGGTGTTTTTATTGTTGTTTATAGCATAATGATGTGACATTGTCATCTTGACAAGTTAAAAGATAACTCAAATAACTTATAAAAAAATATAGTTTGACTAAAAAAATTAAGATTGTATTTTTACAAAAATATTAAAATAACAATATATTAGATTAACTCGGATTAACCTGTCAAATCCATTATCAAGGTCATGAAACCCTAATAACCTATAGAAACCAAATCAAAAAAATAATTAAACTAAATTCTCAATCAACTCAATATTGAATGATGAAATTGAAAAAAAAATTAACTAAAAAAATGAACCGAGTTAACCTAGGTAAACTTGACAAACTTGGATTATGAGACTAGGATAATCCCGTAGAAAACAAATTATAATGCTTAATTATAAATCAACTTAATGTTAAAGGATGATTTTAAAAAAATAAAAATAAAGACCATTCGAGTTAACTGATCAAACCCACAACCTGGGTCACAAGATCAAGATAACTTTATATAAATTAAACCAAAACAAATAATTAAATATAAATTCTAGTCAACCATATGTTGAAGAATGAAATTGAAAAAAGTTTCAAATAAAAAAAAACTAAGTTAATTGGCATAACCTACAAACCAGATCATAAAACCATGATAACCCAATAAAAAATGAATAAAAAGATATAAATTTCAATTTTCAATCAACATAATGTTGAAGGATTAAATTGATTTAAAAAATATAAAAAAATAACTTAAGTTAACTTAGGTTAACTTGTTAAACTCGGGTCAAGAGATCAAAATAGCTCTATAGAAACAAAATAAAAAACAATTATAAAGTTTAATTTTCAATAAACCCAATGTTTATGGATTAAATTAAAAAAAATCAATTACAAAAAACTCAAGTTTATAACAACCTAGCTTTTCAAGCCCAAAACAACTTCTTTTTTTTTTTGTATTTAACATACATCGTGTCAGTAAACAACGAACATATTTCCTCACATCATCAATATACAATCCATACATCAATAACAATTAACATTTCATTTAAAAGTGAATTTTACATACACTCATAATATTATATTTGTATGATTAGAAATTCACATTTAAAATATACATACATAGACATGAGTTTGTATTTTATCCTACATATAGTCATCATGAATTTAAGCTAAAAGAATCTAATAATAGTTATACATTGAGTACATTGATTCTTACAAAGTATATCATGATTTAGAATGCAACTACATAATTCCTTGTAAAAGTAGGTTCTTGTATATTGGGCTTCCTAGACACCTTGTTGGTGTGTCATCCCTACTACAATACAAAATATTGACAAGAATGAAATTATTTAATAATAATAAAAATAAAATATTTTGGCAGTTTAATAAAGCATTAACATTATCTCATGTTTGAAGCGTGACATTTGTAATTCCTTCATGTTATTGGTATACTCAACTTGCAGTATATATAGATGCATCAATTCTTACAATCAGCCATAATGTTAAATCTGATCATCCTTTTAAGGTATCATTTGTCGAGGTTAACTATTCACTCACCCTAGCCAACTCCTATGAATGTCATTAACCAAAGCTAATCATTCATTTATTCCGGTCATTTATTATCAAGCCAATAGCCAAAGTTAATCAATTGTTTGTCCTGGTCATCCTTTTAGATATAATTAGTCAAATCAAATCATTGATTTATCTCGGTCATCCCCAAAGCTAATTATTCATTTGTCCCGATCATCCATTCAGAAGTTGTTAGCCAAAGCTAATCAAGTATTTATCTCGATCATCCATTCAAATGCACTTAGTTAAAGCAAATCATTCATTTATCCCAGTCATCCCTCGGATGCCATTAGCCAAAACTAATCATTTATTTGTCCTGGTCATCCCTTCGAATGCAATTAGCTGAAGCTAATTAATCGTTTGTCTCGACCATCCCTTTGGATACCATTAGACGAAGCTAATCAATTGTTAACATTTAAGCATTTGACATTCTAATATTTGAATTAACACAATACAATAACATTCATGATAAAGTATTTTTCATTATTCAACATTATTAAAAAGGGAGGTGAAGTCACCTACCTGCAATAAAAGCTCTACTCATATTCCCTCATGCAGTTACAGCTTCATCTCATTCAAGGATATGTTTTAGAATAATCATATCAATAGCTAATAAATCTTTCTTTCAATCATTTCTTTCTTTATATCTTATGTTTTTTCTTATTACACCCATTAATGTTGTCATTCTTTATCCAACCATAGTTATCATTCCTTCAAGTCGATATTATATAGAATCCATATTTATCCATTATTCATATGTTACTTTTTATGCATGTTTATTTTTCTGATAATAATATACATGCATATATCATGTATATTTTCAATGTTAATATCTCAATGTGCAAGTGTTCGTATGAGTCAATTCTTTTATATTCTTATATATATATTATTCACGTGAAAGTCTATTGTTACTGTTTAACTTTGAACTATTTCTGTCTTATTTCCAACTGTTACTGTCTAAGTTTGAATTGTTACTATCCAATTTCCAATTGTTACTGTCTAGATATTTGAACTGTTAATGTCTAACTTTGAATTGTTATTGTCTTAGTTCTAACTATTATTGTTTAACTTTAATCTGTTACTGTCTTATTTCTAACTGTTATTGTCTAAACATTTGAACTGTTATTGTCTACACATTGAACTGTTACTATCCAACCATTATTGTCTAACTTTGAACTGTTATTGTTTCATTTCCAACAATTACTATCTAACTTTGAATTGTTACTATCCAATTTCTAATTGTTACTGTCTAACTTTACCTCAGATGTTTACAAATATTTAGAGCTATAAAACTTTATTTCAAGCGAGATTGGTTTTATTGGAAAGTTAAGACATAAGGTTACAAGTTCTCTAAAGAAAAAAGAATTTAGTTATGCCTCTAAGATAGTTAAAACTGCTTATAAAAAAAATAAAATCAAACTTACTACTCTACAGGGTCTATCATGACCTAGTCTCGGTTGGTAACCCATAACTGGAGCTTTACAGCTTCAAATTGAGCAACACCAATTTCCTTAGTTATCTAACATCTAAGACTACAATTTTTATGAAGGAACCTGCTTCTCATTCCCTCATCGTCCTATCCGAAATCTACTGAAAGTCAAGAGACGAGTATGTCCATATTCGTCACCTACCCTTCCCTTCACACATAACTTTCACAATTATGCTTTCTAGGTAAATTATCATGATGTCACATCCCTAATTATATATCACACATGAATTAATTTAATTTTAACAACAAATACTTTTTTCTCAATTCAAGTCTAAAAATCATTATCTATAATTCACATCAAGGCATCAATTCATTATTGAATATGAAATGACTTATAAGATCATGTTTAGAACACCTTACCTAGAATGAATTAAGGTTTTGATCTTCAACCAGTTGAAGATTTTTCAACTCCTTCCTTTCTTATCTAATGACAACTAGCCTTTCATCTTCTCTTCTTATTCAATTTCCTTGTTAATCCCTTGCCCATCAATGTTTATTCCATCTATAAACCTTTAATCTTGGATAAGTTTTTGAAATTTTGGTGTTTCTCTCTTGATTTTGCAAGAATGAATATAAAAACTCTCTTTTTTCTTTTCTTATGATTTTTACATATTTTTGAGTGAGAATAAGAGTATTTATGCTCTATAAATTTTTTTTATTTGTATTTAGGCCCCCATATTTTTTTTCTTATAATTAAGTTACACCTCTTTTCATTTCTTATAATTTCACCCCATAAATTTTAGTTTAATTTATTTTATTTAATTTAATCCAACCCTTAACATTTTCAGGTTGATTTTTAATGTCTTGAAATATTTCGTCCAAAAACTTATATTCAAAAATTTATAAATTCTTGTTTTTATTTAACCATATATATGAATTTCTTCACTTTTATTTCTGATGTCATTAGTTTACAATTGACGCAACTTTTATTTTTTCTCGAGGTTTATAGAGATAATTTGACTAACTCACAAAACTCATAATCCAGATTATAAAACTATGATGTTTTTATGTTAAGCAAGCTTGTTGTTATAAGAGTGGTATTTATATTTCCTTTTATGAATTATAACAATGCCCAATGACTATCTCATAATTATTACCATAATTTTAAAAACTTTAAAATCAACATTTAATGATATAATTTAAAAAAAATAATTTTTTTATATTTTTAAATAATTTTTTTTAAATAACAGCTATTATCTTCCCAAACATTTTTTAAATAAGCTCTCGTGTAATGTTAAGGACAAATGAAGGGATAATTAAGCACATCATTGACATCCAAGGACATAATTAACTTTGTGAAAACGAGATTCAATTAAACATTTTGTAAGAATATAAAGACTAACAGAGTCGGAAGCATGAGAAAGAATAGTCATGCAAGAACAGATGCAATAAAAACGCGATGATCTCTCCTAAGTTGTTGAAAAGCTTATTTCTTTACATATACCAAACTAATATAAAAGCAATATTAAAACTCCTCTTTGAAGCCATATAAATCATAGTTGTAAAATCTATATTAATCTAAAAGGTTAATTTAAAACTTGATTAACTCGGAGGGGATCATAGTTATAAAATTTAAATTAACCTAACAAGTTAATTTAAAACTTGATTAAATTAGAGCCTCAGCTAGTCTGAGTTAAAAAAATAAAAAATAAATAAAATTTTTAACTAATAAAATAAAAAACTTGAGTCCATCAGAATCTAATCCAATAAAAATTCAGTTTTTAATTTGTTGATGTTTTGAAAAAATTAATTAAATAATTTTATTTTCATCTCTTTTTAAAACAAAATTGAAGAATGACCTGAATTAATTTTATTGATTTATATCCTGGATTTTACCCGAGTTTATATAAACTCGGGCTGAGCTGACTGGTATTGGGGAAAAAACAAGAACAAAAGAAGAAATGCATCAGGCAAGCTAAAAGGTTACATAATAAAGAGAATATACAATAGACCGAGCCCAGCCCATATGATAAAATACCACACTGTCTCACATAGAAGGTGTCCATCTTGCAATTATTCATGCCTCTCAGTACAGTTTGAGGCCTTAGGGAATCCAAATTCGAAAATATAAAATAAGGGTTTAGTGGTTCAAAATGTTTACCCCTGCTACATATGTCTTGCCGAGTGACGCCGTTTGGGATGCGAAGTGGTCAGAGTTGAAGAAGTAGGTGGTGGCCTGAGCAGTGGCAGGTGTCTCCATGGGGTTGTTCTGTGAACAATATTGTTCATAGAACGGTTAGAATTTTGATAGTATGACAGATTAATAAGAAGAAAAAGAGAATGATTGGATTTAAAAAATAAAAATAAAAACTATCTTAATTTAAAACTTCAACCACTGTATAAGGATTAAAACCTAATTTTATATTAAGTCATAACTATGTTTGAAGCCTGCACAACACCATAGTAAAAAAGAAAACTCTAATAACCATCTCTATGCAGAAATTTAAACCTGTTGATGAGAACCAACTCTTTTGAACTTCCTACTGCATCCCCCCTCAAATGATTTTATATGATAGAATGTACTTCAATAAAAAAAATGAGAGCTTTTAGTGCTGCATTACCATCTCTCCGGCGTTCTCATGCCAATCTCCCACGTCTATGTGCCGCGAGGTGCACACCCGCATCTGCCGTTCATGTTCCTCTTTCAAGGCATTCAACTCTCTGTCGCGCTCCACATATCCTGTGCATGTTCCTCTTTCAAGGCTTCAATCTCTTTTTGATGATGCTCACCTAAGGCAATCAGCTTCTGCAAAAAGTTTGTAGACGAAATTAATGGATAGCATACGAGACAAGATGTAAGCCTTCTATTGAGGAGTGAGTATTAGTCATCTACATCTGCTTTCAAAGAGATCATGTACGCAAATTTTCTAATTAAAGTTTATATTTGTAAGCATGAGAGTCATAAAGTTTACTCATCAATAATGCATACTAATATAATTTACTATGAAAAGGTTCCCAGATTTAAACCAAGTGGAATCGTAACAGCATTTCACGGTGTGGCCCAAGAGACATATATACTCGTCCCAAGTTTTGTGAAAAGAACAGCTTCTAGACTATAGTGTATGAAGAGAAAATCCCACCTTCCCTATTTCAAGTATAGAATCACTTTGACTCTTTTCCACGATCTTCAGGTTGATATTTTCTTCTCTAGTTTCCTTCAGATCCATTCTCAGCTGAAATGCTTGTCCATCAAGGTGGAATTTGCTTTTCTTAAGTTCTTCCGTCTCTGCCTTCAGTTTTTCCACCTCTTCCTGCAAATTAGATAGGAAAAGAAATGAATATGAGTTATGTACGAGGGAAAGAAAAGGAAAGAAAATCACCACAAAGGAGTACTAGAGAGGGGTAATATTTGGCTGGCTACTCACCTTCTTTCTCTCACGGTAATCTTTGTTGATCTCCGGTGTGCTTTTCTTCCGCTTATGACCAGAGCCTGCGTGTTTGAACGTGTATGCATGAACTGCTTTGGGGCAGACATGCATGAATACTATTACAGTTAACTTTTTTCCTTCCTTTTCAATTGTATTCCTGATTTACTCTCTAACTAAGGTTATCTGTATAAATTGTTTTTCCTATAAAAATGATCCGCTAACCTTGTTTTTAGTATCTGTTTGACTTGGCATTATAATTGAAAAAATAGCTAATAAACCAATTAAAATGATATTATAATTAGCTTAGGTCACCAATATAAATCAAAACGGTCACACATCAAATACATCATACATTCATACTAGTACTGAAAACATGTTTTACTAGAGAGAAATATAATATTGTGACAGCACATAATATTGTGGACCATTCATATTTTACAGAAGAAAAAATTGCAATTTAACATTAGATGCACACTAATCATTTATGGTTTTGATTTTTCAAAGAAACAATGAAAGAACAAGTGAAGTGTTATCATTTTTCAAAGAGTCATGATATCAAATTCTTATCCTCTTAATTATTTGTGATGAATAATTACTAAAAAGAGGTCTATAATATTTGATTATGTGTTTTCATATATACTAATCTCGATCACACTTTTGTAAAATAAATAATTAAAAAAACTATTTCTAATATTTTATAATCTGATTAAAACTGTATTTATATATTGAGTTTTAAAAAATTAAATTATGTATTGTTGATCAACATAAATTTTTAAATTAGATAAAACACCAAGCTATTCTTATATATAATACATCAAAAATTCAAACAAAAAAACAAATTAAAATTTCCTCTCCTCCAAGTACAATTTCTATCTTCAAAAGCCCTGAAAAAATCTCAAATTGAAGCTCGGGAAGAACCCTCAAGTTTTGAACCATCTCTTTGAATCTCTACTAACCCCAAGTTGAATTTATTAATCTCAAATTAATATCCTCTCTAAATGTATATATCTACGCTCCCTACAAATCCAATATCAATCATCCACCCATTGTTTCTTTTTCATCCGGACTTGGATCGATGAATTATCTAATTGAATCAAGAGGATTAGGCAATTCAAAGACTTTGTTTGGGTTTGAAGAGTTATTCAAAAGGCAACAAATGGGTTTCATGCATGTACAACTTAGCTTGAGCTGAACAGTGAGAGAAATCAAAGATTATTCAACAGATCGGATGCTTAAAACATTTCCTTATCATATATTCATCCATCTAACTAGATCTAACCATGCATCTATGTATTTAGCCAAAAAAAACACGAGAACATATACCATTCAACTCCAAGAGATTTTAAATAGGTGAAGTCTCAAAATCCTGAAAGATTAAATGGTTATCTTTATTTTATTATCTTATAATTTAGTCTTATAATATAGTCTCGAAATGATGAAAGATTAAATGGTTTATACAATGCAAACTACTAGATATAACCACAATTATTTGACTTACCCGTGATACTTGGATCTTGAAGATCCTGAACCGAACTGGAATCCTCCTTCACTAAATTCCCTACCATCTTCGAACCTCCTGGAGATATACAGTTTTTTTTTTTTGGGGGGGGAGAGGGAGGGAGAGGCTACAGTTAATAAATAATCCCATTTGAGCAACGCCATGAAACAGCCAATCAAGGGATCAATTCTAAAGTAAATCGTTCAATATCGAAGGATTCAATAAATTAGTGCTTCATGAAGAGCTGTACTCCTACCCCTATATAGTTTAATAATTCCTAATATTAATTATCCCTATACTCCATACTTTCTACCATCCAAATAAAAATAAGTCTGTCATTTCATGGTTTCAGGTTTAATGGAAACTTTTTGAAAAGTTGAAGGGTAATATTTGAAAATTAAGAATTTAATGATGAAAATTGAATGCTGATGAATTTATGAGGACAGAATTGAATATTACCACTCGAAGAGGAAAACAATTAGAAAAGTGTGCTATATAGAACATGAATTATGTCTTGAACATGATAAATTATTTATGAGTAAATTCAAGTGTACCTCAATCCATTAATTATAACATGCTTATGAACTAAAATAGATATCGTTAAAATAACTTGGAATTCAGAAGGCAAAAAAACTATTACATTATCAAAATTTAAAATTTAAAAAAAATATATATTAAATAACTCAAGGCCATTTTACTACCAAATTAAAACAGCTGGCATCCACACTTTCTACGTACCAATCTTAAAACATAAGTATAAATACAATATTTTTAATTGAAAACATAAACATGTCTCCTTCAAAACCCTCCGTGTTCCAGTAATAAAAGGTCCTTTTCTTATATTATTTTTGAACTATTTAGTAATGCCACCCAACCTGATTTTTTTAATTTTTAATTTTTTATTAAAAATTATTTTTTTATTTTTGAATTATTTTAATGCATTAATGTTAAAAATAATTTTTAAAAAAAATATTTTTTTAATATATTTCTAAACAAAAAATATTTTAAACTAAATGATTAAATAATTATTTAATTTAAAAGATATATTAAAACATTTTAAACACCAAAACACAATCTCAAACAATAATTTATATTCAATTAAAACGCTATCTATAGCCACCTCTTCCTCGGCCGCATCCGCATCAAAATAATTTTTCAGCTCGTCGGCCAGGATTTTGGCTCAGAGGCCTAAATGGAGAACGGATCCTCAACCCAAAGCTCAGCCGGCTACCCACCTCTTAGATGGATGACCCAACTCATGGGAGCCGATCTGTACACCCCATGTGTCCCAATTGAACTCAAGTTCGTCAATTATGTTGTTTTATTCCGTCCCGAATAGCCAATATAACTTGTTTCCTTTAAAAAGAAAAAACAGAATAAAATAGAATAAATTTCATCTAGCTTTAAATCTTGATTCATTCCATAATGATACCAAACTTAATATATAAAAAAAAAGGGAGTTAAGTGTCATTTTTTAACAACAAGCATGATACACTTGGGTGACCATTAATAATTATTTTTGATATCATTACATTCGTTTTATTAAGATTTTTTTAATTATATTAATAATGTTATAACAAGGCTTTAATGTGTCTTCAAAATTTTTTTTCTCTTTTCTCTCATTTTTTCTTTTGATTTAACAACTTTTTAGATTTCATTATTTAAAAAAATTTAACTGTGTTGTTCCACCAGATTTTTTTTAAATGCTAATAAAAAAATCCTCAAAAACTTTGAGGACAAGAATGCAAAAACGTTTTCAAACCAAAGTGTAAAAAATCTTGGTATTTTATATGCTAATCATTAAATAAAATAAGTAAATACAGCTAAAAAGCCAGATGTGTTTTCTATGGAACCCCGTGTGGTCATACATTCTTAAGTACTTTTAGTGGATAACAGAGAAATTTAAATCTTAAATGACCACAGGTAAAAAGATGAAATAGACATTAACTAGTTTATTGGTAGAATAAAGTCAATGCTACATAGAATTGCTTGGTATTATTCTGAGAGTTATCTCAAAGTGATGTAATTAATTTCATCAATTTAAAAATAATTTGGTTAATCAATAAATAATATTTGATGATAAAACTAAAAAAAATTATAACAAAAAATTATTATCTTAAAATAACATCATGAATAATTTATTTTTGGTGTATAAAATAATAATATTTATGTGAGTGTTCGAGCTAGTTTACACATACTATAATTAATTTTACAGCTTACTGAATATTCTACTAACTCAATAAATATATAAAATATCATAAAAATAATATATATATATATATAAAAAAAAAAAAAACTTAAATCCAGATAAAGAGACAAACCCCTCTACTCTTACGCCAAATACAATAAATAATAGTGTTTCTCTCACCCCGCTTGTATTCAAGTTCTTTGAGTGGTGTTTTCTATTGTTTAGTCATTGGGGGTAGTTTACTTCGGAACAGACGAAGGGCTAAATACTTAGACTTCGGTGGATGTAGGGTACATACAAAGACTAGCATACAATTATAGGAGATGCTTGACGCGGTACTGCTGGGAAAAGGCTTCTTCTTAGAAATTTAAGAGGGACGATGGCTGTATTATCATTGAACCTTCGCCCAAGCAGCTCATCCACTTTGCTTCCTCGAGCTTTCCATATCCAATCATGAACTTCTTACCTATTTCATATTCAAAATTAAATTGTGTGCGGGAGTTCATTAAACGTGATCCATTTTGAAATACATAGAACGTAGAAGGTGTCTGTCATATATACAGTAGCTCCAAGTATTTTGAAGTAACTTCGCGATAATCATAGCTCATCTCTCGAAACTCCTGTGCCTGCCCGTCTCATCTCAAACTATTTGGCCCAACATCTATCAAAGTTGTACTTCAATAACATACACATATACAATTTTGTATACCAATATTACTAAAGAAGTCTTCGTTTACCAGGATAAAGAAACAAAGATAGAGTCAAACTACCATGCTGCAAGTGTTTATCATTTATATGGATTTTTTTTTTGTCATTTATACTTGATATTTTCTTACAAAAAAGATACGTTTTCAATGTTGAATCAGAATTAGTTTATAGATGTTTAGAGTTCTAAAGCGATCAGTTGACAATGCCAGAACATCCAAATCAAGAGGTGAATAATCTTCTGAAAACTGATTGTTTTTTTTTTTTAATCAAAAAGCAAGTGACAGCTTTACCCGCTTGTCTTTTAAACCTGTTTATTCCCAAACAAAAAAAACCCAACCAACAGGTTCATCAATTCGCCCCTCTAAACCGCTATCATCATTAATTCCTAATCCCAGATGCTCACTGTGATCAAAACGGCAAGCACATTCAAACAGAGAGCTCATAATCTAATGGCAAGCTAAAAAAAACCAGCAACAAAAACATGGCGGAAGTCCCCTGCAACCACAGTGGAAAAGGGCTGAGAGCAGCATAAAAGAAGAAACATCACTGGTCAAGAACCACAGGTAAACCAAAGGGAATGGTTGTGGCTAACAAAGGCAGAAAAGAATGTAAACCAACGCAAAATGTAAGACCAAAGCTGTAGACGAAGAACCAGAACCCAAACAGTGAAAAAAGGCAATTCAATGTAGCAGAAAGAAAAAAAGGAAAGCAAAACGAGGCCTGAGTAAATTTTTTTAAAAAGAAAATTAAGAGTTAGAAAAAAGTTTATGCACCCTATCGCAAAAGGATATTTTTGTTTATTAGCATTTAAAAAAAAACTGGTGGATCAGCAATTTTAATTTTTTATATAAAACATCATAATTTATACATGTAACTATAAAAAAAATATAAAATTTATAGCTCGTTGTTATTCAAAATAACAAAAAATAAAAAATTATTAAATAAAAAGAAAAGATGAGAGAGATGGGTCATGCATCCAAGAGATGGTTAGCCAGCTAAGCTTTGGGTCGAGGATCCGTTCTTCATTTAGGCCTATGAGCCAAAATCTTGGCCAACCAGCTGTAAAATTAATTTGATGCGGACGCGGCCAGGGAAGGCGTGGCTGTAGATAGCGTTCTCATTGAACGTACAATAATATAAGAAGAGGACCCTTTATTACTGGAACAAGAAGAGAGGGGTTTGATGGAGACTTTTTAAGTCCTAGTGTAGACATGTTTATGTTTTCAATTAAAAATATTGTATTTATACTTATGATTTGTTTTAAGATTGGTAGTATAATGGCCCTGAGTTATTTAATATATATTGTTTTTAATTTTCGAGGTTTTGATAATGTAAGAGTTTTTTTCCCTTCTGAATTGCAAGTTATTTTAATTTTAACTATATATCTATGTTAGTTCATAAGCATGTTATAATTAATGGATTAAGAACACTTGAATTTACTCATAAATAATTTATCATGTTCAAAGCATCATTCATGTTATATTTAGCACACTTTTCTAAATGCTTTCCTGTTCGAGTGGTAAAATTCAATTTTGTCCTTACAAATTCATCAACATTATTCAACTTTTATCCTTAAATTCTTAGTTTTCAAATATTACCCTTCAACTTTTCGAAACTTTTCCGTGAAACATCTGGCCATGAAATGACAAACTTGTTTTCATATATAAGGAATCGGGGGGGATCAGAGAAAAGTACGAAAAATAAAAAGGAAGTCAAGAGCTAGCCTTTTGTTATTTATTAAGGGGAAAATTAGAAAGTTATAAGAAGTATAGGGATAATATTAGGAATTATTAAACTATGTTGGGGGGGGNAGGGGGGGGGGGGAGTACAGCTATAATTTACCCTCATCTATTGGTCTCGCTACTCCATGAAGCACTATATATGTGTGGACATTATTGATTTTACATAAAAGTGGGTCCATGCAAATTTTTATATCTTCCGATATCGAACGTTTTTAGTTCAATTACTTTAGAAGTCGATTGATCCCTGGATGAATCGTTTAATGGCCTTGCCCAATTGGGATTATTTATCAAGCGTAGTCTCTCCCCCCCTCTCCAGAAAAAGAAGAAAACACTGAAATTATATATCTTCAAAGTTTGAGGATGGCAGGGAATTTGGGGAAGGAGGATTCCAGTTCGGTTCAGGATCTTCAAGATCCAAGTATCACCGGTAAGTCAAATAATTGTGGTTATTGTTAGCAGTTTTCATTTTATAAACCATTTAATTTTTCATATTTTCGAGACTATATTATAAAATAAAATAAAACCATTGAATCTTTCATGATATTTTTGAGACTTCACCTATTTAAAATCTCTTGGAGTTGAATGATATATGTTCTCGTGTTTCTTTTTTTGGCTAAATACATGGATGCATGGTTAGATCTGGTTGGATGGATGAATATATAATAAGGAAATGTTTTAAGCATCCGATCTGTTGATTAATCTTTGATTTCTCTCACTGTTTCAGCTCAAGCTAAGTTCTTTAGGCCTGGATTTCATGCGATTCTATTTTGTACTCTTTTTAAGGGTTTTTGTTTTTTTTTGAGATTTTCTTCTTTGTAAAAAAAGAAACAAAAGACTGTAACATTTTTAATGTTGTTTTCTTTTCTGTGAAATACTGACTTTTATTGAACAAAAGAGTATCGGAGCCGACAAGAGAGTGACTGAACGGTGGAGAAGATAAGTAGTACATATAAGGATAGCTTGTTCTCTTATTCAATTTAAAAATTTGTGTTGATCCAAGATGCAAAATGTAATTTTTCAAAACTCGGTAGATAAGTATAACTTTAACCAAACTATAAAATGCTAGGAGTAATTTTTCCAATTATATATATTGCAAGTGAGGTTCTAGCCTAGCGGTGGAAGGGGCTTGTCCCCTTCCTCTGCATCAGGGGTTCGAACCTCACCATGCACGTCTGTCACCCCCGTGGTGCCTTACATGTTCACTGGGCTTGCAGGATGTTCAGTGAGCCGTGTGGATTAGTCGTGGTGCGCGTAAGCTGGCCCGGACATCACACGTCAAAAAAAAAAAAAAATTAGCATATGAAAACACATTATTAAATATCATATGCCTCTTTTTAATAAGCACATATCACAAATAATTAAGAGGATAAGAATTTGATACCATGACTCTTTGAAAAATGATACCATCTCATTTGCTCTTTCATTGTTTCTCTTTTTATAGAGATCTTTTCAATCATCTTTGACAATTCTTTAAATAAACTTGATTTGATTGCTTCATTTCAAAAACTTTATGCATATCTTAAATTCCTTGCACAAGATAACATTACTAACACCAAGCAATATTTCCACAGTCACAAAATTCACTTATTCATGTAACTTGCCTATACCATTCTTCCAGCATATCAATACAAACATATAGAGTTATAAACTCAATCTTTTATGCTTGTTTGATATTTAAATCATCTATGCAAAGCATAAACATAAATATATATTTAGACATTATTAATTACATATTTGGTTATCATTAAAACCATAAATGATTAGTGTGTATCTAGACTAACAAAATTCCGATTCAATTTCCTTACTGCTCCTCTAGGATCCAATGTTAAATTGCAATTTTTTCTTCAGTAAAATATGAAATGGAGTGCGGTCCACAATAGCATACGCTGTCACAATATTATATTTCTCTCAAATGAAACATGTTTTCAGTACTAGTACGATGTATTTGTTGTATGACCGTTTTGATTTATATTGGTGACCTAAGCGAATTATAATATCATTTTGATTGGTTTATTAGCTATTTTTTAATTATAATTCCAATTCAAACAGATACTAAAAACAAGGTTAGTGGACGACCATTTTTATAGGAAAACAAATTATACAAACAACCTAAGTTAGGGATTAACAGGAATACAATTGAAAAGGAAGGGAAAAAAAGTTAACTGTCATAGTATTCATGGATACCTGCCCTCAAAGCAGCTCATGCGTACACGTTGAAACACGCAGGTTCTGGTCATAAGCGGCGCCAAGGTCCTGTTCAACAAGCATCATCTAGAGCTGGGAAGAAGCCCAAACGGGATATCGACAGAGATCACCGTGAGAAAAAGAAGGTAAGTAGCCAGCCAAATATTACCCCTCTCTAGTACTCCTTTGTGGTGATTTTCTTTCCTTTTCTTTCCCTCGTAAATAACTCACTCATTTCTTTTCCTATATATCTAATTTGTAGCAAGAGGTGGAAAAATTGAAGGCAGAGATGGAAGAACTTAAGAAAGGCAAATGCCACCTTGAAGGACAAGCATTTATTTTGGAAAAGCATCTGAAGGAAACTAGAGAAGAATATACCAAAAAGAAGATCGAGCTACAGCGTCAAAGTGATTCTACACATAAACTAGAGAAGGTGGGATTTTCTCTTCATACACTATAGTCTATAAACTGATCTTTTCACAAAACTTGGGACTAGTATATATGTCTGTTGTGCCACACTGTGAAATGCTGTTACGATTCCATTTGGTTTAAATCTGGGAACCTTTTCATAGTAAATTATATTAGTATACATTATTGAGTATACATTATTGAGTATACATTATTGATGAGTAAACTTTATGACTCTCATGCTTACAAACATAAACTTTAATTAGAAAATTTGCGTACATTATCTCTTTGAAAGCAATGTAGATTAATAATACTCACTCAATAGAAGGCTTACATTTTGTCTCTCATGATATCCATTAATTTCGTCAACGCACTTTTTGCAGAGGCTGATTGACTTAGGTGAGCATCATCAAAAAGAGATTCGTGCCTTGAAAGAGGAACATGCACAGAAAATGCTGGAGCGCGACAGAGAGTTGAATGCCTTGAAAGAGGAACATGCACAGAAAATGCTGGAGCGCGACAGAGAGTTGAATGCCTCGAAAGAGGAACTTGAACGGCAGAAGCAGTTCTGCAGCTCGTGGCACATGGACATCAGCATACTGGGAACGCCGGGGAGATGGTAATGCAGCACTGAAAGCTCTCATTTCTTTATCTATGTACATTCTATTATATAAAATCATTTGAGGGGATGCAATAGTAAGTTCGAAAGTGTTGCGTCTCATCAACAGGTTTAAATTTCTGCATAGAGATGGTTATTAGAGTTTTCTTTTTTACTATGGTGTTGTGTAGGTTTCAAACTTAGTTATGATTTAATATAAAATTAGGTTTTAATCCTTATACGGTAGTTGAAGTTTTTAAATTAAGATAATTTTTAAATATTCTTTTACAAAATCCAATCATTCTCCTTTTCTTCTTATTAATCTGTCATACTATCAATATTCTAACTGTTCTATGAACAACATTGCTCACAGAACAACCCCATGGAGACACCTGCCACTGCTCAGACCACCAGCTACTTCATTAACTGTGACCACTTCGCATCCCAAATGGCCTCACTCAGCAAGACATGTAGCAGGGCTAAACATTTTGAACTACTAAACCCATATTTTATATTTTCGAATTTGGATTCCCTAAGTCCTCAAACTGTACTAAGAGGCATGAATAATTGCAAGATGGGCACCTTCTTTGTGAGCCTATGTGGTATTTTATCATATGGGCTGGGCTCCTATTAGATATTCTATGTATTATGCAACCTTTTTATTTATTATATTTGTTTTAGTGTTTGTTGTTATGGTTGTAATTGAAATTAGTTAAAATTAAATTATGTTTTTTTAGTTTTTTTTAATATTTTTTATAGCTTTTTTATGAGTCCCATACCAGGTTTGATCATTTATTTTTAGTTTTGATCATTTTTTTTTACATCAACAAATTAAAAATCAGATTTGTATTGAAATAAATCCTAATTAACTTAAGTTTTTTTATCTAATCAAGTCGTGTTTTTTTTTTTCAATAATAGTATCATGTCACACTAAAGGATGGCGAATAGAAGAGAATATAGTAGGTATTTTCTTCTACTTTTAATTTCGGATAAAAAAAATATTAAATTTCCAGTGTGCTTTATATGTTTTTTTTTTTATTATTATTATTAAGATTCGTGGCTTCGAATGTTTTCATGGAATGAATCATTTCCCATTTCATTTATATATATTCTTACTTGACCACACAATATCATTGATTTAGGATTGCTATACTAATATGTGTGCCCTGTTAAGTGGTCTTGGATATATTTTCCCTTCAAAAGCTAGCAAACTTGGACTATTCTCCTCCTCAAAAATTAAACACAACTTTTAAGGTTCCAGTTGGAACTCTTCAACAACTCCTTCCACGTAAAAAGTTTACCTAAGATTTTAATTTATAATTTTAAAACTTTTTTTTATTAGGTATGTCAAGTTTAAAATTTTTAGGGCCCATGCCGAATTCACCATAGGCCAGCGAGTTAGGGTCACAAACCGAGTCTTAAATTTTCATGCTCCTATTAAGACTAACCAGTAAAGACCTCCAGATATTTTTATTTTTTATTCTATGGTGAAGGGCATTTAAATATTTTTTCCTGCATATTTGTTGTATTGAATTGGTGTATTTAAAAGATTCAATACATTTCTGTAAATGTTAGTCAAAGTAAAAATAAAAAAACTTCCTTGACTATAAAAGCAAGCGGATCACCTTTAAAAATCGCAAGTAGCTGGTATACATAAAAATGAATTAAGAAGAAATGAAGTCTGTGAAAGGAAAAATGAGCCGAAGTTACTTATATAATAAATAACAGGGTTTTTTTATTATTATTAAAACACACCTCAATTAATTTTATCAACTTTAAAATTTTTAATAATCATCATAACTACAAAGCTTAAATTTTAAAATACAGAAAACAAATCTCTTGATCAAACTTTTATTATTATATCTGATACTGGATGGCTTGTTTGTTTTCATATTTGCTTGGATGAAAGATGGAAGTAGGCTCACGTTTTGGGCTTAAGCAATTGAGATGCATTGCACAAGAAAAAAGGAAAAGCAATGGAGATGCAATGAGGATACAAGAGATAATATGCGTGTGAAAAGAAGGTAAAAGAAATCCATGATTGTTGAAATATTACTAATTATATTGTTATCATTGTTAAAAAAGATAGCTTCCATTGTTGAAGAAGTAGGCCACAATGTTGGGTTATTAGTAGCAACTACTAATGTCAAAGTTTGGCAGTCACCATTGTTAACAAAAGAGCAAAAGAAGCTACCATGAATGCCTATAAATAGAGATATATATGAGAGAGCAAAATAAAAAAGGTAGTAGAGCCAAAAAGGTGAGAAATATAGGAGAGAGTGTGTTGCTAAGGACAACAAACAGTAGCTATCATTACAACATTGCAAAGAGAAAAAAGAGTGAGGTTGAGAGTTGAAAGAGTGGATGATTCCTCTTTCTTTATTGTTGTAAATCTTGTTCTCTCCCTATGTAATAATACGACCTCTCTCGAGGATTTATGCGGTTTGCCGAACCACGTTAAATATTGTGTCAGTGTGCTTAGTCTTCTATGGGCAAATATCAAAACATCACTGGCAGGAATTCCCTACAATTAGTATCAAAACATTATGTTTAAAATGGTGTTTAATTTTTGCTCAAAAATAAAAGTTCTCAAAATGGTGTTTTGACTATACCATTGTGTAAAGGAGGTTGAGACGAAGCTAATGGCGAAAACAGTGTTGAAAACAAACATCAAACATGTCCTTACGCTCTTCTACATACTGATAAGGTGGTAGTCCAAATGCGCAGACACGCTGCCACGTGTCTTCTTCGTTCGGATAAGTTGACCCAACCTAAATATAGTAGACCCGACCCAGATGACTGACTAGAATATTGATGATGTTAGCATGACATAAATATGATGTCAGTATGCACAGTATGCATGTCAAATGATGATATCAATATGATGTAATTGTAATGTCAGCATGCACAGTAGGCATGTCATGTCAGCAAGTCAGCTGAAAGGTGTTGTGACAAGATGAGCTGCTATCAAACATAAGCAAGGAATAGGAAGAAATCTGGAGAACAGAAATTGCACGAGGGCACATGAAGATTATGCAAGAGTACTTGGAGGATCCAACGAGGTACTACAATGAGACAACAAGTGCAAGGAGAAGAAGTGTTCCCAGATGAAGCTCAAAGCAGAGATTGTGTGAAAAAGTTGTACAACAGGAAGTCTCTTATGCTCTTGATAAGGGCAATATGCAAGGACCTTTCCAATACATGCAAGGATGGAAAGATAAGCTGTTGCAGATGCATCTAATTGAGGGGGTGCAAACGTCTATAATAAAAGGTGATAGCTTGTGATAAAAGGCGAAGACACCAAAAGGAGTTAGTGTAAATGGAGTTGTCAAGTGCAATGATGAAAGATACAAAAGCTCCAAACATAGAAATCGAGATAGACGATTGTGAGGAGTGTACCGCAACTCACTCTTTCTATGTGATCAGTGGAAGTGATCTCTCCCAAGTCTACATGGTGATAGAGAGTCACTGCGATGGAGGAGGATATGACCATTTTATGACGGATGAAGACACTTCAAACAGAAAGGTGTGTGGGCCATGAAAAGAGCCCAAGTACAAACTGTCGCATGATGATGAATGGAGAGACCTTAGACAGAAGGTGTGTGGACCATAAAATGAGCCCAAGTACAAATCTCCGTATGACAACAAGTAGATACACCTCAAATGAACGGTGTGAGGACCATGATATGAGTCTAAATTCAGACCGTCTCATGATAGTAGACAGAGACACCTCAAAAGAAGGTGTAAGGGTCGTGATAAGAGCTCCAGTTCAGAACGCTTCAGAGCCAATGTGATGGCTAGAAATGAGTAGACAAATGGATAACCAATAAAGTGATTATGATGAGCATGGAGACAAAAGCCGGATTGACTTTTATGAATATTGACCCCATGCTAAAGATCAATGAGCTAGAAAACATGTGTCTTGGACAATAAATGGATGATTTATGGAGCATTTAGACGCGATTACTATGAAGGAGCATAGGGCATGTGCAAGTTCTAGTAACAAGTTAACTCTTGTCAAGATGGTGAGCTCGGTAAGGGCATTGTAATACTCAGAGTATGAAGACATATATGAATTAACCTTCAATCGGTTGTTCCCATGGTTAAAGGTGGAGAGCTACCTGAACTCTTGAGACTAAAAGTGGGAGACTCACAGAGAAGTAAAGCATGGTTTCTAGGGTGAAACAGAAGACAAATACAACTTCTAGATGAATAGACCCCTAGAAGAGTGGTGAGTTCGTGATCATATTAAAACACTCAATGACTGTCGTACGTGGAAATATCCATTTAAGGGGGTGTTGTAAGCCTTAATGTGAGGCTTGATAAATGATTCTAGATTGAATATGGTTGAAATGCTCGAAGAGGAATGTTGTTCTAAAGACAAACATTAACACTATTCAGATGTGATGTGACAGACCATCTGATTATAGTGATCCTTTTATGTGAGAAAAAGTGTGTTTTGGTTACTCTGATGATTAAAAGGTTTGGCGAGTACCTATAAACTTGACCAAAGATGCTTTTAGAATGGTAAGCTTGGAAGAGCTGCAAGATGCAAGCGTGTGTTGTAGAAGCAAGTGAACAGTTACCCCACATAAATGAAAAAAATGGGTGATTGTTGGAATATTGCCAATTATATTGTTGCCATTATCAAAGAAGATAGCTTCCATTGTCAAAGAAGGAGGCTACAATAATGGGTTGTTGGTGGCAGCTGTTAATGTCAAAGTTTGGTAAGTTTGACAGCCACCATTATTGACAAAAGAGCAAAAGAAGCTGTCATGAATGCCTATAAATAGAGGCATATGTGAGAGAGCAAAATGAGAGAGGTAGTAGAGACAAAGATGTGAGAAATGTAGGAGAAAGTGTGTTGCCAAGAGCAGCAAGCAATAGTTGTCATTGCAGCACTGTAAAGAAAGAAAAGAGTAAGGTTAAGAGTTAAAAGAGTGGATGATTCCTCCTCCTCTATTATTATAAATCTTATTCTCTCCCTATGTAATAATATGGCCTCTCCTGTAAATACAAGCGGTTTGTCGAACTACGTTAAATATTGTGTCAATATGTTTGGCCTTCTATGAGCAAATATCAGAGCATCAGCGATTGGAATTCCCTACAATGACGATTAAAGAAATTAATCTACATATTATCAGATCTTTAAAATAGAGAATGGTATGGAATTAAAATAGCGTTAATCATCCATTTACTCTTAAATTCCTTATTTAAAGGAAGAAAAGAACACATTTAACATACGTACTAACCAAATCAACAACATCAACAAAAACATCAATTGCTTTACAATTCGACCAAATTCATAAAATCTTCAAAGACAATTTATCAAGTAGATTGATAACCTTTTAGACTCATAGATTGAGTGGATTTGTAACCAATAAGATAATAACTAGTAGGCTTTTAATTAATAAATTGATAATTAGTAGAATTTTAACTATAAACTTGTAATCAATAGACAATAGTTTTCATAAACTAAAAATCTAAAAAGAACAAAAAATATATATGTTCATCTATCAAGAATTTTTATTGCAAACCATCTAGGTGGTGACCAAGTAGTAAAAACTTGAGATTAATGGGTTTACTCCTTCTGTAGTTTCAAGTTCGAGTTCTTAATTGCTCATATAATGACCACTAAAGGCTTACATGGTTTTTAACTTTAGAGCCCGTGTAATTAGTCGTGATGCGCGAAAGCTGACCCAGACATCCACGTTAATCATAAAAAAAAAATAATCTTTATTGCATGATTATACTAACAACTCCATGATTGTAATTCTTGTTTGTAATAAACTCCTTTGTTCTTGAATTTCAATCATCTTTTAATATCAAATGTCCAAGTTATTTGATTTATTCAGTGTTTAACTTTGCAATTCAAATTTTTCTTAGTTAAGACAAGCACAAAAGAGCCCGCAACAGTACCCAACAATTATTTTTCACACAAAAACATAAATTACTTGAATAAGGGTACGGATAATAAAATGTTATTTGTTTAGATATCTTTATGTATATAATTTCTTATAAGTATTTCTATATTATTTTGTAAATATTTGATATTTGGTAATTGAATGCTGATTTATAAGATTTATAAACGATCGTTTTTTTTTTATTTAATAAAATTTTGCATTAAAAGCGAATTCAAGCGTGCATGCGTGTATATTGTTTGTGTGTGTGTAAAACTAGTATCAGATTTCAATTTGGATGCCATAAAATTAAAACCTTAATATATTTCAGAGATGGAAAAATTATGAAAATTGTCAATCCAATCAAATTACAAATCAATGTTTCTAACCATTGAGCTAGATATAATTAAGACTTGGCCTCTGGTTAGTGTAAGTGTTAAAGGAAATTTAAAGAAAATCAAACCAGTTCAGGAAACCAAGAATATAATTAAGACTTGGCCTCTGGCTAGTGTAAGTGTTAAAGGAAATTTAAAGAAAATCAAACCAGTTCAGGAAACCAAGAAAATAAGGCGAGGAATCTGCAGAATAAAGTTGCAGCCACTGTCAACTAATGTAGATTGATTTGTTTTTTATTTGTTTTAATACAAAAGCTCTGTTTTCATGCTGGTGGTAGTGATGCTTATACTCACCTTTGGTCAAGTTAAGGCTGAATCCAAAGAAAGCATTTACAAATGCCATGCTTGTACGAAGGATTGCAGGGCTGCTTGTAACTGTATTTCAATTGGCTTTTCTAAAAAAATGATTTTTTTATTTAAAATGATTTTTTTATGTTTTTAAATTATTTTTATATATTGATATTAATAATAACTTTTTAAAAATAAAAAATATTATTTTAATATATTAAAAAAAAACATTTCAAAAACTAATTAATATTACGTTCTCAAGTACCCTCAAATGCATTGCGGGGTGGGTGCGATCCCTTGGGTTTCCTTAATTAATTATATCGAAGACAAAATAGCTCTTTCAATAAGGTCAGCTCATGAAAGGAAAGTTGAATAACATGCTTTTATATTATTTGCTCTTCAGCACAACACCATATCATTATGTACTGAAAACATGATGATGTGGTTAGTTTTCGATAATTAGTTTGATACGTCACTAATGTGTTTTTTATTATTACTATACTTTAAAATTTTTATTTTATTTTTATTTTTTCTGATTTTATGAATATTGAGTTTCCCAATAAAGAAAGATGGTACACATGCAGCTGGGGGTGGGCATTGTCTTAGCAGTTACTACTTTATAGGCCGGCTAATGCTGCGACATGGGTCACTCTTAAGAATAAAATATGGCAACAAATTGTTCAAGATAATTATTTAATAATATTATTAAATCTTTTCTAATAAATCAACTTTGAAATCTCTAACCAGACTAGTGAGTTTCCTCTATGAACACTAACACCTTCTTTGTGAGACGATGTGGTATTTTATCATATAAGCTGGGCTCAGCCCATTGGATCTTCTCTTTATTAAGTAACCGTTTAGTTAGCCTCATGTAATTCTTCCTTGCCTCCTCGGTGGTGATATTTTCTTCTACTATCAGTCAGGTCACGCGTTACCAAAATTAATTATCTTCTTTATATGGTTTCAAAGAGTCGTTTTCATATTGCTCTTGTAAGGAAACATTTCCCTTTTGATTTATGTTCTTAGTTTACTGCACCACATGGTTGATTTGATCAGGATTGCATTGCCAGTATGTAATTTGGATCCATTTTGTCCTCTTCTATTTGCCTGAAAGTGAACATGCTATTATACCATGTCAGGGTACTAAGATGCATGTAAAACGAGCTAGAAGTGCAGACATATGAGGGCCAAAGAAAGATGAAAAGACTGCTTCCACCGTCCATTCATGCATTGCCCCACGGGCCACTGATTCTTCAAATGAAAGCTCATCGTAAAACAATGGCCTACACAAATTGACATCATTTGGCATTTTCCTCACAAGCCTTTGATATCTAATGATGGCTAGATTTTTATTTGATGTAGGGCTTATAGTCCACCATATCCAACTTCAGATGATATTTTTAGCTGCTGTGGATCATACACGGATGTGAAGCCTTTCTAGTCATTAATTGCAGATATCTTTCTTTCAGCCTCACAAATAGATAATGGGGTTCTGTGTTTTGCTGCTTTTAATGTCATTCTCAGTTTCTCTAGTGCAAATCGGTGCAGGTGAAGGGATTATAGTTCCAGGCAGATATGTCAGTGCAAATCAATCCATAATTTCTGCTAGTGGAACTTTTGCTCTAGGCTTCTTTAGTGTGGGAAATTCAACTCCAAGGTACTATCTTGGCATTTGGTATAACAAAATTCAGAAGAAATCTGTTGTCTGGGTTGCGAATAGAGAATCCCCTACTGATTCTCTAGGAACTTTCTCACTCGGGGTCGGTGGAAATCTAGTGGTTCTGGATGCAACAGGGAAAATTGTTTGGTCCTCCAATGTAAAGATTGCTCATTCAGCTATAAATAGCATGATGGGTGTCCTAACGGATAGTGGAAACTTTTTATTGAGAAGTGGGGAAACCATCCTGTGGCAGAGTTTTGATCATCCGTCGGATACGTTCTTGCCTGGCATGAAAGTTGGCAATAATCGCAAAACTGGTCAAAGAAGGCAGCTTACATCTTGGATAGACGCTGAAGATCCACAACCAGGATTATTCTCTTTCGGCATGGATACGACGGGACCTCTGCAGTTTTTCATATGGAAGGATCATGTTCCTTATAGCCGAACCAATGTCTACAGCAATTCTATGTCATTAACGAAGTTATCCCGATGGCTACCTTTTGCTTATTACGTTACCGTGAAGTTAGAGGGTGATGATATTTATCTTTCTTACAGTATCTCAGATACCTCAGTTATATTAAGGGTCACACTAGTCCCAAATGGGCGACTTGAGGCTCTGATATGGGAGGAGAAAAAAAGTAAATGGTTTTCTATGTGGCAGTGGCCTAAAGTTTACTGTGATTTCTATGGTCATTGCAGTCCATTTAGTAGCTGTGACAAAAAAGGTTCTCCAGTTTATTGCCAATGTTTGACAGGTTTCCAGCCAAAAGTTCAGCAAGAGTGGCATATGAGGAATTGGACTAGTGACACTTGTGTGAGGCAAAAGGCACTAACATGTGACAAGGGTGATGGGTTTTTGAAGATTGAAACTGTCAAATTACCAGATCATTCGTATCTAGTGGAAAATATGAGTGCCAATGATTGTGAATCAAGATGCCTACAAAATTGCTCTTGCACAGCTTATGCACTTGTCAATGCAAGTCAAGGAAATTCAGTTAACTGCCTTAGCTGGTTTGGGGACTTGATGGATATTGTACATGAAATTGGAGGGCAAATTCTTTACGTTCGTGTTCATGACAGAGAACTTGGTATGGTCATATAATTTCAACTAGTTTTAACTTTCTCAACATCTGCATTGAGCCTAATGGATTAGGACTAACTGTCCCCTTTAGTGAATTTCAATAACAACTAATCTACCTTCACTTTTATATGCAGTTGAAAATGATGGAAATAGTGATAACTTTTCCAGTAGACGCAAGCGCTCTATTATAATTCTAGTAGCAGTAATTTCTTTAGGGGTTCTTACTATTCTATCTGGCTATTTCACCTGGAGAAAAAGATTTGGAAAACAAGGTGTCTTTCCATACCTTTCTTCATCAAAAAGATAATGATTATTGTTGGCTGTCCTGGTTTACTCTGTAGCTTAACATTAATTGATACCTGACAGAGATAATTGAAGGGAGTTTTTCTGGGACCAGCACCCCCATTGGAGGTGAAGCTGGTAATGGTGACACGAAGCTGAACATATTTAGCTTGAACAGAATACAGGCTGCCACAAATGACTTCTCTGAAGATAATAGACTGGGAGAGGGTGGTTTTGGCACTGTTTATAAGGTTTTATTTCCACTTTTAGGAAATGCTGCATCCAACTTTTCAAATTTAGTTGATTTCAGTTACTTTCCCTTTGATTCTATTCTCTTTCCTGATGATTTGATTGGTTTTATTGAGCATTTGTTCTGTAGGGGGATTGGGCATTTCAAGAAGTTGCAATAAAAAGGCTTTCTAAGAAATCGGGACAAGGACTAGAAGAGTTCATGAATGAGTCAAAACTTATTTCTAAGCTCCAACACACTAATCTGGTGAGGCTCTTAGGTTGCTGTGCTGAAGGGGAGGAGAGAATATTGGTGTACGAATACATGCGGAATCGAAGCCTGGATAAGTTTTTGTTTGGTAAACTTCGTTCTCTCTTTTGAAACTCCTAAAATATGTAGCCATCCTTGTCTGAACATCGTCAATAGCTTGAACACTTACATTGCATTCCATTAGGTTTGTTCTACCATAATCACATTGTCAGCTAATGATTTCTTCTATCAGATCCTTCTGAAAAGGCAAACCTTAATTGGAGCAAACGTTTTCGAATCATCGAGGGCATTGCACAAGGTCTACTTTACCTTCACAAGTACTCTAGATTGAAAGTGATCCACAGGGACCTAAAGGCAAGTAACATATTACTGGACGATGCAATGCATCCTAAGATTTCAGATTTTGGATTGGCAAGGATGTTTGGATCTGACCAAACCGAAGCAGATACCAAACGGGTGGTTGGTACTTAGTAAGTTTGAATACTCCACATAAACTTCGATTGGCGTCAACGTGATTCTACTGATATTGTAATTTTCTGTCACTACTAATTCATTTGCACTATTACTTCTTCAGTGGCTACATGTCACCCGAATATGCACAATACGGAAAAATCTCAGAAAAATCAGATGTCTTCAGCTTTGGAGTTTTGTTATTAGAGATTGTGACCGGTAAGAGAAATGCTGAATTTTTTCGCAACGATGTTCCTCAAACCCTTCAAGGATGGGTAAGTTGAAAAAATAAAAGAAAAAAGAAACCTTTTCTTCCGTATTATCTCCATATAATAGTTGATTACTAGTAAAACAAGACATTAATGTATTTAAAATGCTTCTCAGGCATGGGAATTGTGGAATGAAGCTAGAGGACTAGACCTTATCGATCCATCGATAAAGGACTCACGTGAAAGTCCTGACAGAATTTTCAGGTGCATCCATGTAGGACTTTTGTGTGTTCAGGAGTCTCCAGCTGATAGACCTACGATGCCATTAGCGGTTCAGATGTTGAGCAATGACAAAGCATCACTTCCTTCTCCAAAAGAACCTGCATTCTCTAGTCTTAGTCGTCGGAGATCTAGCAATTTTGTTGCCTTTCATAACACATCAACTATATATTCTAACAACGAATTGACAATTAGCCTGCCTGAGGCTCGATAAGACTTTCCAGGTTTTTCAGTTCACTTGACATGTAAATACATTGAAATTCATCAATATTTCAAGTATCAAAATTTACTGGCTCATAGTGCTTCATATCCAACTTGAGATCTTATTGCAGCTGTGACCAGAAAAATATTAGAAATATGAACTGCATCAAAGAAAACAAATAGTTAATTTAAAAAATAAACACATCGTCAGCTTCAAACCACCATCAGAAAATTGGAAAACGCTGACAGGATATTCTTTTGATGTCCAGGAAAACATTCTGTTAGTATCTGACTTGTCAATGGAATTGTCGAAGGAAATATGTTGTTGGCAAGTTTCTCGTCAGGGATTTACATTCCATCAGCATTTTTGCCGGCAACTTCCAACTCTGATGGAAATGCGGATGAAATATCCACTCCAAAAAAAATAAGTTTCTTCCGCCAGCAACCCTATCGACACCTTAAATGCTGAAAGAACTGTTCATCATGAATTCCAACATGCCAAAACCTTCTATAACTTTCCGAAGAAATTTTTGCGAACATTGCCAATGAAATGGTTGATGGAATCCCATGTCCATCAAGGATTTTGTCAGCGTTTCATATATTTGTTTAGTTGTTATAATTCTAAATTCATCCTAAAATAAAAATAACAACAACAAAATACAATCACAACAAAAAATGCATCTTCATAACAAAAAAAAATTATAATACAAGTTTCTTCGTTCATCTAAATATTCCATACTCAAATATTTTTCAAACAAGACATAAACTTCTAAAAAGGGAGAGAAAAGTATCGTGAACCAGAAGGTGCAAATAGGAGTCAAATGTAAAGCATGCATGTAATTTTTCCCAATGCCTCTTATTTTCTTGTTCAAGTTGTGCTGACTTCTCTCTCTCTCTCTCTCTAATTTAGGTATTGTACTTGCAGTTGTTCCTAAACTATTTTTTGGACCAGCTCATCAACATCCGGTGATTTGGGTTGAAATGCGTGTGACTACTATTGAAACACAATAGTTCACCCTCGTTTCTTAGGTCATTGCCATAATCATATTATAAACCCGATTCATATCATGTTTATATCATGTTTATTAGTTGCATTGTTCTCTAACTACAATTAAAGATATTGAAGAGGATGGGTAAAAGTATCTTTATCAAATTTTACAATTATGCCAGCATTATTTTTATCCTATAAAAATAAAAAAAAAATAAAGAAGTTAAAATTCTAAATTCATATTAATAATGCATATAAGCATTATTAAGAAAATAATTACCAGAAAAAAATAATCAATGAATACTTCTGCTTTTTTATTGACAAATTTTTCTCTCTCATTTCCCTCTTTTTTTATATATATAAATTTCATCATATAACTTAATTAGAGTTGATGTGCACTCAAGCTTGTTTTCATGCAAATTAAATAGTTTATTTTAACAGTTTCATAAATAAAAAAAATTAATTAAAACTTAAAAAATAATAAAATATCTAATAATAAGCACTTACTAGTCACTTTGCATGGTTTATAAATGTAAGCACTCCTCTTATATGTTAACTGAACAAACCATGAGTTTATCTTTTTATAGTTTAAATCTTGGATCATAAACACTTTTTAAAACCTTCTGAATCACCAAAATCTTGAAACAATATCTAATTACAACACCATGATGTACCCTAGTTTATAATTTTTTTCACATTGCTATGTCATTATAGTCGACCCTATTAATTATTTGTTTGTGAATATCATACCACAAATCATGTAATTTGGTATATAAATTTGTTAAACAGAAATAAGGTTAGGAAATAAAAGAATAAAAATTTAAAGTAATATAAATTTGATACTTACCTAGTAGCACCATGGTTTTCTTATACTTTTCTAACCAACACCTTGTTGTTATTGTCCAAACAAAAAAAAATCAAATTCATATGTTAATTACTTTTTAAAATTTAAATAATTATTAAATTAGAGTTTATTTATCGAACATTAAAATTTTCCCCACCAAGCTTATACCTTATTTATCCATTTAGAATGTTCATGAAATCGACTCCATAAAAACAATAGTTATTCAAACAATGATTTCATCATAGACGAGATCAAATAAACAATTTCAATATTGATAAACTTGAAAATCAATTCATCAAAGCCATTTCAATTTAATGTAAATCTTACAAAAGTTTAATACAAATAAATAACTTCAATACTTAGAAAAAAAAAAACATTAATTACAGAGGTCACCATTCTATAATAATTATGTCTCATACTAAGTCTCTAATAGAAGAGATTCTAGCTCTTTTATTTTTATTGACCAAGCCTTAGTTGTTAACATCTATAATAAATGTCTTTTTTATAATTGACATCTAATAAATTAACAACATGATTATTGACATTGGTATTTTATAGAAAGTAGTAGTATTCTTATTGAACTTGTACTTTTTTTTTTTGATATATGATATCTAAAAAAAACAATTAATACTATAAGTAGAAAGCTTCCTTCAACCCAATATTCACATTATTCAAATCAATGTTGAGTAAAAAAAACAGAGAGAAACAATCACCTTCTAAATAGTTGTTCCAATAAGCAATTAAAATTCTTCACTAAACAGTTTTACTTATAAATTATTAACCTTAACTTATCAATCATTGTTTTCATTTAAATTTAACAACTGAACTATCATGTTCATTTTTTTTTTAAATCCAACATTTTCACAACAAAAGCACAATCATTGGTTGGTGGTTAATTCATTATTCCAATTCTCTCACATAATGCTTATAACAATATCATGCTAATAACAAATTCAATTAATATAATAAATTAAAAAATAATCCACTCTTCATTAATCATCATCCCAATCATCTCAAGATCATACTTGTAACAAAATCAAGTAATATAAACTTCCCACGCATCTTTTACAAACTAATAATTAAGATTTTCATTATGATGATAATTCTAAAAATCAACTCCATAACAATCTTTCCTCCGAAATAAATTATTCCAAATCCATATTTCAATCACTTAATTTTGCTAAAACAATCTCAAGCAATTCAAATATTAATCCAAAATTCCATTATCAGATCAAATAAACACCACAATCAAATAATTTTTCAAATCTAATAATCTTAGTACACCTCCAAGTCATGAAGAAATTAAAAAATATCACAACAGGATCCAAACACAATTATAAATCGTCACACAATTCTATTAATTTAAAATCAAGCTAAAGCATTCTCTGAAGTAGCGATTAATTTTACCATTTTAAATCAGAATACAATCTTACAAAACTGAGTTCTCATCTCTCTCAATATTATTCCCAACTCCTAAGCTGACAACTCCGATCAAAATGATTCCGTCCAATCCAAATTACATTCAATGTAAACCAATCCATGCACAAACAAACTACCTAATTTGCATCATATTTCACTATACTTTCTAGATATTCTATCCTCCACTCATAAATTTCACTAATAATCCATCCCAATTAACAAACCAAAATTTCAATCAAGCCATTAAAATTCATATTTTCTACCTTAAAAATTCAGCCTTCTTCCCCATTTAAATACCAACATCATCCCCATTTAACTAGGTTCGACAGCACCTCATATCAATAGTTAATCCCTAAGCATCTCTCATTGCAACTCCTCCACACAAATCAACATAAAAGCTTGTGTCGAGGCTTTCAGCATCAATCCATCCCTTTCATTTTAGATAAAGCAACATTATAATTTATGTTCAAAAAATCAAAAGAAACAGTGGGTAGAGGGGTGGGGGCACAATGCTCCATCATGTCTTGATATTGACCTTAAAATACAAGCGTGCTTGGCATCATATATATATATATATATATATAAACCCTAACCTTATCCTTAAGTCTATTGAGCAAAAAATAAAACCTGGGATGAGTAGAAGAAAGGTGGTGATGGATTTGTGAGTGGGGAGGAGATAAACTTAGGTTACCTGGTACTGTGTCGGATTTAGGTAAATGAAGAAGAAAAAGAAGAAATGGGAGAAAAGAGAGGGGCAGTTAGGTTTTATTCAATTTAAAATTATTGAGGGAATTTCTACAGTCAATTCTATTTTAAATTTTACAAGTCATCAATGCCAAAAGAATTGTCAATATAATTAATTTATTTAATTAATTATGTTCAGCATTTTCATAAATCACTGACATAAATTATCCATTGCAGTTTTCCTTAAGAAACAGTGACAAAATATTTTCCATCACGGCTTCCCTCAGGAAACAGCAACGGAATATTTTTCGTCGTCATTTTCATTGGCTTTTTTCAATTTTCTGGTAGTGAACAATGCCCAGTTTTATTTCTTGGTCATAATTCCCCACGAACCTATTCTTCTTTTATGCCTCCTCCATTAAAAGAAAGTCTTGAAATAGCAATACTGGAGCTCAAGAGGTTCAGAAAGTCTATAATATTGCCTTCCACAACTACTGCAAGGAACGAAACATAAAATAGTAACTTTATTTCCAACTCATGTTTCAAATTGCTTTGCATTAGCTTTTCCCTACAAATTGTTGTGTTCAATCTTAAAAAAATATATAGTTATGCACAGTTTCCTGTCTCTAGTGTCAAAAGTGGTTCGATGTAGGTGCTAAGCGTGAGTGCTGATGTGACCCATCCACAGCCAGGGGAAGACTCTAGCCCATCGCTTGCATCAGTACATTTGTGTGGGCTTTTATTGAAATGTAATGGATATAATAAATCTAGAATATCTCGGTAGGAATTTAAGAAATTCAAAATAACCCAAGATCTTGAGCAATATAAAATTTGTTTTAATTTTTCCTGTTTATGAAAATAATATAAATCATACTTGTTAAACATAATTGATACCTTCAATACATAAAATACCCTCCTTTAATATGGGCCATCTCATGTGTTGGGTCCATCCGGGAGGTGGTTAGCCAGCCGGGCTTTCAAAACTCAAATTGACCATTGGGTCGTGGATTTGTTCTATGTGTAGGCCTTTGAGCCCAAATCTTGGTTCATTAGCTGCAAAATTAATTTGATTTGGATGTGGCCAGTGAAGTGGTGACCACATGTAGTTGTGATTGAACATAAAATAAAATAGAAAATATCTTTTTATTATTTGAACAAGAAGACAGGTGTTTGATGGAGCTTGTTTAAATCCTATAGCATACATGCTTCTGTTTTCAATTAAAAATATTGTACTTTTGCTTATGATTTGTTTTCACATTGGTAGGAAGTGGATGCTCGCAGTGGCCGTAGCCTTGAGTTGTTTAATAGTTTTTTTTTTTTAATTTCTATGTTTTGATTATAGAATACTTGTTCCCTTTATAATTGCAAGTTAATTTAATTTTAATTATATGGCTTTTAGTTCTTAAGTATGTTAGACATGGATTGAGAACACTTAACACGGACGCTGGAATTAAGTATGCCCTTATAAATTCATCAACATTCCACTTACGTCCTTGTATTTTTAATTTTCAAATATTACCCTTCAACTTTTTTTACCTTAAATAGAGGTGATTAAGAAAGAGAAATGAGTATAAGCAATAATAATAGTAGATTCACACTGATAATTAGTCTTTCAATTATTTTCAGAAAAGAGGAAGAGTATATAACAACAAATCAGAACGCCAAACTGATTTTGAGTTGAATAGTCGATGGTGAAAAACATAAATTTATAGAAAATGAAGAAGATGAAACATTTGTATTGATGACTTGTTATATGAACAAGAAAAAACATCAAAATTTACTGTACTTAAGACACTTGTTATACTAATTACATGAGTGAAGATAGATCAGTTTATAACAACAAAATTTTATGAAGTTCGATGATGAGTAACACTTGCAATATAGGATTGTTCAAGTCATGGTGAGTATTGATGTATGTATGCTTGCCCCAAAGCAGCTCATGTATACACGTTCAAACTAACTCGTAGGTTCTGCTCAACCATCACCTAGTGGTGTGAAGAAAACCAAAAAGGAGATCGACAGAGATTACCGTGAGAGAAGGAAGGTCAGTAGCTAGCTAAATATTACCACTCTCTAGCACTACTTTGTGTTACTTTTCTTTCTTTTTCTTTCCCTCATACATAACTCATTCATTTCTATTTCTATCTAATTTGTAGCGAGAGATAAAAGAGTTGAAGAAAGAGGATAGGATACTTTAGGAATCCAATTGGCGTCTTCTAGGACAAATAGATCAGATGAAAATGGAACTGAGGGAACGTGGAGAAGAAATTATCAGCATGAGGATAAAGCTAGTCTAGCTAGATAGACACGATATTCTCTACGTGAACTAAAAGAGGTGGGATTTTCTCTTCATTTTCTATGCACTGATCTTTCCACAAAACAACTACACTATATGTGTGTGTTCAGAAATCATAATCAAATTATCCGTCTAATTAAGGCAGAATCTTGATTTGCATTCAAAACAAAACATTTATTGGGAAATATGACACTTATCAATAAAAACGATGAAATTATGCATATTGTTATTATTCTTTTCATGCGGGAAGTAAATATCTCTATTTATTGACTCTCTGATTCAGGTAATTTGAACTCAGGACTTGTCCATGTCTCTTGGGTCGCACCCCCTGAATTGCTGTCTCGATTCCATTTGATCTAAATTTGTGAACCTTTCATAGTAAATTATATTATTATACACTATTGATGAGTAAATTTCATGACTCTCGTACTTGCATTTATAAACTTTAATTAGAAATCTACGTACATGATCTCTTTGAAAGCAGATGTAAAATGCCAACGAACATAATTTTCTACAGCCACACCAACAACAGGACAACAATACAACAATGCTGGTTTAAGAACAACGGCTATGAGTGATAGCTTTACTAGTACGGGCTAGTTACAACAGCATTCAGTGAATCCAAAAAAGATAAATCATCTTCATTATTAAAAATCCGATTCTTCTTGCTAAATTAGGAGAACAATTGGTTAGTTTTTGAAGATTGTATCCTCTAAGACAGGAAAACCAATATGCATGAATAAGACTTTGAAGATTTTGCAATTAATTGTAAAATATTCTAAGGAATCATGATTTTGCAATTAAAAAAAACAACAGCTCAATTTTGCATTTACGCTTAAAAATTCAAACACCAGCATTACAGCAAAAAAACCTATCAAGAAACAAAGTGATCTTACCACTTCCATCAAGTTTGAAATTTGATCTCCCTCTTTTGATTCAATTGACCGTACTTATTGATCTGCTTACATCTTTTAACATGCATCAAGAGCACAAGGGAAAACGTTAATGGGGAATTCATTTGCTTGCCATGGATAGAGCTTTAAAACACGACAGAAATAGAAATTCCAGTCAGATTTTTTGAAAGAAAAGGAGAAACCAATTTCACAAATTTAAAACCAATTAATAGAAAGTGAAATTAAAATCTTGCCAAGAAATAAAATCCAATCAATCAAAAAGTTTAAGAAGTAAATAAAAGAAAAACTCACTGTGAAATCTAAAAGATCCAAACTTTATCTATGAAAATCCTCCAATCTCTTAATAAATTCAAGAAATCATACGTTACAGTTAACAGAAAATTAAAGAACACATCAAACAGAGAAACGAGACAAAGCTTACATGAAAATGTCTATAGTATACTTTAAAAAATCAAAAAGTTAAAGACTAACCAAAATAAAAGCAAAATCCAGAAAGTAGAAGAATAAGTTATATATTTATAGCGAGAGAGGAAGAGATGGGCACTACAGAGAACTTGAATGACATGAAGATTCTCTCTTTGATCGAAATTGAAATTCCAAATGATTACAAGAAGAATCAAACCTTCTTACATAGAATTTAAACGGCTAAAAGTGTATTATTGCTTCTACTAACTAGAGAGAGAGAGAGAGAGAGAGAGAGAGAGCCAGATTTTCTTTTGAGATTGAAAAATCTTAAGATTTAGAGAGAGAGAGAGAGATGCTGGATTTATTATGGAGAATTTTAAAAAAAATGACCGTTGCATTAACTGAGAGACAGAGAACTTGGTTTTCTCGTGTTGACTGGTTTAGGTTTCTCAAACGACGCCGTCTTACCAGACTTGCTGTGTTTTCTTCCCTAATAAATTGAAGGTTGCTTCTTGTCGACGGAGGCACGTGGAGATGCTTTTTATGTATTTTTCTACCGAGATGACTTTGAAACGTGCGACCTAGATTTAACCTATTTTTATCCATAGTTTTTAAACATGATGATGATGCTGGGATACCTCTGTCACAAGTTTAAGGTCATGGGTTGATATTATTAATCCAAGTTAATTTAATTTTTTTATTTTATAAAAATGACAATATTTTTTAAAATAATAGGTTTTTATTTAATTTTTTATAGATTAATTAATTTGGATTTTTAAGTAAATTATATAGGATTAACTTCTTCTTTTTTTATTGAAACCCAACCCAATCTAAATCTAAAATTATGGATTAAATCATTTGGTAAAGTGAGTTTCAAAACAGCAATTTTATCCCTATATTTGTTACAATTATCCAAATGGATTATGTGTTAATAATTTGTTTGATAACACCCTCTATTTGTAAATAAATTTAATCAGGGCTAGCGTCCAATTGCTCTAATTGGTAAGATATTTACTGCCACTGGAACAGTAAAAAGAAAAGGAATCTTGTTCATGTGCTGATGGCATAATTTATTCTCTCTTTTTTATTTATTTAATTGTGATAAATAGACATATTTATTCTAAAATCTAAACCCTATTTTCTTTCATTAAACAATCAAAACCCTTTCAATCCTTACCAGCTTGAGACACAAATTAAATCCATTCAATATTAGAAGAATATTTTCACTTTTATAAGTCTGTAAACCACACAACTCAATTCACATAACATCATTCATCTCAAGGAGTTAATCCAATTATAATATTATAAAAAAATTATTTGTCCAATTTGTACCAAATCACCGAAGCAATTGAATAACAATTAACTATTTATTTCAATTGAGTCAAATTTATAAATATATAATGTTGCTGGATATATTATTAATGTGAGAATGATTTTTTGATAATTGAAATAGATACAGGAGCAAAGTAAGCTAATAACTTTAAAAACTAATATAAAATATATTTTTGAGTTTTACCTTACATTTTAACCTTGCGAATTAAAATGATTCTTTAATATTATATCAGAATTTCAATAATTAAATTATCATGAATTTTTAATTAATAAAATATTAAATAAAAAATTAATTTAATTTAATTCAAGTTAAATAATAAACTTATAACTTAGATCAAGGTTTACAGAAGTTAAATTAAAATAAATTATATAGTCTAATTTTCAATCAACCTCATATTGAAAGAGGAAATCAAAAAGAAAAAAAATCCAAAAAATTAATATGAATCAACTAGATCAACCCTCAAATTCATGATTTGGATCATGAAATCAAAATAACATCATACAAAATAAATCAAAATAAATTTTGAAGTATAATTCTCAATTAACTAAATGTTAAAAAATAAAACTTAAAAAAACTTAAGTTAACTAGGTTAACCCAACAAGCATGTACTATAGATAATAATATTAGAATAATCTGATAAAAAATTTAAAATAAATTATAAAATTTAATTATTATTAAATAAATTTCAAATGATAAAATTAAAAATTAAAAAAAAATATTATTGTTACAGTAAACAATGATATGTGAGGAGTTGGACAATCAATTCCCTCTTCAGTTAGCATTTGTTAATTAGTTTACATGTCCATGCTAAGCTACCATTCAAATTGAATTGTGGTGAGGTAATATTAATTTGGATAGTGTTTTTGTTTAATTTTTAAATATTTTTTATTCAACTTTATTAATTAACATTAAATTAATTAAAAATTATTTTTTATTATATTTTATAAAAAATTATCATAATTTTATAAATCAGGTTACGAGTTTTATAGGTTAATCATGTTAACTCAGGTTATTTTTTAATTAATATTTTTCTTAACTTTATATTAATTAAAATGTGAGTTTTAAATTTTTTTTTATTATTTTTTTATGAATTTATCCTAATTTCATTAGCTAAGTAGTGAGTTTTACGAGTTACCCTTATTAACTCAAGTTTTTTTTATAATGAATATTATTTTTTTAATTTTTTTAAATTAAAATTAAATTTAAATTAATTAAAAATTATTATTTATATATTATGTTATCTTATTTTTCTAATTTTATTTTAATAGATTAACTTGTGTTAATTGAATCATTTTATTTTTTATTTAATCTCTTAAAATTGAGTGCTATAGGACCTACTAGAGCTTGGAGTGTGTTTGTCAACATGACACTGGTTGCGCTTTTAACAAACCATAAAAATTATATTTGTTTAAAGTGTTAATTAACGTTTTTCAAACATATACCCATATAAAAATAGCATAGAAACACGGTTGATCTGAAGCATATGACTGTAACGTGGACAGGAAAGGCAAGGAAAGAATGGCAGGGAACCAAGTGATATTTCTAGCTGTCCAACAGATAATGAAGGTTCCCAAGGATTACCAACATAGCTATGAGTAGTTTCTTGGAAGTCCAAATCAGAAAAGTGGTCTCGTATAACACCTACTTTAGTTTCCGTAAATATTCCAGAAATTGAAGTTTCCTTTTTGTCAACGTCCCCAAACCGGCCTGTGAGCTGGGGCGGAGACAGGGGGAGGCTGGCAGGGGCCCCGGCCCCGGCAAAGAATTTTTTTTTCCAGTTTTTTTCAAGTTCATTCTTAGTATTGTTATAAAACATTGCATAAATTACAGCATTTTGACCCCTTAATTTAATATTTTGGTTCCGCCCCTGCCTGTGAGGGACGGTGGCCGCACACGCCATGGACACAGCCATTCTTCGTGCTTGGTTCTTTCTTTCTGGTGTCATATTTTTATCTTCATTCCAATGAGATCATGTGTGAAGGGGATGTTCCCAGTTTTCCTATTCACATAAGCCCAAGTTCCAAATATTGATTTTCTTGTTTAATACGAACAATTAATGCGAGGAAACATTGGATTTGAAAAAATTAGGGTAATTTGTTGCATAGTTTTTAAATTCAACCGTGCAATAAATAAATTTAGAAAACTCATAATATAATACTCAATCCAAATCAAATTTTAAGTTGAATTAAAAAAGATATTAACTTAGTAAAATGTAACTAATCTGGTCAAATTGAACAATCTAGTTAACCTAAATTTAAACTATGTTGGGTCATTAACAAGGAATTTTATAAAAAAATAGTTAAATAACTCAGTAACCTAAATTATTTTTTAATTAGTATCCAAACCACATCTTCCAACTATTTGGTCGTCGCTTTTGACGTAACTAGGTAAAGGCTCTTCTATATATTTAAACACCTCCATTCCTTTATTTTTATTTTTTAAGAAAGAAGAACATTTCCATAGAATAACGAATAATACTTATGAATGGGTTTGCCTAATTGATCTATGAAAAGCAATGGTAGAAACTTTTCAAAAGTGATTTCAAGAAAATTATTCAACAAGAACAATGAATTAAATTTCAGTCATCTCTCTTAATTTACTAGGAAGAAACATAATACAAAGATTTGACTTGAAACAACGTTTACGTTCAGTTTCCTGATGGAGACTTATTAGTCGGTCAACAACTTGTGGATAGGTAATGCAAATCTTTCCACCCCCAACTCCTTTTCTACATTTCTTTCATTTTTATTAATTAGAGTATTCGGGTAAACTCCTATATTTTAATTAAGTTTTTAATCTTTAAAATTAATAATTATATAAATATTATAAAATAATATAAATTATATTTTAAAATCTCAACTAATCATTCAATCTATCAAGTTGAGATGCGTTTTTAATATAATATCATAGTTTTGATAACCAAATAGTATCAAGTTTGAATCTCATAACTTTTATTTATTTGATAAAAATTATTTATAAGGTAATGTAAGTTTATACAAGTTTCAATCTCAAAGGACTTTTATTTAAAAAAATATATTAAAAAATAATATAAATTACATCCTGAAACCTCATCTAATATTTTAAATTATTGATTGGAGATGGTTTTTTTTATGGTAAGCCTCTAATGATTCAGAGATTTATGAGATTTGAACTAGTAATTTATAGAAAATAAAATGTTTTTTACTGATATTTATTAAATTAAATTAATCAAAGTAAAAATTATTATGTTTAAACTCATTTAACCCTGCAAAAATCTTGTTTAATTTTCTTCTAAAAAATATTTCGCACGTAAACCCACTACAAACCAAAACTAGACTCTTGGAGTGGCAACCCCATACAAACGGTAGAAAATAAACTGGCCGGCAATATCAAAGAGACAAACTAAAATTGAGACAGTGCAAAATTTCCAAGGAAAGAGAGAACCGACTGTAGACTTTCTCATAGACTGTCAACAAAAACCTTGATAAATTCTAAATAGTAGTTTAGGTGATGAAGAAGATATATTTTTCTTCTTTTTAAACACCCTTATGTAACAGTCCCTCCTCCTCCGGCCTGATAGGATCATTGGTCAGAAAACACCCACATTGGTGTCACAAATCCATCTCAAATGACAACAATACCCTTCCGCTGACCATTTCTTTAGCTTTCCCTATGCGACGCGACAATGAGGAGGTCAAAACCAAAAGAATCACTGATTCACAGGCACAAGCTGTCCTAAATGACCAAAACACCCGTGACAAACTTCTGCGAAACAGAGGCAGCGGCATCCTCTGTAAGGAATCAAAGCCGTCCACTGCAAATAAAAACCTCACTGTCCCTTCGCTGTCACCCATCGTAAGACCATAATCCTTCAGTCCCTTCCTAGAAGACCCTCTACTTTCCTTCCTCCCCTATATAAATCCACCAATTCATGCATTTCAACTCATAAAATCACAAAAAAAAAAAATCCAATCCTTATATTTATTTTCAAAAGGGTCTTGATCAAGAATGGCAGGAGCTGATAAAAGAGCAGATTTTGAAGACTTGTTGCCTGTAATAGCAAACAAGCTAGGTGGGGAAGGGTTGATAAACGAGCTGTGTAATGGGTTTCAGCTGTTGATGGATAAAGATAGAGGGGTTATCACCATGGAGAGTTTGAAAAAGAATGCAGCTTTATTGGGTTTGCAAGATTTGAGTGAGGATGAGCTTGTTAGCATGGTTAAAGAAGGTGATATTGACCGCGATGGGGCTTTAAATCAAATGGAGTTTTGTGTTTTGATGTTTAGATTGAGTCCTGAGTTGATGCAAGAATCAAGATTTTGGCTTGAAGAAGCACTTGAAGAGGAGCTCAAGGGCTATGGATTTTGAGCCATGGCTAGCTGGCGATATCTATAATGATTTCTTTGCCATTGCAAAGATTAATTTGTCTTGAAAATAAAAATAACATTGCCTTGATATGGTGCTGACTGCTTCTGTTTGATTTGTTTTCTTTCTTTTTCCAGAAAGAAATTTGTTTTCTTATTTATCGTTATTGATGTTCAAAAGTGAAAAGAAATACACAGGATCTTTTATTGTTATTGATGTTCATGATCTTGTGCATTTATTGCTTGTTTCATTTTTTTTTAATTTGTTTTGCTAATAATGTTTACATTAATCAATATTAAATTAACAAAATCTATTACTTAGATTTGGAACTCTTTCAGGACATTTTGCCGGCCTAAGATATCATATTTTGAGGTTTCATTAGTCCCTCAATTTTATATGGTGGTTAAAGTGGTCCCTAATCTAACACTAACCACTAATTGCTTGAAAATAAATAAAAAATAAAAAACGGCCATTACCCATCCTCCCAAATACCGATAAAGAAGTGGAACAGGTGAGGGGTAATATTGTACAAGTGTCATATGAGTCAACCTATATGACAATTCTCAATTGGGCTCTTATGGTATGGTTTTGTCCTCTGAGTTTCCAATTCACAATAAATCATCAATTACGTCTCTTTATCCAAATAAAAAAATGTTGTCTTTCCTAAAGAATATAGAAGTTATAGAAAGAACTAGTTTAGTGACTGTATTTTCATTGTGGGTGGGATCCAACATTTTAGAATGTAAGAATAAAAAATATTTAGATTATTAAAAAAAAATTGATATGGTTATGAAACTTGATATAATTATTTAAATTTGAAAAATATTTACCTTATTATTTATTTAATATAGATTTTAAATTAAATTATATAAAAATTGTCTTGGTGTAAACTTGTTCACTAGATAGTTCTAAAGAAAAAACCAACTCAACCAATACTCGAATAATAAAATTTTAAAAAAATTCTATATTAAAAAATAAAATAAAAAGATAAAATTTTTTATTATATAATAAAAATACAAAAACTGATTTACTATCACCCCAATATTAAATAAAAAAATTAATATTAAAAAATAAAATTAAAAGAAAAACACAGGGACAATTAAAAAAATTCACACACATATCATTAAAAAAAGAAGATAAAAAATCATGAATGATAAAATTAAATAAAAAAATCTCACATTAAAAATGAAAAAAACACACACTAAAATATCCAATTATAAAAAGCCATGGGCTTAGTATAAAACAGCCTAGGCGCGTGGGCCAGAGTTAGTCCCTGCGCCCGTGCCCTTTTATTTTATTTTCCCTTCTTACATGTCATCTACCCCTACTTCTTTTGAAAACAATAGATACGACAACTCGTTTATCGTTTCTTAAACGCGAAGTATTTTGCTTCAACGGAGATTCAACATTCAACCGTGCGACCTCTACTCTCCCACGTGTTAATCACTAAGCTCCATCACGCAGCTAGTAACAAAACGATTAAGTAGATATTTCAACCTGCTCCACTGTACCCCAGTGTTTTGATAATTAATCAAACGTTTTAGATGGGATGGGGATCTAATCAAAAGATAGATAGAGGTTTAGGGATCCAATTCAGAATTAGCTTTTAGTTTGAGGGCTTATATGAGGTTAATGACCCCTTTGATAAATGTTTCACTGCCAAAAGATGACTTGAAAATGTAGAACTTTTCACTCAAGGAAACTTTTAGGATTGATCGGCTTATGATGTCTGCAATTCTTAACAAGGAAAAGAAAAGGAAAAAGAAAACAAGGGCGCAAACAACTTTCAATAAGATTTCAATCATGATACGGGACAATGAATCTACCCAACTTAGATTCTTAGATTCCCAGGTTTTATTGGCTGTCGGAACATGCCATATTATGCATGTGATTTTCATTAATCACCCTCCAGCACTCCATGTTCACCAAGCTATATTTTATTTTAAGGTAATAATCTGGGATTGTGATGCATGCAATGATCTATTACTTTGTGAAAAGTAGGGAAGATCTGATCTTTTGGGAAATTCAGAGGAAGGAGACCACAAGACTGGCTGTTGCCATCCTTGAATTGATCATAGAAGCTTGAATACATGATCAATATGTGTTCCTAATAAATAAATGTTTTATTCTTTTGTCGGCCTGACTTTTACTAACGAGCTTAAAGATGGTTATTGTTTGCTAGAAAAATTTTCTTTGATGATTTATGTTTTGTTTATAATTTTATTAGTAAGATTATCAATGAATTTACAAAAAAGAATATACATTTTATTTTGTCGGTATATCTCTTAATAAAAAAATAACATATCACTAATAAAAAAGATCATTTATAATTTTATCAGTGATTTTTTTAATATTATTGATGAAATTAAACCATTGATGATTATATAGTAATAATGTCTTTTCTAATAATCTTTTTTCAACTCTCTAAAATATACTGACAGATTAAATATGTCGATGAAACCATCAATAATTTTAGTAAAATAATTTTTTAATAAAAAAATTAAATTAAAATAAGAATTAATTATTAATTACATATTTAAAAATTCATCATTTAAAATACAATTCATTTAGAAGAGAAGGGCTTTATTGCTCCCCACTTGTATTATTAACGATTAATCATTTTTTTAGGTGTTACTGCTAATCACTTATGCAACTAAAATATTTGCAATATATCTTTTAAAATTTCAACAACACTACCTTAGTTTAGATGTACTTACAAACAAGATCTTTGAATAAAAAATTATATAACTCAAATATTTCTCAACAAAATAAACCTAAATTCTGGATTTGAGAGAAAAATCAAAGCATAAAAAGAAGAAGAAAAATACTAAAAAAGTTGTGAGGAAGAGTGTGTAAAACCTGAAATATTCTCAGAATAAACTCTTTCTTCAACCCCCATCCACCCCTTTTTATAGTGAATTTTGAAAGATAAAAGATTGAAGAATTAATTTTTACTATTATTAACCTTTAATTATCCACCATAAATCAAGAATTAAATCTAGAAAAATCAAGGGTTTTTTGAGTAGAAAAAAAAAGAGTTCTTTAAAATTAATTTTTCATTCACCCATGATTTATTTTATTAAAATAAATTTTCAACCATTATTTGACATAGTATTATAGACTTAATAATCATATAGTTACAAGTTTGAATCTTACCCTCTATTCTAATTAATAAAAGTAAGTAACTTTTTTAGCTACTCCAGATACATCTATAAGATCAAATTTGGCGTATTCAAATCCGACAAGTATTAAAAATGGTAGATGAAATAAAGGCTGCTGGAATTGAAAATTTTGATGGTATAGATTTTGGATATTGAAAAATACAAACTAAAGACTATCTATATCAAAAGAAACTTCATTTTCCTTTATTGGGGAGCAAACCAGAGAATATACAAGAAGAAGATTGACAAATTCTTGATAGACAGGTTTTGGGCATTATTCGGCTATCCTTGTCAAGAAAAGTTGCTCACAATATTACAAAAAAAAATCCACTACAAAATTAATGGAAGCCTTGTCTGGGATGTATAAAAAGCCTTCAGTAAATAATAAAGTGCACTTGATAAAGAAGTTGTTCAACTTGAAGATGACGGGAAGCACCTCAGTTATATAACATCTCAACAACTTCAATACCATCATAAATCAATTATTATCTATTGAGATTGAGTGTGATGATGAAATCCGTGCACTCATTTTACTAACTTCACTTCCAAGCAGTTGAAAAGGTATTAGAACAGTCATGAGCAACTCAACTAGAAATTCCAAACTAAAATATGATAACATCTAAGACTTGATTTTAGTTTAAAAAGTGTGAAAGAAAGACTCAAGTTCAAGTTCAAGTTCAGGTTCAGTTCTCAACATCAACATTCAAGGGAGGAGACATGATAAAGACTTATCCAGAGACAGATCAAAATCAAGATATTTTATTTTAAGGTAATAATCTGGGATTGTGATGCATGCAATGATCTATTACTTTGTGAAAAGTAGGGAAGATCTGATCTTTTGGGAAATTCAGAGGAAAGAGACCACAAGAGTGGTTGTTGCCATCCTTGAATTGATCATAGAAGCTTGAATACATGATCAATATGTGTTCCTAATAAATAAATGTTTTATTCTTTTATTGGCTTGACTTTTATTAACAAGCTTAAAGATAGTTATTGTTCGCTAGAAAAATTTTCTTTGATGATTTATGTTTTATTTATAATTTTATTAGTAAGATTATCAATGAATTTACAAAAAAAATATATTTTTTATTTTATCGGTATATCCCTTAATAAAATATAACATATCACCAATAAAAAAGATTATTTGTAATTTTATTAGTGATTTTGTTTTTAATATTACTGATGAAATTAAACCATTGATGATTAAATAGCAACAATGACTTTTCCAATAATCTTTTTTCAACTCTCTAAAATATACTGATGGATTTAATATGTCGATGAGACCATCAATAATTTTAGTAAAATAGTTTTTTTAATAAAAAATCTACTAAACAAAGTAGAAAATAATTAAAAAAAATTAAATTAAAATAAGAATTAATTATTAATTACATATTTAAAAATTCATCATTTAAAATACAATTCATTTAGAAGAGAGGGGCTTTATTGCTCCCCACTTGTATTATTAACGATTAATCATTTTTTTAGGTGTTACTGCTAATCACTTATGCAACTAAAATATTTGCAATATATCTTTTAAAATTTCAACAACACTACCTTAGTTTAGATGTACTTACAAACAAGATCTTTGAATAAAAAATTATATAACTCAAATATTTCTCAACAAAATAAACCTAAGTTCTGGATTTGCGAGAAAAATCAAAGCATAAAAAGAAGAAGAAAAATACTAAAAATGATGTGAGGAAGAGTGTGTAAAGTATGAAAAATTCTTAGAATAAACTCTTTCTTCACCCTGATCCACCTCTTTTTATAGTGAATTTTGAAAGATAAAAGGTTGAAGAATTAATTTTTACTATTATTAACCTTTAATTATCCACCATAAATCAAGAATTAAATCTAGAAAAATCAAGGGTTTTTTTAGTAGAAAAAAAAGTTCTTTAAAATTAATTTTTCATTCAACCATGATCTATTTTATTAAAATAACTTTTCAACCATTATTTGACATGGTATTATAGACTTAATAATCATATAGTTACGAGTTTGAATCTTACCCTCTATTCTAATTAATAAAAGTAAGTAACTTTTTTAGCTGTTCCGGATACATCCATAAGATCAAATTTGACGTATTCAAATCCAACAAGTATTAAAAATGACAGATGAAATAAAGGCTGCTAGAATTGAAAATTTTGATGGTATAGATTTTGGATATTGAAAAATACAAACTGAAGACTATCTCTATCAAAAGAAACTTTATTTTCCTTTATTGGGGAGAAAACCAGAGAATATACAAGAAAAAGATTGACAAATTCTTGATAGACAGGTTTTGGGTATTATTCGGCTATCCTTGTCAAGAAAAGTTGCTCACAATGTTACAAAAAAAATCCACTATAAAATTAATGGAAGCCTTGTCTGGGATGTATAAGAAGCCCTCAGCAAATAATAAAGTGCACTTGATGAAGAAGTTATTCAACTTGAAGATGACAGAAAGCACCCCGGTTACACAATATCTCAACAACTTCAATACCATCACAAATCAATTATCATCTGTTGAGATTGAGTGTGATGATGAAATCCGTGCACTCGTTTTACTACTTTCACTTCCAAGCAGTTGGGAAGATATGAGAACAGTCATAAACAACTCAACTGAAAATTCCAAACTAAAATATGATGACATTTGAGACTTGATTTTGGTTTAAAAAGTGTGAAGGAAAGACTCAAGTGAAAGTTCAAGTTTAGGTTCAGTTCTCAACATCAATATTCGAGGGAGGAGACAAGATAAATATTTATCCAAAGACAGATCAAAATCAAAATACAGAAGTAAAAGCAAGTTTGGACTTAGAAAACAAGTTGAATGTTGGAATTGTGGCGAACCTAGTCATTTCATGAGGAGTTGCACAAAACTAAAAAAACCTAAAGCTGACTCTACAAATGCTACAACAGATAAGGTATAAGATGTTTTGATTCTTGCTGTACAAAGTTTGATTGATGATTGAATTCTTGATTCTGGTGCTTCATTCCATTCTACACCACGCTATGAAATGATACAAAACTATGTTGCTGGAGATCATAGTATAGTTTATCTGGGCGATGGACAACTGATGGATATTATGGGTATAAAAGATGTGCAAATCATGACAACAAATGGATGTATATCGAACTTGCAAAATGTAAGACATGTTCTTGGATTAAAAAAGAAGTTGATATCTGTCGGACAACTTGACGATAGTGGTCACTCAATTTGTTTTTTAGAGGTGTATGGAAAATATCAAAGGGAGCAATGGTTTTGGCTCGTGGAATGAAAATCAGCATCCTGTATATGCCCATAAGATTTATAGACATTATTGCCTCTATTGAAGCAGAAAATTAGGACAATTATAGTATTGTAGACTTGGCCATATGAGTAAAAAAAAGAATGAAGATACTTTAGTCAAAGGAAAAGCTGTTAGAGTTAAAAAATACTGATCTAGATATTTGTGAAAGTTGTGTTCTTGAAAAATTGAAGAAGCTTTTAAAGGTTGGCAGGACCTTAAAATCAAGAAAGCTAGAACTGGTATATACAGATTTATGAGGACCATCTCCAATAGCATCTCTTGGAGGTTCTCGGTATTATGTAGCTTTCATTGATGATTTCAGTAGGAAGGTATGAGTCTACTTTCTAAAAAATAAATCTAATTTGTTTGAAACATTCAAGAAATGGAAGGCTATGGTTAAGACTGAATCAGGTCTAAAGTTAAAATGCTTAAGATCTGATAATGGAGAAGAATACATTAATAAAGGTTTTAAAGAGTATTGTGTTGTCAATGGTATCATAATGGAAAATACTATTCCAGGCACACCACAACAGAATGACATTGCTGAACAGATGAAGGCCATTAAGAAACGAGTTAGATGCATGAGGTTACATTCAGGGTTACCTTAAACATTTTAGACTGACACAGTTCATACTCCTGTTTACTTCATCAACCATGGTTCATCAGTTCCTTTGGAATTTAAATTGCCCGAGGAAGTATAAAGAGAAAAAAAGGTACAACTCTCTCATCTAAAGGTTTTTAGGTGAGTTTTCTATGTTTATATAGATTTTGATGCTTGCCACAAATTACATGTCAAATCCAAGAAATGTTTCTTCATTGGTTATGGAGATGAAAAATTTAGATTTGGTTTTTAGATGATTAGAATAGAAAGATATCAGAAGCAGAAACATGATCTTTAATAAAAAAAAGTTATGTAAAAAAGACAAATCAAGTGCAGAAACAAATATGACTGATTCATATACAAGTCCATAAAAATTTGAATTCACAAAACTAGAAGGGTTTCCTTATGTTACCGAGCAGAATAACATTCAAGAGTCTTTACAAGAAGATTCAAGCATATTTGTACACACTATTATACAAAAAGATGTGAAGCCAAGTGAATCAACTATTTCTGTTCACAGGTCTTTAAGGATTGTAAAGCCTCTACAACGGTTCACACTTTTACTGAATTATATTTCACTAACAAATGGTGGTGAATTGCTAACTTATAAAGAATCCTTATAAAAGGGAAACTCAAGCAAGTGGGAGTTAACCATGAAGGATGAGATGGATTTCTTATTGAAGAATAAGACTTGGGAGCTAACCACACTACCTAAAGGAAAGAAGGCTTTGCAAAATAAGTGGGTTTACAGAGTAAAGACTGAGCATGATGGAAACAAATGGTTTAAGGCAAGACTTGTTGTAAAAGTGTTTTAACAAAAGAAAAGGATTGCCTATTCTGAGATATTTTCTCTAGTTATGAAGCTCACAATAAGCAAAGTTGTTCTGAGGATAATAGCTGTAGAAAATTTACATCTTGAACAATTAGATGTAAAAACAAAAAAAATTTATAGTAAATTAAAGGAAGACATTTACATGCAACAACTAGAGGGGTTTAAAATATAAGGAAAGGAGAACCAAGTCTACAAGTTAAAGAAAAGTCTATAAGGTTTAAAGCATGCTCCATAATAGTGATACAAGAAATTTGACAACTTCATATAGAGTTTGGGGTACATAAGATGCTAGGCTGATTATTGTTGCTATGTCAAATATTTTAACAATTTCTACATCATTCTACTATTATATGTGGATGATATGTTGATCACAGGATCCAGTATTGAAGAGATTAATAAGTTGAAATAATAGTTGTCAAAATAATTTGAAATGAAGGATCGAGGAGCTGCTAAACAAATACTTGGCATGAGAAACAACAATTGTCAAAACAGTTTGAAATAAAGAATCTGAGAGCTGCTAAATAAATACTTGACATGAGAATTATTAGAGATAAAAACAAAGGCATACTCAAATAGAGTATGTCAAGAAGGTTCTCAGCAGGTTTAGTATGGATAATGCTAAACTAATAAGTATACCTCTAGAGAATCATTTCAAGCTCAACAAAGACCAGTCACCAAAAACTAAGCTAGAATGTGGATATATGGATAAGATTCTATACACCTTAGCTATCGGATCTTTAATGTATGTTATGGTCTGTACCAGACCAGACATTGCTCATGCAATAGGAGTTGTAAGCTGATATATGAGCAATCCTGGAAAGCATCATTGAGAGGTTATAAAATGGATCATGAAGTGCTTAAAAGGTTTGTCAGAGACTTTTCTTACTTTCACAACCAGTGGTTTGAAACTTGAAAGTTTTGTAGATGCTGATCTAATAGGAGAAGTTGATAGCAGAAAGAGTACTACAGGATATGTATACACTCTAGGAGGCACTGTTATTTCCTAGAGTTCTACCTTGTAAAAGATCATCACTTTTTCAACAATAGAAACTAAAGATGTTGTAGTATCAGAATCTACAAAAAAAAATCATATGGTTGTAGAGTTTCCTGAAAGAATTGGACAAGATGAATGGAAAAGGGTATTTTGTATAATGACAGTCAAAATGCAATCTTCCTTGCCAAGAATCCAGTATTTCACTCCAAGACTAAGCATATTCAGATCAAATATCACTTCATCCAATAATTGCTAGACGATGAACAACTAATGCTAGAAAAAGTTTGTGGAAGCAAGAATCCTACTAACATGTTAACCAAAAGAGTTACACTTGATAAATTGAAATTGTGTAAAATTTCAGTTGGTCTTCAAGAATAAAAGATAATTTTATTGTTTGTCTCAAGTGGAAGATTGTTAGAAAGTAAAGACAAACATTGTCTCACTTATATTATATACAAGTGGGAATACCTGATCTCCCACTTGTCATATAATGGAGGCTTAATTGGTGGTATAAATCATGGCATGATTTATGCTTTATGCCTCTCCCAACTTTGTCTATGATAAAACATATTAAAGAGCTAAGATGTATTGAGAAACGAAAAAGAGCAATAGAGAGCTAGAATGAATAGAATTGAGTTGAGAAGACTTTTTTCTCCTCTTCTTGTGTTTGTATTATTTCTTTGAGTGATTAATATAAATTAGTAATTTTATAGAGTAGGCAAGTTATCGAACCTGATTAATTTATATAGGTTTTATTGCTTGAATAACCCAAGGTAGACAAGTTTTTGTTTTGTGAACTTCTTTCTCTCCGTCGAAAACTCCTCGAAAATGAAGACTAATCTTTTCTGAAAATCATCAATAGATCAAACTGAAGCCGATAACAAGCGGATTATCAAGGGTATTGCTCAAGCCTGCTTTACATCCACAAGTACTCTAGATTGAAAGTAATACACAGGGACCTTAAGGCAAGTAATATATTACTGGATGAAGCAATGAATCCCAACATTTCAGATTTCGGAATGGCAAGAATGTTTGGTTTAGATCAAACTGAAGCCGATACCAAGCGGGTGGTCGGTACTTCGTGAGTTCACAAATTTCACACAAATTCCCTTCAACATCAACCTGAGTTTGTTGATGCTGCTCATCTTCAGCTTCGGCTGCTACTAATTCTTAGCTTAATTTCTTCTGCAGCAGCTACATGTCACTCGAATATGCTCTGTATGGGAAATTCTCAGAAAAGTCAGATGTATTCAGCCTTGGAGTTCTTTTATTAGAGATTGTGACCGGAAAGAGAAATACTGATTTTTTTTCGTACGAACTCCCAATAACCCTTCTAGGATGGGTAGTTAAAAAAAAACTTCTCTTCTTTGGTATCTCCATATGCTAGGAAAATATTGCATTAATGTCTTTAACTTGTTTTCAGGCATGGGAATTGTGGAATGAAGATAGAAGACTGGACCTTATCAATCCGTCAATAAGGGAAACATGTGAAAGTCCTGACAGAAAATTTAGGTGCATCCATGTAGGGCTTTTGTGTGTTCAGGAATCTCCAGAAGATAGACCTACGATGCCATTAGTGGTTCAGATGTTGAGCAATGACAATGCATTCACTTCCTTCTCCAAAAGAACCTGCATTCTCTAGTCTTAGTCGTCGGAGATGTAGCAATTTCGTTGCCTTTCACAACTCTTCAACTAGATATTCTAACAACGAATTGACAATTAGCCTGCCTGAGGTTCGATAGGACTTCAGATGTGAAACTTGGAAAAGGAGGGGCCATCCGCTCAAGAACGCTTCCTCTTTGGATCCCTATGGCTGGTAGGGGTAGCATCGACTATTGGAGTGAGTCAGTCCTCGTTTGGCATCAAAGTTAGGCTCCGTCAAGAGCTTCCTCGCCCGCTGCGACAGCTTTTTATTAAAGAAGAAATTTTCTCTTCCAGGTTCTTCAGTTCACCTGAAATTTATACAAATTGAAATCCATACAGTTATTTGGAAAAATGACCTACATTACTAAATGCAATAAAATTTCCTCTAAATAAAGGGCATTTCCCTTTAGCCTTTAACTACTATCAATGGATGTATTTCTTTTTACTGTAGAGCTCATAGTGGTTCATATTCAACTTCAGAATCTTATTGATGTTTGAGAGTTTGCGAGTGTGAGGGAAAGCCTCACCTCATAAGCTAGCTTATGAATACCTGCCACATTGCATTACATTTGGTTGATGATTTTGTCTATCGGATCCATCTGAAAAGGCAAATCTTGATTGGATCAATAGCTGTGAAGTTATCGAGGGATGATTTGCTCAAGGTCTACTTTACATCCACCAGTACTCTAAGATTGAAAGTGACCCATAAGGACCTAAAGGCAAGTAACATATGACTGGACGAAGTAATGAATCCTAAGATTTTATATTCTGGATTGACAATTAGGTGTTCGGATCAGACAAAACTGAAGCTGATACCGTGCCAGTGGTCGGTACCCCGGAAGTCCACCAATTACACATAATCTCCAGGATTCTGTCGATCGATTTTGCCAATATTCTGCTGCTACTAATTTACTAGTTCTTAGAAAATTTGAGCAGTGGCTATAGGTCACCTGAATACGCACTGTTTGGGAGTTTCTCAGAAAAATCAGATGTCATTAGCTTCGGAGTTTTGCTACTAGAGATTGCGACTGGTAAGAGGAATACTGACTTTTCCATGCCCAGCTTCCTCAAACTGTTTAGGGATTGGTAAGTGAAACAATAGAGAAAAAAAACTCCCTCTGTGACTGCTTAGCTGCATGTACTAGTTGGTTACTAGGGAAGGAAAAGTAACATTGATGTCCTTAAATTGTTTTCAGGCATGAGAAAATCCGAGAAATAATGTCCTGAAAAGAGCTCTCAAGAGCATCCATGGAGACACTACTAAACAGGTCTACAAGCTGTCCAAGGGCAGCCTAAAGGAAGCAATTGAGGTGTGTTGTTAGGACTCACGAGAGCTACTTTGACTGCAACATGGACAGGAAAGGCAAGGAAAGAATGGCAGGTAACCAAGTCATATTTCTAGCTGTCAAATAGATAATGAAGGTTCCCAAGGTTTGCCAACATAGCCACAAGTAGTTTCGTGGAAGTCCAAATCAGAAAAGTTGCCTCGTATAATATCTACTTTAGTTTCCCTAAATATTCCAGAAAATGAAGTTTCCTTTTTGTCAATGTCCCCAAAGCGGTCTGTGAGGGACGGTAGCCGCACACGCCATGGACACAGCCTTTCTCCGTGCTTCGTTCTTTCTTAAAGAATGAAATAAAAATTGCCTTGTGCTTCTGGTCTCATATTTTTATCTTTATTCCAGTGAGATCATGTGTGAAGGGGAAGTTCGCAGTTTTCCTATTCGCATAAGCCCATGTTCCAAATATTGATTTCTTGTTTAAAATGTGAGCGTAACCTATGCTTTGTTTAGTACGACAATTAATGCGAGGGAGGCATTGGATTTGGAAAGATTACGGTTATTTGTTGCATAGTTTTTAAACCTGCCCGTCTAATAAGTAAAACTAAAACACTTATACTATAATATTTGGTATAAATCTAATTTTAAATTAAATTAAAAAAAGATATTAATTCCATAAAATATAATTAATTTAGTCAAATCTAAACAATTTAGTTAACCCAAATTTAAACCAAGTTGGGTCATTAACAATGAATTTTATAAAAAAATTAAATTAAATGACTTAGGAACCTAAATTATTTTTTAATTAGTCTCCAAACCAAATCTTCCAACTATTTGGTCGTCACTTTTTACGTAACTGGGTAAAGCTCTTCTATATATTCAAACACCTCCATTCCTTTATTTTTTAAGAAAGAAGAGCATTTCCATAGAATAACGAATAATACTTATGAATGGGTTTGCCTAATTGATCTATCAAAAGCAATGGCAGAAACTTTTCAGAAAGTGATTTCAACAGAATTCTTCAACAAGATCAACCAATTAAATTTCAGTCATCTCTCTTAATTTACTAGGAAAAAACATAATACGAAGATTTGACTTGAAACAACGTTTACGTTCAGTTTCCTGATGGAGACTTATTAGTCGGTCAATAACTTGTGGACAGGTGATGCAAATATTTCCATCCCCTAGCTGTAATTTTTTATATTTTTTATTTTATTAACGTGTGTTTAAATTAATTTATATGTACCTTAATTAATTTTATAAATTTTAATAATTCTAAAATTCATAAAACTTGAATCCGTGATCTCTAAATAAATATATCTTTTACATTATTAAACTTTACCAATAAATATATCTTTTACATAATTAAACTTTACCTGATGTGATTAGGTATTAAATTAAATTAATAAAAGTAAAAATTACTATGATTAAACTAATTTAACCCCTGCAAAAACCTCGTTTAACTCTGTTCTAAAACTCTCTTCTAAAAAATATTTCTCACGTAAACCCACTACAAACCAAAACTAGACTTTTACACTGGCAACCCCACACAAACTGTAGAAAATAAACTGGCCGGCAATGTTAAAGAGACAAAATAAAACTGAAACAGAGTGCAAAATTTCCAAGGAGAGAGAAAACCGACTGTAGACTTTCTCTTATACTGTCAACAAAAACCTTAATAGATTCTAAAAAGTAGTTTAGGTGGTGAAGAAGATATATTTTTCTGCTTTCTTAAAATTTTATAGAGTTTAAACTTCTCGGTTCACGCTGGATAAAATTTATTCTAAAATAAACCCGTGAGATTATTTGATAAAAAAAATTAAGTTTAAATAAATTTGAGTGGTAATAATCTGCTTAAATTTGTGTAAAGAAAAGATTTAATTTTAATAAATAAGCATTAATTCGAAAATTATTAATCTTTAAAGTTTAAAAATTAAAAAAACAAAACACCCTTATGTAACAGTCCCTCCTCCTCCGGCCTGATAGGATCATTGGTCAGAAAACACACACATTGGCGTCACAAATCCATCTCAAATGACAACAATACCCTTCCCCTGACCATTTCTTTGGCTTTCCCTACGCGACGCGACAATGAGGAAGTCAAAACCAAAAGAATCACTGATTCACAGGCACAAGCTGTCCTAAATGACCAAAACACCCGCGACAAACTTCTGCGAAACAGAGGCAGCGGCATCCTCTGTAAGGAATCAAAGCCGTCCAATGCAAATAAAAACCTCACTGTCGCTTCGCTGTCACCCATCGTAAGACCGTAACCCTTCAGTCCCTTCCTAGAAGACCCTCTACTTTCCTTCCTCCCCTGTATAAATCCACCAATTCAGGCATTTCAACTCATAAAATCACAACAAAAATCCAATCCTTACATTTATTTTCAAAAGGGTCTTGATCAAGAATGGCAGGAGCTGATAAAAGAGCAGATTTTGAAGACTTGTTGCCTGTAATGGCAAACAAGCTAGGTGGGGAAGGGTTGATAAACGAGCTGTGTAATGGGTTTCAGCTGTTGATGGATAAAGATAGAGGGGTTATTACCATGGAGAGTTTGAAAAAGAATGCAGCTTTATTGGGTTTGCAAGATTTGAGTGAGGATGAGCTTGTTAGCATGGTTAAAGAAGGTGATATTGACCGCGATGGGGCTTTAAATCAAATGGAGTTTTGTGTTTTGATGTTTAGATTGAGTCCTGAGTTGATGCAAGAATCAAGATTTTGGCTTGAAGAAGCACTTGAAGAGGAGCTCAAGGGCTATGGATTTTGAGCCATGGCTAGCTGGCGATATCTATAATGATTTCTTTGCCATTGCAAAGATTAATTTGTCTTGAAAATAAAAATAACATTGCCTTGATATGGTGCTGACTGCTTCTGTTTGATTTGTTTTCTTTCTTTTTCCAGAAAGAAATTTGTTTTCTTATTTATCGTTATTGATGTTCAAAAGTGAAAAGAAATACACAGGATCTTTTATTGTTATTGATGTTCATGATCTTGTGCATTTATTGCTTGTTTCATTTTTTTTTAATTTGTTTTGCTAATAATGTTTACATTAATCAATATTAAATTAACAAAATCTATTACTTAGATTTGGAACTCTTTCGAGACATTTTACGGGCCCAAGACATCATATTTTGAGGTTTCATTAGTCCCTCAATTTTATATGGCGGTTAAAGTGGTCCCTAATCTAACACTAACCACTAATTGCTTGTATTTATTGACCATTCCACTTGTTCAGAAAATAAATAAAAAATAAAAAACGGCCGTTACCCATGCTCCCAAATACTAATAAAGAAGTAGAACATGTGAGGGGTAATATTGCACAAGTGTCATATGATTCAACCTATATAACAATTCTCAATTGGGCACTTATGGTATGGTTTTGTCCTCTGAGTTTCCAATTTACAATAAATCATCAATTACGTAACTTTATCCAAATAAAAATTTTCGTTCTTTCCTCAAGAATATAGAAGTTATAGAAAGAACTAGTTTATTGACAGTATTTTCGTTGTGGGTGGGTTCCCATTTTTAAAAATGTAAGAATAAAAAATATTTAGATTATTAATTTTTTTTTGATATTGTTATGAAACTTGATATAATTGTTTAAATTTTAAAAATATTTATATTATTTTCTTATCATAAATTTTAAATTGAATTATATAAAAGTTATCATGGTATAAACTTGTTTACTAAATAGTTCTAAAGAAAAAATCAACTCAACCAATAATAAAATTAACTAAAAATCATATATAAGAGAATAAAATTAAAAAATATATATATATAAATTTTTTTTTATTATATAATAAAAATACAAAAACTGATTTACTATCACCCTAATATTAAATAAAAAAATTAACATTAAAAATAAAATTAAAAGAATAGTGCCAATTAAAAAAATTCACACACATCATTTTTTTAAAAGAAAGACAAAAACTCATGAATAATAAAATTAAATAAAAAAATCTCACATTAAAAATGAAAAAAAAAACACACTAAAATATTCAATTGTAAAAAGCCATGGGATTAATATAAAACAGTCTAGGCGCGTGGGCCAGAGTTAGTCCCTGCATGCAATGATCCATGAAGGAAACTTTTAGGATTGATCGGCTTATGATGTCTGCAATTCTTAGCAAGGAAAAAAGAAAACAAGGGCACAAACAACTTTCAATTAGATTTCAATCATGATATTGGACAATGAATCCACCCAACTTAGATTCCCAGGTTTTACTGGCTGTCGGAACATGCCATATTATTTTTTTGGTTAATAATCGAAATTTTATTAAAAAAAAAAACTACGAAGATAATAGCCTGACTCGTATAAAAAAACAAGCATGTGAAAGGAAACATGCATCTGATTTTCATTAATCACCTCCAGCACTCCATGTTCACCGAGCTATATTTTATTTTAAGGTAATAATCTGGGATTGTGATGCATGCAATGATCTATTACTTTGTGAAAAGTAGGGAAGATCTGATCTTTTGGGAAATTCAGAGGAAAGAGACCACAAGAGTGGCTGTTGCCATCCTTGAATTGATCATAGAAGCTTGAATACATGATCAATATGTGTTCATAATAAATAAATGATTCATTCCTTTGTCCAGTGTAAATGGCTTGAATCGACACACTGTTTTGTGTATGGCTGTATCTAGACAGACAGACAAGGATTTACAGCATAACCAGGAATGGTCAAGCTGGCAGCAAGTTCCATCCTCCTTCCATCCCTCATAATATATTTTGATATAAGAAATACCCCTCGTTATTTTTCTCAGTAAATTCTTATATGTATAATTGTATCTATTACGTTTTCAATTTTTAGCTATATCTTAAATATATTTTTTACCATAACATGCTATTCAAATTAATTAACAAATTCATGGTATGTGAACTATAAGTTTAATTTTAAAACCAAAAGATTCTCCTCTTAATAACGTAGAAATACAAGACAAATACATACATAATATTTTTTTTGTATGTTTTTTTGAGTACATGACAAATAAATACGTTTAAAATATACCGTAAATCCTAATAAATGCATGTCTCATGTTTTTAAGATATCATATATGGATTTTTCTACAAAATAAGAATGTAAAATGTCATTTAAATTAACTAAAACTTTTCAAGTGAATTGCGCAGGAATTACCAAGTTAACTTTATACATGAACTAGCTACTATCTTTTGGATATCTAAAAAATGCAATTGATATAATTAACTATCTAAGAACAAATAAACTACTTATTATATAAGAACAATTGATATCATATGCATCTTATGCTTTTATATCAATTTCAATAAAAATATAGATGAAAAAGCTACATTACTAAAATTTTACAATTTACTAATAGAATGTTTTGTCAGCAATTAGAAATTGATCGATTTTGTTAGCATAACTTTTACTAATAGGTTAAAAAATAGTTACTATTTGTTGGAAAAACTTTCCTCAATAATTTTTGTTTTGTTTATAATTTTATTAGCAATATAATCACCGATGAATTTACAATAAAAAAATATACCAAACAAAATAAAAATTACACATTTTATTTTGTTGGTATATCCCTTAGTAAAATATAACATATTACTAGTAAAAAAGACCGTTTGCAATTTCATCAATAATTGTTTTTAATATTATTGATGAAATTAAACCGTTGATGATTAAATAGTAATAGTGACATTCTTAATAATCTTTTTCCAACTCTATAAAATATACTAACACATTTAATCTATCGATAAGACCATCAATAATTTTAGTAAAATAGTTTTTTAATAAAAAAATCTACTAAACAAAGTAGAAAATAATTAAAAGAAATTAAATTAAAATAAGAATAAAATATGTATTATATATTTAAAAATTCATCATTTAAAATACAGTTTATCTAAAAAAGAGAGGCTTTATTGCTCCCCACTTGTATTATCAATGATGAATCATTTTTTTTTAAACTTTATTACTCATTACTTGTGCAATTAAAAATTTTATAATATATCTTTTAAGATTTTAATAATCACCTTAGTTTAGACATACTTACAAACAAAATCTTTGAATAAAAAATTATTTAACTCAAATATCTTTCAACAAGATAAATTTAAGTTCTAGATTTGAAAAAAAAATCAAAGCATAAAAAGAAGAAGAAAAATGCTAAAAACAAATATACCTCAAATATCTCTTGACAAGATGGACCTAATTTGTAGATTTGGAAAAAAAAAATCAAAGCATAAAATGGAGAAGAAAAATACTAAAAAAGATGTGAGGAAGAGTGTGTAAAATCTGAAAAATTCTTAGATTAAACTCTTCCTTCACCCCACCTATCCTTTTTTATAGTGAATTTTGAAAGATAAAATGTTAAAGAATTAATTTTTACTATTATCAACCTTTAATTAGCCATCATAAATCAAGAATTAAATCTAAAAAAGTCAAGTGTTTTTTAAGTAAAAAAACTCAAGAGTTCTTTGAGATGACTTTTTTATTTACCCATAATGTATTTTATTAAAATAAATTTTCAACTGGTTTTTTGACATGATATCATAGATTTAATAATTATATAGTTACAAGTTTGAATTTTACATACCCTTTATTCTAATTAATAAAAATAAATACAAAATAATATAAATTTATACAAGTTTTTAAGCCCATAAAATTTTTATTTAAAAAAATAATATAAATTAAATTTTAATAAAAAATCCAAATAATTCCAAATGGTCCATAATTTCTTCTCCCTTTCCAATTCATATAATACAACGATATTGTGGGTTCTCCTCGCTATTGTGTGCAGGCACTACATAGATATTGACAAAGTTGACCTCCTGTTTGCACACTTATTATGTATTCCGTAGAATTCTTCAACATGCGATTGTGTTCAATACGATGGGAAATCATACTATCACAGTTTTTCTACGAGGTTGACGAGAAAGTTACTAAATTTTCCACTGACTATATAATGGACGGGCCAGCGTTGTCAAATTCAAGAAATCAAAGATTAAAAAATCATTGTTTCCATTTTATGCTTATTTAAATTTAGATACTTTAATTTCAGAGTTCATCTAAAAACTTTAAAAATATCTGAAGGTTTCATCAACATGGTGTTTTTGCACCAACTATGCACACAAGACACGGCTGCTACTGCTGCTGATATGTCTATTCAACATTATTAAGATTGAAATATTGTGATCCTTATTGGAAATTCACTGGTTGGTATAGTCAATTACCCATAGATTCTGACATAGAGTGGTTCTTGTTCTTCTTCTTTAAAATTTTTAAGCGTTAATCTAAGAATTCATTTAGATCTTCAATTTAAAGTAAGAATATTCTCGAACACTTTATATACCGGACATGATACGCACAGAAAGTTGAATTTTAACGCATAAAACGATGCCAACATAATTTGTAAGGATTAAATAGTAAAGAAATAACAAATGCCGGTCAATCCTTATTTTAAAAAATTCAATGTTTTATTAAAAATTAATTTTTTTTATGGTTTAGAATTGTTTTGATAGCGGATCTTAAAAATAATTTTTTTAAAATAAAAAAATTATTTTAATATATTTTTAAATAAAAAATATTTTAAATTACAACTGACACCATAATTCCAAAATATACCATATATATATATATATAAAGAGATCTCTCGTATTTATTCTTAACATGTCTTTGAACGTGCTCGGAATCAGTCCAGAAAGCATGTTGTGAGAGACATTCACAGTGTCCAATACCGAGGCAATTTCTCAGGTTGCCTCGGTATCTCTCGAATCAGGAAATTGCAGCTAAGATCAAGATCTTGAAGAGAATGTAGAAATCCTATCTCATGCGGAATGCCTTGTGTAAATTTATTACCGCTGAGGTTCAAAAACAACCATTTTGAGCATTCCCCGAGTAGATTTGGAATTAATCCACTTAAATTATTAGAAGCTAAATCAAGGATTTCAAGATAAGAAAGCATCGTGATATCTAAGGGAATGACGCTTGAAAGAAGGTTGTCGTTAAGGGTAATCTTGTACAGCAACTTCAAACCTCCATATTCTTTGGGGATGGTTCCTTCTAAGTGATTAGATGACAGATCAATCGAGTGTAATTGAGTAGCCTTCCCAAGCTCTGTTGGTACCTCACCATAAACATTATTGTTTTAGATTTTTAAGGCTTGTCATGCTACGAAGATCTCCTGATTTTGAAGAAAGCTCACCATAAAAATTATTAAAATATTCTTTATATTTTTTATATTAAAAAATAATATTAAATCATTACGTAAAGCAAACCAATATAATAATTAGTTAGCAAATCAGGAGGCATCTCGCGGCAAGAAGATGTCAAGAGCATTGGATTTTGTTTTCCTCTTCAACAGTAGGTTTAGGTTTAGCTCTGGATTTTGTTTTCAAGCCACTAAAACCCTTCATGATGGATCCGTCTTCCTGCAATAAGAATTATGGACTAGTGTTTCTGGGCCTTTAAGGCCTAATAGGCAGGCCGGGTTAGTGCTTATGGCTCTCAATCCATTCTGGGCCGGGGTAAGTCATCCTTTGGAAAATGTCAATAAATTTGGGCTATGTTTCTTTATAGCTTGGGCTAATTTGTTTTGGGTTGTACTCTCGGGTTAAATGGGTTTTGGTTAAGTGTAAACATGTAAAAAAAATGATGAAAAAAACAATATAAAAAATAACATCAAATTTATGTGAGTATATATTGTGAATTATGGCCAAGTATTAAAAAAAAAATTCATATTTAATCTTTGTCAAAAAAAATTTCCTTCTGGTAGCATTTTTTTTATATACAAAAAAAAGAGGAAAAAAAATATATTTTAGCATTCTAAAAAAAACAAATACTTGTCTTAATATAAAAAATAAAAAAGAGGAGTTTTTATTTTACATTGGCATATGAATAAAATGTTCTTGTTTTTATTTTTATTTTTTTATTTTATTAAAAAAATATTACATGCATGTTTAGATTTAATAANTAATTTAGCTTGGTTTTCAAGAAAGTATGTTTCTAAAAAATTTAAGTGGAAAATACTTTTCGAAATTTATAAAAAATTTAGAAATATCATATTATTTGCTGATTATATCAAATTTGGTCCTCAAACTTTTGATTGCTATATATATATATATTGTTTTGAATATTTATTTTTTAATTTTATTTCTTAAAATTTAATTTTTATATTAACTTTGGTCCTCATTTTTGTAATTGGTATTTGCTTTTCCCCTATCATTTTCTTATTGAAATTTTTTATCTATCAAATTTGATCTTTATTTTTTTGTTTGTTACTTATTTTATTTGAAATAATTTATGAAATGTTAGTTATTATTATTTTAATTTTTTAATATTTAATTTTTTTTATTTTTTAGATTTAATTTCTATTATTTTGATTATTTTTATTTTATTTGAGATAATTTATGAAATAATATTTTCTTCAATTTCATCCTCATTCAATTTTTTAATTTATAAGATTTGTTTCTCATTATTTCAATAAATTTTAAAAAATAAAATATTAATAAGTTATTTTTTAGTTTATTTTTCGTGACATAACCAAACATTAGAAAATATTTTTTAATTTATTTTTTATTAAACTATCAAATATAAAAAAATAATTTATTTTTTAAAAAATACTACTTTTCAACAAATAAATCAGTCCTAACTTGATATTCGATTTCGTTCTCCACGTAGAATATTGAAAACAAACCTAAACTTGTTCTCGTGTATGGTACGTTTGAATTGTCTGTTGCAGAAAGCTCCTCCAATATTATTATTCATCCAAATTAATATTTGAGGTCTTCCTTGATGCGTGTGGTAGGAGTGAATTGTCAAGTGCATTTAATTCCTTTTATGTCTTCTTGCACTGAATTGTCAAGTGCATTTAATCTTCACGAACTCTAACATCGGAGCTGGGCTCCAGCCTTTTTGGTTGTGCAAAATCAGTGACATATATATTTTATTCCTTTCACATTATATTTTTTTAATGCATTTTAAGCTTATTTTAGCTCATTAAAAGTTATTTTATAATTTTATCATGTCTTCAAAACTTTGTGAATTAATTATTAAAAAATAAAAAAAATTGTATTTTATGTTTCAAACTTTTGTTGCCTTTTCAAGTTTTTCACTGAGTTGGAGTTTTATAATGGAAATATGTGCTTCATCAAAGTTGAATTACACATATCAAGTTCTTTTAAAAATTATTATAGGTAAAAGTCCAAGTTTGCTTGAGCCTTTAAATGAAGTCACAAAATCAGACCTGAATCCTATTTGCAGTGAGATTTGTTGTTCGCACGCTAAATACTTAAGCTAGCATATTTTGACGTTCAGGTATTGAAATCAGACGGTTCAAAAACTTGAATTCATCTACATATCCATAGCTGCCACATTTATGAAGGGCTCAATGATAGAAAATATTGTTTTCAATACAAAAACCTTGATCCAAGTTGGATGGAGAGTTTTGTTTCCTAATCTGATCAGAAATTGATAGAATTGAGAATCTTATCTTTAAGAAGAAATTTGATGGGATTGAAGAGATTTTCTCGACAACATTTAATCTCTTAATTTTTATCCTTGATATCTTATCATCAAGGGTACCTTTTTTTCATGTTAAATAGGAGGGAGGGGGGGAATCAGATAGAGGGATCATTCCAATTTTTTTTCTTTTGGTAATTCGAGCAACTATTTGTTTTGTTTTGTTTAAAGGGAATAGAATCCATCTTAATAATCGATTATGAGAATTCACGCTAATCATGGTAACTTTTTCACATTCAATTACTTATTTATTCTTATTTTAAATTTATACTATTTATTTTTATTCATGTTAATTGAATTGGTTTGAGATAACAATATATATTTTCTAGTTTTTTTCAATCTGTAATTGTTATCAAGGATAAGAATAAAAAACAAATGAATTAATTTAATTATTTCATCTTTTAGTTTAATTTATTAGGGAGGAATAAATAAAGTAAAATCATTCAAGCTTTTGAATGGTTATTTAGAATAAATTTTACAGTCTTTGATCCTAAGATTATTGCCGAGTGAATGAAAATTGTGTTTTAATATTAAATTTGCTTGATAATAATAAATTAATAAGAAGCTTTATCTTACTAATTTATTGTTAATTTTCTCAATTCCCCTTAGCTTTAAAGAAAATCGAGTTTATTTACTTTATCTAAAAAGATATTTATTTTATTTTGTTGATCAATTGATTTATAGGAATGGATGTATCCTTTAAATTAAGTTAACAAAATATTATTTTACCTTTTTAATTTTTAGAATTTTGTTTCTTTAATTTTTTATGCAATTAACCCTTGTTCTTTTTTATTTTGTTATCTTGTAGAAAGATTTAACAAAATTTCTCTTAAGTTCAACCTAATTTTTATAATTATATTATAAATTGTTTTTTATATCATAATAAAGTTAGAATTAAATTTTAGAGATTCCAAGGACATATAAGATGAGTTTATGTCAATGCCTTAATTCCTTTTATGTCACAGAATTTTCAAGTGTTGCTTATCTTAATTTGTCCTTCATCACAAACTCTAAAATCGTAATTAGGCTCTAGCCTTTTAGTAGTGAAAATTTCCTCCAATTTAACAAGGAAAAAAAAACGCATGAGTTTTGTCATAATTTATTTTTAGATTATTTTTTAAATTTAATTTTTTTTCTTAAATCTAAAAAAAACAAAAACAATATTATTTTAAACAACATTATTCTTCCTCTTTCCCTGCACATACAGAGGCAGGGAAAGAAGATGTTTTGTTCCTCTGTAACACTCATTTCACTCTCTTCTCCTACTTGCATAAATCCTGACAAGCCACGTCCCATACACTGCCACCATTAATAAAACCCATGCCTCTTTACCCTATCACCATGCAGAAACAAAAAGAAAACTGTACCCTGTAAAGGCAGGGATGGCTACGCAGGAGCCGTCCTATGTCACCCTGCCCTGCACTATGACAAGACAGGGCATGCTAATCCTCTCTCCTTATAAATACCAAAAGGCAGAGAGAAAAAAAGGGGGGGATGAATGGGGGTGAAAGAAGAATTGCTTGAGATATAAAGTGTGAGCTAGAAAAAAAAATAGAATAGAGAGAAGAGGACGAGACTGAAACAAAAGAAAAACAAAAAAGGAAGAAAAACAGGGGGAGAATAGAGGAAGGAAAGGGAAGAAGAAAGAAAGAAAAAGAATAGGAAGCAGATGGGGGGAAACAGAGAAATAGAAAAATATAGAGCAAAACAAAAGGAATAAAACAGAAGGGAAAAAGAAGAACTAAGGCAATATGTAAAATATAATAAGAACTAAGACAATATTTCAAAAATTTTAAAAAAATTATTTTATTTTCTTTTAGTATTTGGAATTATGAATTTATATGTAAAATATAATCATGATATTAAAAAAATAGTTCTTTTTATTTACGTTAAAATGATTAGATTTTACCTGATAAGATAAGAATCTTTTTACCGATAAAGATTTTTTTAAAACCATAAACTGATCAACAATTAGAAATACAAAATGTCACACGTGTGCAGCGTTGCGACGAGTTTTTCACTTTTATCAAGAAATGTATAATATCTAATGGCAAATATAGAGGGATAAGAAAATATTATCTTTTATTGGTAGAAAATTGATTGGGAGTCACCACCTAGTATTTTGGTCACTAGGAACCCTAACTAATCTTAGAGATTGGGTACAGGGACTAGTTGCATAAAAAAAAAGTATTAGCACCTCAAATACACCCTACCTAAAGTAAGTTACATTATTTTATTTTCTGATAAAATCTAAGATTTTTTTTCGTGTTTCCTAGTTATTGATATGGTTTAAGAAAAGTCCTCCTCAATAAGGAGATCCTTATCTTATCAGGTAACTCTGACCTAAACACAAAAATTTAATTTCCAGAATACATCTTACATATAAGATCGTAACCCCAGATATTAAAAGAAAACAAAATAGTTTTTTTGAAATTTTTAAAATATTGACCTAGTTCTCATAGCTTGAATAAATTGGTTATTAAAGCCAAAATACATGCTAGTACATATATTTTTTAAATTTTCTTTGTTCTATAAAAATATGATGTGATGATATATATATATATATATATATTGGAGAGACTAGGTCGTATGTATGAAAACAAAACATTTTTATTTTTATATTTTTTTGATGACTTAATGAAAACCGAGTATTTTAATACCGGATCTGTATCTTTATAGTATAAAAATACAAACTAACAAAATTGCAAAAAAAATCACAGATTCTTTGAAATAATTCTTTGAAGAAATTTTTTTGAATGGGCCAAACCTGACCTAAAAAAACTAGGCCGAAATCAGCCCAAATATTAGATGGGCCTACTTCCTACAGGGCTAGACTCAGCGCAGCCACATGGGTTGGGCTAATATAGTAACCCATTAATTAATTAGCCTGCACAGTAACTAGTTAATTAATAATGTGCACTTGTATAGTAACTAGTTAATTAATACTGTGCATCGTCACTTACCTGGGATGAGAAGCTGACAGTGATGCTAGTTGCCGGTTTGGCGGTGACAGTGATGCTGATGGCCGGTTTGGCAGTGGTGTTGCTGTGGCGGATTTTCCTCCTCCCTGTTATTTCGGTGTTGGTTTCTCTCCTCTCTTTCTCCTCTGCCCCTGTTTTATCTTCTCCTTTTGTTACTGATAGTGTTCTGTTGGCGACTAGAAGGGCAGTGGTAGCTAGGGGTGATGCTGGTGGCGGTGGAGAGGCAGCCGACGAGGTCTCAAGGTGGTTCTGACGGTGGCAGTATTGGGAAGCTCAATGACAGCAGCTGTTGTCTCTTCCCCTCTGTAGAGGCGTTGCTTCTTCTCTTGGTTTCCTTTGCTTCTTTCCCATTCCCTTCTCTTTCGTTCAACAACTTTCCCCCTATTTTAGTTTTCCAGCCCTCTCTCTCATTTAAAAATTCTACCTCTCGTCCTTCCAAAAAGAAAAACTCCTTCATTGCAACTGCTAAGGCCAATATTTATACGCGAAGGGGAAGCAGGGAAGGCATCGCTGCACATGGAGAGCAGGGGGCATGGGGCTTTAAGTTTTGGGAGCAGCATGCAGTCATTGTTTCTTGTTTTAAGAGAGCGTGGGGCTCTAGCAGCATGCGGGAAGAGGAATAGTGTCAAAACGACATTGTTCAATTTTTTTAATTATTTATTTTTATTATCGTAGGGCCCAAAATGGGTTACAACATAGACAACTCCTTAGCATATATCATATAATTAAAAAAATACAATCTACCTTAACTAGGGTATATTTAAGGTGTTAATATATTTTTTTTATGAAACCAGCCACCATGTCAGATCTTTAAGACTAATTAGGGTTTCTAATGATTAAAATACTAAGTGGTGGCTCTCATTCTATCTTTTCACTAATAAAAGATAAGAATTTCTTGTCTCCTTATATTTGTTAAATAGATACAATACTAAAGAGTGAAATTGATCATCGCGAAGCTGCACATGTGCAACAAGTTTTTTGAATTTACCTCTTTTATTTTCATATTTTTTTATTTTGAATCTAATCTTTATCATAAGATATCATACTTATTTTCATATTTTTTTATTTTGAATCTAATCTTTATCATAAGATATCATACTCATAAAGTTTTAGGATTAATATTTCTTAATTGTTTTCTTTGGCACCACACTTGTTGTTATCCATTTTTAGGTCCCTATATAAAAAATGAGAATATATATATATATATATATATATATATATATATATCCAGAAGAAAAACCAAAAAAATAACAACAATGAGAAGAAGATGTCGAAGTGCCCAGAAAATGGCAAAAAAATTTGGTTGAGAAGGTTCAAAAATACGAAGTTTGAAATTTGACAGTATATTTTTTACTAATGGGAGCCTTGATGACAAAGAAAATTCAATTTGAGGAAGAAAAATTATATGTGGGATTTCAAATTTATACGTAAAACATATTCTTGATATTAAAAAAGATATTTCTTTTATAGACATTAGAATGGTTAGGTTTTTACTCGATAAGATAAGGACCTCCTTACCGAGAAAGATTTTTCTTAATCTATAGACAGACTAATAATTAGAAAACACGACAAGACCTTAGTTTTATTAGACGATTAAACAATGCAGCTTACCTTAGGTAGAGTATATTTGGGGTGCTAATATCTTCTCTTTATGCAACCGGTACTCATACCCGATCTCGAAGACTAGTTGGAATTTCTAATGACCAAAATACTAGGTAGTGATTCACATTCCCACTTTCACTAATAAAAGAAAAAAATTCATTGCCTCCCTATATTTTCCAAATACTTTACCTGAGAATGGACTTGTCACCGCAACATTGCACTTATGCAACAACACTATTAAAAAGTTGTTTTTTCCTTATGTGGATTGCTTTTTAGAAGTCATATATTTTAAGGCTTGGAATTCAAAACATATTTTCTAATAAAAAATCAAGTGAAATTCAAATAAGAAGGTCCTTCTATATAATGAGAAAAACAAATCACTACCATAAATTCAACTAAAACCAACGAAATTTTTCTGTCATTAATTTACAGTGATATTTACTAATGAATGTATATCCTTTAGTATTATTGTCAGTATTTACCGACAGATTAATTCTATTGGTACGTACCGACAACATTACCGAAAGACTATTTAGAATTAAAAAAAACAGGTCGATAGTGTGAAAGTTTTTGCTAGCGATTCTATCGATGGAATGACTGAGGGATTTAAACCAGGATATTTCCATCGGTGAATACATCGGTAAAAGTTAATATATCACCATGTTGTCAACCCTCCTCTTCCCTCTCCTATTTCTCCTTCTTCTTCCCGTACCCCTGCATCTAAAAAAACTACCCCACCCCGTACCGGAAACACTCACCCCCTTAAACTATCCCCCTATTCTCAACACAAATCATCCTTTGTAGCAACAGTATCCGTGTTTTGATTTATTATGGATTTTATCATTTTTTATAAGTAAATCTATCTTTTTTTTAATTTAACATTAAAATGTTAATTTTATTATTATTTAATGTTTTTTTAGTATATATATTTTATTAGTGTATGTACATGTTTTATTATTTTTTCTCAAACAAACTTGTAGTATGAATGTATAATTTTGTGCTTGTTATAGTTTGTTCTAAATTTTATAAAATTGTATTTGGTTGTAAATTGTTGAAACTTAATGATTAATACTTAAAAGTGCATTTTTATCAAGGTTTTATATCATCATTTTGCACTTAAAGTATCGATAACTCCTTAACTAGAGCATGTTTTATAAAGACAAGTTTGATAATATAAAATACCTTTAATTTATGGTAAATGCTCATTTTAAATGCAGGCATTCTCATAATTTAAAGAATTGATTGTTGTGATTAACTACTAGAAGTGAAAGGACAAAGAAAAAGTTAAGTTTACAAAGGAGATGCCGATTCACTTCAAATTCGAACACTGTTCAGTTATCAAATTATATCTAGAGCTATAAATCTTGGATTTTATATTAATTTATATGGATAGAAAGATAAGAAATAGGCCTATAACTTTCATAGGTATAAAGATCCAAATTTGCCATTTTCAAATTCAAAGGTTGGTCATAAAAGAGAAGTCTGAATCTGTCTTGCAATCTAGTTCAAATTGGAGTTTTAGAAGTCCAAATGATTTAAAATTTGATCGATGGAAGAAAAAGACAATTTACAACAACTTTCATGAAGAGGACCAGTTCAAATTCAGATGGTAGAAATGAGATTTCATCCAAACAAAAGCATGAGGACTATCCATCACGTCCACTAGCAGCACTGCTCAGTATTTTAGATATATCTTGAGCTGTAGTTCTTTAAACGATCTGAAATTTAATAAGTGGAAGGAAAAGATAATTTGTAATAACTTTCATGAAGAACACTTTGTCAAATTCTGATTGCATAAATGTTAATTCAGCCACCCAAAGTGCTTGAGTGATGTTGTCCACCAAGTCCACTAATTCATAGTTGACCACTACATTAATTATCAATTACCACATGAATAGTCCTAAATTTTAGCCTATAAAAAAAAGGGATTTGTCATTTATTTAGGCATCTTGTTTTCTATATCAAGATCATGTTTTTGCTCTCTCTTTCTCTTTATATTTTTATAATGCTTAAGTTTTGCTTTCATTAATCTCTTGTTCATCCTTTTCATTTCCTTTCCGATACGTAGTTAACTTATATCATGTTTATGTTCTTGTATTGTTTTTTTAAGTTTTTCTTCTTTGTAATGTTTAGCTAAGTTAATTATATCAAGGTGAAAAGATTTTATTAATGGTGTTGAGATAAGTATAATATAAAACTCAATATGAACTTCAATACTTATATCCTAAACAACTTGTTATTAACATGTCTTATCATTTTTATCTTATTAATTCTTAATACCTTACTTGTTAAATGGTTAATCTAGATTTGTGTTATATAACACTTGGTACATCAAATACTTGATCCTTCATAGTTTTCGGTCAACATCATTATTATGAGATGAACTTGATTTGTTGTCAATATAAATTAACATCATGAATACTTGATAAAATTTATAAGTATGGTGTTATGTAAATGAGATAATTAATATGATCATGTTGATAATTAAAAAAGAGTTTATATCTTACTTATCTCTAATACTATTAGTGTATCCTCTAACCTTGATATTTGTTTTTATCATTCTATAATATTCACGTTAATTTAATCTTACATCTCAAAGTCCTCTTTAACTCATCTTCACCATCATCATCATTGTTATTGTTGTTATTCTTATTCTTATTCTTATTTATAATTTATAAGTTATATAGTTAACTTCCATGTGGTTCAACCCCGGTCTTCCCAGGTTATTTATTACTTTGACACTCCTGTAATTGGGATACGACATCAACTCTTTGATCGTGTCACTTATGTTAAATTATTGAATTAGATGTGTTATGATGAAATAAATAATAACTTGTTTAACAAGTCCCCATTTTAATTTTTATCAATTTATGGAGTTGTAATATCCATAAATTTATATGTATAAATTTGTATAGATGTTGATAATTGATAATGAATATTTAAAAGAAGTTTTAATTACTTTGTTGGATAATCTTGAGTTAAACCAATATTTTTGCAAATTTATTTACTTAACATAGTTAATTAATATATGTTGTCGTTATTATTTTATAAAGGTTTGATAGAAGTCATGGATGATCATTCATGGATATATTGAGATTCACCATAAGGATTATAGAGGATGGATTATTATAATGGGGTTCAGGATTTCATTAATTTTGCAACATCTATTCCGAGAAATTTTAGTAGAGGTGATATTAGGTGTCTATGTAGGAAATGTAAAAATAAAAAAGAATTTGCATTTAGATATTGTAATGACACATCTTCTACATAAGGAGTTCATGGAGGATTACTTGTGTTGGTATGCACACGAAGAACTATTTATTCATAATAAGAGCATGATAGAAAAGATGGATAGGTCAATTTCTAGTGCTAACAACGTGTATGGAGTTGTAAATGACAACAATAATCTTTTATAGGAATATGGCTATGGATAAAATGAGAATAAATCAAGATAATGCTAGTCAATGTCCAATTATAGAAAAAGAACCTAACATAGATGCGACAATATTTTTTTATCTATTGAAAGATTCTAATAAACCATTATGGGATGGTTGCATGAATCATATTAAATTATCAACCATCGCACAAGTGTGCACTATCAAGTCGAATTATAGGTTGAGTGGGCCAATTATGACAAAACTATCAATTGGGTGAGAAGTATTTTACCTGAATAGAACAGTCTGAAATAGAACTTCTATGTTGCTAAGTCCTTGATGAAACCTTTTGGTTTAGGATACCAAAAAATTAACATGTGTCCTAACTTCTGCGTGTTATGTTACTACTTTGAAAATGCTAAGCTGACTGAGTGCATGACGTGTAGGTATTTCCATTACAAACCCAGAACTAGCACAGGAAAGACTGTCATGTCACATAAAAAACTTAGATACTTCCCAATTACACTTAGATTGTAGAGGTTATTGATATCACAAAAGACTGTTGAGCATATGACATGACACCAATCACATGATGCAGTTGATGGAGTGATGATGCATCCTACTGATAGCACAACATGGAAACACTTTAATAGCATGCATTCTCACTTTTCAGCTGAATTAAGGAACATGAGTCTTGGGTTGTGTACACATGGATTCAACCCATTCGGGTTATTTGTTGCTCCTTATTTTTATTGGCCGGTCAAACTAACAGTTTACAACTTGCCACCGAGAATGTGTATGAGGTCGAAGTTCATGTTTTTATCTATGGTGATAGCCAGTCCAAGCAGTCCAGGCTAAAATATAGATGTTTATCTTTGATCGTTGATTGATAAGTTGATTCAATTGTAGTCCTCCGGAGCTTTGACTTATGATATATCGAGAAAACATAATTTTCTTATGAGGGCAGCTTTGATGTGCACTATCAATGATTTTCCAGCTTATGGAATGGTTTCTGGTTGGAGCACGCATGGAAAATTAGCATGTCTATACTTCATGGAAAATAACAAGGGATTCACGCTAACAAACAGAGGTAAAGCTTCTTCTTTTTTTTAACTGCCACCATCATTTCTTGCCACCAAAGCACAGATACAAAAAAAAGGATTTCTTTGTTGGCAGAGTTAAAAAGAATGTTGCACCCCCGCATCTTTCTAGTGAAGAATTGCATAACGTTGTATTAGAGTACGGTGACATTGTGTTTAGTTTTCAATCTGGTAAGCAAAAGTTTTCAGGTTTTGATTTGACCCACAACTAGATAAAGCGAAGCATTTTCTAGGAGCTTCCTTATTGGAAGACCAATCTCATCTATCATAATCTCGATGTCATGCACATAGAAAATAACATGTTTAAGAACATTTTCAATACTGTCATGGATGTTAGGGGGAAGGTAAAGGACAACATCAAGGCTAGAATGAATATAACATTGTTCTGTAACCGTAAAAATATGGGGTTGATTTTTAATGTCATGGGTCATAAAACCTAGAGTAAACTTCATGTTAGAGAAAAATGCACAACAACTAATCTACCAATGACTTAAGAGTTTGCATTTTCTCGATGGACATACCTCGAACATATCAAGATTGGTTAATATAGAGGAATACAGATTATATGAAATGAAGAATTATAAGTGTCATATGTTTATACAAACACTTATTCCATTAACTTATCGTGATTTGTTGTCAAATGATATATGAGAATTATTTTATGCTTTTCTTGATTTTAATTAAATCTAGAAAAATCAAGGGTTATTTGAGATTAATTTTTTATTCAACCATAATTTGTTTAATTAAAATAAATTTTCAACAGATTATTTGATATTATATTAGAACATGATAACTAAACAATCATGAGTTTGAATATCATCTATTTTTAATTAATAAAAATAAACATAAAATCGTACGTGTTTTTGTAAATTTTAAATCTAAAAACATTTTATATAAAAAAAATATATTAAAAAATAATTTAATTTTTTTTTTAAAAAAAATCAAATCATGAATAATTTATTCGCCCTTTCCAAATCATATGATACGGCAATATTGTGGGCTCTCCCTGCTAGTGTGCAGGCCGACAATGTTGACTTCCTGCAATTTGTACACTTATTATGTATTCCGTGGAATTCTTGAACATGAGTGTTAAATACGATGAGAAATCATACTATCACAGTTTTTCTACGAGTTGACGAGAAAAGTCCCCAAATTTTCCACTGAATAGATAATGGAGGGCCACCGCTGTCAAATTCAAGCAATTGAGAAGACCATAGATCACTCAACAATAAAATATATTTATAAATATACTGACAGAAAACTTTCTTGGTACACGTCAAGAAAATTATAAAGGGTATTACAATGGGATTAAAAAAAGATTAATATCATGGTAACATAGTATTTGTACCGACAAAATCATGTATTCTGTTAATTATTTTATCAATAATATTTAATATATAACCTGGTAATTGAGCCTCCTCTCCCCTTCCCATTTATCTTTCTTATGTATTTTTTTTCTTATCTTTCTTATGTATTTTTTTTCTAGATAAAACAACCACCCCCTCCCCCTAATCTCAACACAATTTAACCTTTTATAATAAATTTGATCACCACAATATTTAAATTATCAATAATCATATTTTATTTTTTTTTTTAGCATTCTCCATTTTAATTAAGTAAATCTATCTTTTTTTTTTCTATTCAAACTCAAAACATTAAGTTGGAAATTCTCTTGTGACATGGGGTGGGTCTTGTTGCTAGCTTCTTACTGTTGATTATTTTGCCTACTAAAGCTCTTGTTTCTTGAATTTGATAGCGAGTGTTTCATCAAGACTTCGGCAAAATCTATCATCAATTCTCAAAAAAAAGAAAGGAAAAAAACTTAGCTTTTTATTTGTTATTGTTCTTTTTTTTCAGCAATAATTTAAAATTTTATTCCGTAGTGTTGATCTTCAATTTAAAGTCGGAATATTCTCAAACCCTTCATGTATGTGACATATCATGCAAGGAAAAATAAATTCTAATGTATAAAACAGTGCCAACATAATTTGAAAGAAATAAAGTTTGATGATGAAATTCTTATTACAAAAATTTATTGTTCCAATTGAAAATTGAAAAGAAGTAGCTAAACACTATGAGAAGAGATCTCCCAAACTTATTGTGCAAAATGCCTTCGGCAGTGGAGGCCACTTAGCTGTAAGATCCAAATAAATTTTTTCCATTGCAGGCCAAGATTGGGGATTGGGATGCAAGCATGCAAGTGCAATTTTCATCATATGGACAACGCCCTCTGCTGCTCCTTTTTTAGGAAGCGAGATGCGTTGGTCTAGCACATCCTTCAAGAGTGCATGTTGAGCAATCGGTGGCATCGATAACGACGACGAAGATCCTGGTGATAAGAGTGCTGAAATGAGGTCGCCTGGGTGCCTTCCTGTCATCACCTCCATTGTTACCACTCCGAAGCTATAGACATCACATTTTTCAGTCACTTTCATTGTGTAAGCTAGCTCTGCCAAATTTAAAAAATTGATTATATATGCTTAGTTTTTATCAAATAGTGGAAAGAAAAGACTTTATAATAAAAGCTAAAAAATCAATATTATTTTCAATATAACACATTAGTAACTTGATGTTGAAATAAAGCTACGCACCTGGAGCAGTATATCCAAAAGTACCTGCAAATGAGGTCCAATTGGATGAGTCAGGCATCAACAATCTTGCTGTGCCAAAGTCGGAGACGTGTGCTTCATATTCCAAGACCAGAAGGATATTGTTGCTGGTAATGTCTCGATGAATGATTGGAGGAAAGCAAGAATGGTGTAGATATGATAAAGCTCCAACCACCCCTTTTACAACATTTAGCCTTTTCATCCAATCGAACTCAATTGCTTGTTCCTCACTGGTTATAATCTTTCTCAAGCTTCCTCTTTCAATGAACTCATAAACCAAAAAAGAATGCTTTGCGATGTGAGCAAAGTCCATACATTTTCACAATATTTCGATGTTGAATATTTGCCAACACACAAACTTCCTTTTCAAAAGCTTTAAAATCGGACAACTTTTCTATTTGTGATCGGTGAAGTTTCTTCACAGCAACCACCTGTTCTGTTGGCATCACGACTTTATAAACAGTTCCATATCCTCCTTCGCCAATGCAGTAGTTGGAGTTGAATTCCTCTGTAGCTTCAACGATATTCTCATACAACTTCTTCCCATCATGGCCCAATATCGTGAACATGTTTCGATCTTGTTCATTTTCTGGCTCATCTTTTCTCTTCCTAGCTCTTTGGCGGAGAATGAATAAAGCTCCAATCACAACAAACACTAAAAGCAAGCTTCCTAAAAGAGGGAGCACAATCAAAATCACAAGTTTATTGCTCTTTCTCTTAACAGTTTTGCTGCTTTTTGGAAGATTGCACGGCTTTAGACCACTGGCGTTGCCACATATACCCATATTATCCCTTAATGCCTCAAATGAAGCGTTGTGGAAGGCTTTGATATCGGGAATGGGGCCTTGTAGCTTATTGGATGATATATCCACAGTTGTTAAGCTTAACATGTCTTTGAAAGTGCTCGGAATCTGTCCAGAAAGTACGTTGTGAGAGACATTCAGAGTTTCCAACTTTTGCAGTTGCCCAAGTTGCCTCGGTATCTCTCGAGTCAGAAAATTGCAGCTAAGATCAAGATCTTGAAGAGAAAGTAGAAAGCCTATCTCACGTGGAATGCTTTCTCTAAATTTATTACCGCTGAGGTTCAGCAACAATAAATTTGAGCATTCCCCAAGTTGTTTTGGAATCAATCCACTCAGATTATTAGATGCTAAATTAAGGATCTGAAGATTGGAAAGCATCTTAATATCTAAGGGAATGGCACCTGAAAGATGGTTGTTGTTAAGAATAAGCTTGTACAACAATTTCAAACCCCCTAAATCTTTTGGGATGGCTCCTTTTAACTGATTTGATGATAGATCTATCAAGCGTAATTGAGTAGCCTTCCCAAGCTCTGGTGGTATCTCACCAGAAACATTATTGTTTGAGATTCTAAGGCTTTTCATGTTACGACAACCTCCCCATTTTTAAGAAAGCTCACCATAAAAATTATTGTAACTCAAATCAATATAATCCAGATGTGGATAGACATCAAAAACCTCAGAAACATTTCCTGTTAATTGATTCCTTTCAAGTCTTACTCGGTGTAAACGAGTACAGTTTTTCAAACTTTTCGGGATTGAACCTGAGAAGTTGTTGTAGCAAGCAGTAAAGTTCTCCAATACCCCTCCATGGAATAACTCTAGTGGCAAATGACCCGTGAATTCATTGAAATCAATTTCCAAAACAATTAATTGGGTAAGATTTTTCATCTCTACGGGCAATGGGCCGTGAAGTTTGTTTAAAATCGGACAACTTTTCTATTTGTGATCGGTGAAGTTTCTTCACAGCAACCACCTGTTCTGTTGGCATCACGGCTTTATAAACAGTTCCATATCCTCCTTCGCCAATGCAGTAGTTGGAGTTGAATTCCTCTGTAGCTTCAACGATATTCTCATACAACTTCTTCCCATCATGGCCCAATATCGTGAACATGTTTCGATCTTGTTCATTTTCTGGCTCATCTTTTCTCTTCCTAGCTCTTTGGCGGAGAATGAATAAAGCTCCAATCACAACAAACACTAAAAGCAAGCTTCCTAAAAGAGGGAGCACAATCAAAATCACAAGTTTATTGCTCTTTCTCTTAACAGTTTTGCTGCTTTTTGGAAGATTGCACGGCTTTAGACCACTGGCGTTGCCACATATACCCATATTATCCCTTAATGCCTCAAATGAAGCGTTGTGGAAGGCTTTGATATCGGGAATGGGGCCTTGTAGCTTATTGGATGATATATCCACAGTTGTTAAGCTTAACATGTCTTTGAAAGTGCTCGGAATCTGTCCAGAAAGTACGTTGTGAGAGACATTCAGAGTTTCCAACTTTTGTAGTTGCCCAAGTTGCCTCGGTATCTCTCGAGTCAGAAAATTGCAGCTAAGATCAAGATCTTGAAGAGAAAGTAGAAAGCCTATCTCACGTGGAATGCTTTCTCTAAATTTATTACCGCTGAGGTTCAGCAACAATAAATTTGAGCATTCCCCAAGTTGTTTTGGAATCAATCCACTCAGATTATTAGATGCTAAATTAAGGATCTGAAGATTGGAAAGCATCTTAATATCTAAGGGAATGGCACCTGAAAGATGGTTGTTGTTAAGAATAAGCTTGTACAACAATTTCAAACCCCCTAAATCTTTTGGGATGGCTCCTTTTAACTGATTTGATGATAGATCTATCAAGCGTAATTGAGTAGCCTTCCCAAGCTCTGGTGGTATCTCACCAGAAACATTATTGTTTGAGATTCTAAGGCTTTTCATGTTACGACAACCTCCCCATTTTAAAGAAAGCTCACCATAAAAATTATTGTAACTCAAATCAATATAATCCAGATGTGGATAGACATCAAAAACCTCAGAAACATTTCCTGTTAATTGATTCCTTTCAAGTCTTACTCGGTGTAAACGAGTACAGTTTTTCAAACTTTTCGGGATTGAACCTGAGAAGTTGTTGTAGCAAGCAGTAAAGTTCTCCAATACCCCTCCATGGAATAACTCTAGTGGCAAATGACCCGTGAATTCATTGAAATCAATTTCCAAAACAATTAATTGGGTAAGATTTTTCATCTCTACGGGCAATGGGCCGTGAAGTTTGTTTATACTTGGATCAAGTGTAGTGAGAGTTGTCAAGTTTCCAATTGAATTAGGAATTCTATCGGTTAAAACATTATTTAGCAAGGTAAGTTCACTGAAAGATTCTAGCAACCCAATTTCTTGAGGAATGGAACCAGAAAGTTTGTTATCCCAAAGATAAAGTGTGTATAGGTTTCTCAAATTTCCAATAGAAGAGGGGATCAAACCAGTAAGATTATTGTCATCTAGTTGTACTTCAATGAGCATGGTCATGTTTCCAATAGAAGAAGGGATGGGACCAGAGAGTTGGTTCTGAAAAATGTAAAGGTAAGATAAGTTTCTCAAGTTTCCAATGGAATAAGGGATTCTACCGGTCAAAACATTGCTTGACAAGTCGATTTCATTGAGAGATTTTAGCAACCCAATTTCTTGAGGAATAAAACCAGAGAGTTTATTATCCCAAAGATAAAGGACGGATAGGCTTGTCAAGTTTCCAATAGAGGATGGGATCAAACCAATGAGATTATTTTGTTGTACTGATACATCAACGAGCATGGTCATGTTTCCAATAGAAGAAGGGATGCAACAAGAGAGTTGGTTCTGAATAAGGTGAAGGAGAGATAAGTTTCTCAAGTTTCCAATGGAATAAGGGATTTCACCAGTTAAAACATTAGATGACAAATCAAGTTGATTGAGAGACTATAGCAATCCAATTTCTTGAGGAATGGAACCAGAAAGTTTGTTATCCCAAAGATAGAGTTTGGATAGGTTTGTTAAATTTCCAACAGAGAAGGGGATGAAACCAGTGAAATTATTTTCAGCTAAAGAAATAGCGAAAAGAGACGTCATCTTTCCGATTTCATGTGGGATGGTTCCAGAAAGAGAATTGTTCTGAAGGTCAATAGCAAAGAGATTACGGAAGGATGAGAAGTTGAAATCATAAAGCATACCTCTCAAGCCAAAGTCTACAAGGCTCAAATTGGTGATGTTTCCAGAATTGCCACAGGTGATTCCAATCCAGTTAATGCATGGGCTCATGCCGACCCAAGAAGAAAGGAGAGATTGGCTTCGGTTGTCAAGACTGGCTTTCCATTCGAGAAGAGCCTCAGCTTCTGTATTATTACCAAACAGTGAAGTTGTGGAGGGAATGTGTTCAGCTAAAGTAAAGTAAGAAGAAAAGTTGAATGTGTGAAGGAGCAAAAACAGGATGTGGAGAAAGAACGAGAAAAATGATTTATTTAGTAAGGACGTCGTCATGGTGTGTTTTCAAGAGATATAGGATACGGTTTGCTATGGTAGATTAGGCTCTCCCATGGAAGTATTTATAGGAAGGAAAACTGATTGGAATTTAAAAAAAAAATCATTGAATATTACATCTCTTCTCTAATTGAGTTGAAATTAACTAGACTATGATTGCTCTCGTGCTTGACACTGTTGACAATTTGTGATAAAATCCCATTTCAACTTTCTTTCCCCTTTCCATATCATAGTTTATGACGTTAACCGGAAATTATACCATGTCAAGTCTTCTCACTTTTGCTCTTTTTTTTTTTACATTCTCGTGCTTGGCAATCGGAGGCAGAAAAATGAAATAGATAAACTATTTCCAACAGGATACGAGGTTGATAGAGAATGTTAATCACTATGAAAGTACCGAGGGATCATAAAGAATACAGTTGTATGACCATTGGACTATGAAAGTAAATAAAGGGCAATAAAAAGCAAAGAGTTTTATGCAAGAAACTTTAAGCTCGAAAGTTTTTTTTAACAATTTGATCACCCCACTAAATTCAATGGAAGATATTGTAATTGACGTGGGACGCACTTGTGGGTTTATCGCTTTGTAATTTCCAGTTCATCAATAATTTCTTCTACCCTGCCATATTTTCCACTGAAAAGATAAATGGAAAAGTGTCTGTGAGAGACTCACCAAGTTCCCATAATGGAGGGCCAACTTTGACCAAGAGACTGAGAAGACTATGGATCAGTACCCGTAACAACCACGGGAACAAGTCAAACAAGTATGGCCCTTCAATGAGCTTGATCAAGTTCCTATCAATCCATTTTTCTTAAGTTCTGTTGGATCTGGATCTTAGACAGACTTAGATTGTTGTTAAGAGTACTTCAATCTGAATTTTTTCTGGATTTTCTTCTATTTTTTGACATCACTAAAAAGCACTAATTTAATGTTTTTTCATACCAAATGCAATTTTAAAACTCACCTAAACATAGATTTGAACATAAGAACAACAGGCGTAAAAATGACTACCCTTCATTGACAAAGATTCTTTCCAATAAAGAAAAATTTATAGGCTCCAGAGGAGAGAAATAGCATTGAAAAGGTACCGAAAGATGCTACTAAACAAAATTTGGGTGCGCCAGAAAATAGTTATAAAAGATAGAGCATGATCATGGCTCTATCCAGAATGCAAGGTTACCAAGAAATCAGTCACAAAATGGCTTAAACAGAACACTCTTTTCCTATGACCAACGCCTAATATTTCAGACAAGTGGATTGAAAAACTTAAGAGCTTTAAATAGGTTGAGAGTTTTGGTAAACAATTCTCAATGGATTATTATCTGAAATTATCTCTGACATTATCTCATCCCTCAACTTCCTACGTTCCCTCTATTAGAGAAGTCTCCCGATTCCTTATCATGCATTGTTGTAACAGGTTCAGTTTGTTTAAATTTTGAATTTATATTTTAAGCTGCACACTTATCCTCGGGGATATACTTCTAGTCTGTTACAATCCCTTGTATTTATATCATTTAATCTAATGAGAAGAAGTGTGGCATATTTTCTCTTCTCTGTTTCTTTGCTCCTCTCATTGATTTTATGGTATCAGAGCTCTTAATTGCTGCTGCTCTCTTCTTCAGCCACCAAAACCATGACAACAACCAATTCCAACTCTGTAACTGTAATGCAAAACACAAATGAACTAAACACCTCTCATATCCATCAATACCCCTACCCAAGTCCCACTCAAACTCTCCACAACTAATTACATCTCCTGTAAACTTCAATTCCACAGCTCCTCTCATTGCTTTTATGGTATCAGAGCTCTTAATTGCTGCTGCTCTCTTCTTCAGCCACCAAAACCATGACAACAACCAATTCCAACTCTGTAACTGTAATGCAAAACACAAATGAACTAAACACCTCTCATATCCATCAATACCCCTACCCAAGTCCCACTCAAACTCTCCACAACTAATTACATCTCCTGTAAACTTCAATTCCACACACTCTTTATCGGATATGACCTCTTAGGATATATAGATGGATCCAAACCTTGTCCACCCTTCACTATCACTCAAAACAACACCACCGTACCAAATCCTACTCAGAATACCTAGATTAGACACGATCAAGTGATCCTTTCTCCCACAATTATTCCATTCATTGCAAGAACCAAAACATCACAAGAAGCTTGGTTGATCTTAGCAAACACATATGTCAAGCCATCCCGAGGGTGCATCAAGCAAGTAAAGAATCAAATTAAAAAATCTAACTAAGGGGTCTCAAACTGTTATAGAGTTTCTTCAATTGATAAAATGTCAGGCTGATGAACTTGCTATTTTTGGGGCACCAATGGATGAAGATGACCTCAGAGACAAAATTCTTGATGGTCTTGGGGATGACTCTAAAGACCTTATACGTGCAGTTCAACCTCGCGATAACATGATCATGTTTGATGAACTCCATGAAAAGAAGCTTGATTGATCTTAGCAAACACACATTCCAAGCCATCCCGAGGGTGCATTAAGCAAGTAAAGAATCAAATTAAAAAATCTAACCGAGGGGTCTCAAACTGTTATAGAGTTTCTTCAATTGATAAAATGTCAGGCTGATGAACTTGCTATTATTGGGGCACCAATGGATGAAAATGACCTCACAGAAAAAATTCTTAATGGTCTTGGGGATGACTCCAAAGACCTTATACGTGCAGTTCAACCCCGCGATAACATGATCATGTTTGATGAACTCTAAGAAAAGCTTCTTAATTTTGAAACATCTCTTCAAGGTGCAAAGTCTGAACCCTTTCATTTGCTTGGTGCCAAATCAACCCAATACAACTCCAATCGCACCAATGAACAACACTATAACACCATGGCAACCTCAAGCTCATTTTGCATCCAACACGACTACCACAACTCCTCGAGGGCTACTAGACAGTCGTGCTTCTCATCATGTTACTGATGACCTGAGTAATCTATCTCTTCATACACCTTACAATGGTTCTAATGATATTATGATTAGCGATTGATCTAGTGCTTCTACATCATTTACCACTCATAACACATCATTTAAATTAGACAATGTTTTGTGTGTTCCTAGCATGAAAAAGAATCTAATTTCTAAATACTATACTTACATATGGATTCCCTTGTCACTACATTCGGCCTTTTCAATTCCTCCCAATCCGTATAATGAAATCGAATTTAGTACCCTATCTTTACTAGTAGCACATACACAAATAAAATTCTTATTTGTACAATACAAATATCTCAATTTTGTACTCTATCGAATTCTTATCATCCTCTTTTCATTGTGAAGGAACTTTGCATGGGGACAATTCTTTTGAAGAGTCAAACGAAGGATAGGGTGTATGAATGGTTGGTTCCTTCTTCCCTAACATCTCCATTAGTAGCCTTTTCCAGTGTCAAAACTTCTTCATCTACGTGGCATTATATATTAGGTCATCCTACATTTCTAATTTTAAAACACATTATTTCACATTATCAATTAGATTTATCTTCCTCTTTGATCTTTGATTTTTTATGTAGTGCTTGTCACAACAATAAAAGCCATAAATTACCTATCTCTACATCCACTGTTGTTTCCTCTCAACCAATTGAAATTATTTTCTTTGATGTGTGGACTTCCCCTCTCTCCCATGATGGTTGTTACACTGTGCAATAACAATGATTTTAAATATTATGTTATATTTGTTGGTCACTTCACTAAATGCATTTGATTTTATTCTTGAAAATACGAAGTTAAAGAGGTCATATTTAAAGTCATTATAGAAACACACTTTCAAAATAAAATCCACACACTTTACTTTGTTAATGGTGGTGAATACATGACTCTTTGAACTTTTCGTGCTACCTGTGAGATCACTCATCTTACTACTCTACTATATACTCCTGAACATAATGAATACTTTAAAAGATGTTATTGTCATATTGTTGAAATAGATCTCACTCTCCCATCTCAAGCATCACTTCCTTTAACGTTTTGGACTCATGCTTTTGTCATTGCTATTTACCTAATAAATCATATACATATGCCCACACTAAATCTATCATCTCCATCTGAAAGCATTTTTGGCTCTCCTCTAAACTACTCTAAACTTAAAATTTTTGCTTGTTTGTGCTACCCATGGTTACGTTTTTATGCATCTCATAAAATTGAATCTTGTTCCAAACCCTGTATTTTTTCTAAGGTATTCCTTTACTCAAAGTGCTTATTGTTATGTTATCCTCCTACATCTAAAATATATGTTCCTCGTCCCTGTATTTTTCTAGGCTATTCCTTTACTCAAAGTGCTTATGTGTTATTATCCTCCCACATTTAAAATATATGTTCCTCATCATGTAAAATTTGTTGAATCAATCTTTCCCTCTTTTATGTTATTCATGCAATCTCCCAGTCCATAACCAGACATTGTCTCTACATGGATCCCTCCCATCATCACAGTCCCAACGAACCAAGCTTCCACTAGGACATTCAACACACCATCTCCAGTTCAGCCTCAAGGATAGCCCTCTTATGATGCTTCATTCCTCACTACTAGTACAACCCCACACATCCCATATGAGCTGATTAGTACTCAAAAGTGCATTTTTATCATGGTTTTATAT
>SRLM01000369.1:0-11086 GCA_015708895.1 Populus ilicifolia | reverse complement strand
CTTCTCTTGTCTACCCAAAACATCATTGATGACGTCAAAATTAAAGCCACTTGAAAAAATGAAAGTTCTAGGCAATTGTCTCAACTTTCTTGTTAAAAACTTCAGCTCATTTCGACTTCTAGAACTCTAGATATGGCCAAAATACAGAATAGTGCTCGGGCTGGAGGACAGATTCGGGCTTCTTTGTTGTTGCAATAATTTGGACTTGAAAATGGCCTTTTTAGATCTTGGGCTCTATAAGAAAGTTGTAGGCCTATGTCTTACCTTTTCATCTATATAAAGTATACCTAAATCTGAGATCTTTAGCTCCAGATATGACCCAATTACCGAACAATGTTCCGGTTTGGATTGCATCGACATCTCTTTTCTAAGTTTGATCATCTCTTTGCCTTTGCAATTGAAGTTCTTAAAATCATCAATCAATCCTTTCATTTATGTGATAGGTCTGCATTTAAAATGGACATTTACCACAAATTAAAGGTATCTTATATTATTAGATAGATTATTATAAAACATACTTTAGTTAAGGAGATATTGATACTTCAAGTGCAAAATGATGATATAAAACCATGATAAATTGCACTTTTGAGTACTAATCAGCTACTACCCTCCCCCCCAACTAAAACGAGACATTGTCCTCAATGTTTAAAGGTAGAAAGATCGAGTATAGAAGATATCACCTGTAATAATGAACATTGACAAACCTGAAACACACTGAAACAAATATAAGAAACAACAAAACACAATAATAAAACCAAAAGATATAAACATTCATAAATGAAGGCTTAAATCCAATCTAAGCTTTTTATAGCTTTTCTTAGTTGACCAATTTATGTGACTCATAGAAGGATCAATTACAGGAATGAAATATCTTAGTTGGTCAATCAATTGTTCAACAGTAGCAGTAAAGATTATGATTTGTCATGCAGAAGATGTTAGAAATTCCTTTTCCACAGCATGATCAAGAAAAGACAACAACTTATCATAATAACTATTAACATTTAACAAACCTATAGGTTTATGGTGAATGTCAAGTTGGGCCCAAGAGGAAATATGAAAGATCTCTTCCTATGTGCCTAGACCACCTGGTAAGGCAATGAAGGCATCAACATGGTTAAACATTGCATTCATTTGAGTAGACATTGTGGAGACTTGTAGTTCCTGTCCAATTGTTTTTCCAATGATGTCCCCTTGTGCCAAAGCTTTGGGAATGACCCCTAAAACTTGACTACCTCCTAAAAATGAAGCTATTGACACATCTCTCATTAACCCAAGACTGCCTCCCCCATACACTAAATGAATCTTTCTATTAGCTAGCACTTGACCAAGATGATTTGCTGATTCTAAAAACTCCTTTCCTTTCCTTTCCTAGAACTAGATCCACCGAAAACACAAATGTTTCTTATATGATGACCTGAGGAACTTGCCATTTCTACACACTTCTATATTTGTTGAATTTATAGGTTGAGTAGAAATGAAAGGAAGGAAGAGAGGCTTTTATAGATGAGAAATTAGAAAGGCAATCATACCACATATATGTAGGTCAGCTGGAGTCTCACACACACACACTCTCTCTTTATTTATTTATTTATTTATTTTTTAAAAAAGCACGTGTATGTATAGGTAGTTGTGATTGTGGTTCACATCTTCCCTTGGTTTTATGTCCAAGAACGGCTTAAACGCCCTCTATGGGTTAGGGATACGCTTCCCATCCAGTTTTCTTAAAAACTGGCAAACATGGTATTTTTTAGTCAGATTCCCAAGACTAAGTTGATCATGTTCTTTATGAAATAATGACCATAAATCATGAATTACACGATGCACATCTCCACTAGGATACGTCTCAAAAGTCAATAGAAGATTATTTAAAGACTCCTTACTTAGGCCATCCTTAATGAATTGTGTTTTATCTTCATGGTTTATAGATACCATTCTTGAAGAACGACATTTTCCATTACAAGTCCATCTAGCACATTGATGATAGACTTTTAGTTGTTTTGCATGACGTTTCTTTGCAAAAGTGCTTTTATCTGTTACAGGCATGTGTGAAATGAAGGAGTTAGAGGACTCACCTGATAATTGGACCTTTGCTTCAATCAACCAGCGAATATCTTCAGGAATTCCATGATTCATTAACAATCCCAATCTTGCACATCTAGCATGGTAAATTTTTGTAATTGCATTCTAAGGTAGAGCGGGAAAATACTTTTTCAATTTTTCAAGATTAGTGTCCATTTTCAAATGAGAATTGGAAAAGAGATTCAAAGAATTGTAGAAATGTATATACAGATATCAGTTATTATGGGAAACTGAAAGAACCGACTTAAGTCACGGAGTACCGTTATCCGCCATTTGACCGGGGTAAGAGATACTACAAAAAAAATCACTCAAAAAGAAACACAAAAATAATATGAGCAAAAAAATCAATCTTTATATACAGGATCACCCAATTCAATAAAGTCATGTTCAACTGAAAAATTATCAAAGTAAACTTTTAGACAATGCCCATTTACCTTGGAAACATTGTCATTCTTTGGATTCTCGATGTCGTAGGCCCCATATGGGTACACATGTTTCATAATAAAAGGACCGCTCCATCTTAATTTTAATTTTCCAGGAAATAAATGCAGTCGAGAATTATAAAGAAAAACTTTTTGACCAACATTGAATGCTTTTCTTAATATTTTCTTGTCATAAAACTCTTTAATTCTTGCTTTATGAATTCTTGAATTTTCATATGCGTCATTTCTTATTTCTTTAAGCTCATTTATTTGTAATTTTCACAGTTGACTAGCATCATCCAGATTTGAATTGAAAGCTTTAAAAGCCCAATAAGCTTTATGTTCAAGTTCCACAGGCAAGTGACAAGGTTTTTCATAGACTAGTCTATAAGGTGACATACCTAATAATGTTTTATAAGCAGTTTGATAAGCACAAAATGCATCATTAAGTCTTAAAGACTAGTCTTTCCTATTAGGGTTCACTGTTTTCTCCAAAATATGTTTGATCTTCCTATTAGCAAACTCTACTTGTCCACTTGTTTGAGGGTGATAAGGGGTGGCAACTTTGTGTGTGATTCCATATTTTTTTTTAAAGACTCAAATGGCTTGTTGTAGAAATGTGTTCCACCATCATTTATTATGGCTTGAGGGACTCCAAATCGACTCAAAATATTTTCTTTCAAAAAATTTATCACTATTTTGCGATCATTGTTTCGACTTGGGATTGCCTCTATCTATTTTGAAACATAATCTACTATGACTAATATGTATAAGAAACCAAATGATAGAGGGAATGGACCCATGAAATCTATACCCTAGTAGTCAAAGATCTCAATGACAAGAATAGGATTTAAAGGCATCATGTGATGTTTTGAAATTGATCCTAACTTTTGACAATTCTCATAAGTCTTGTAAAATATATGAGTCCTTGAACATGGTGGGCTAGTAAAATCCACTTTGTAAAATTTTTGTAGTTGTCTTTCTTGACGAGAAATGACACCCACATACCTAAGAATGACAAAATTTAATGACACTACTTACCTCATTGTCAAGAATGCATCATCAAAATATTTGATCAGGACAATATTTGAATAAGTTACGATTATCATAATAAAAGTTCTTCACTTCATTCATAAACTTTTCTTTGTCTTGGGTACTCCAATCAGCTAACAAATCTCTTAAAGTAAAAAAATTGATATTTTTATCATACCAAGGCATTGGATTAAGAGAAAGTAAAGATTCGTTAGGAAAGTAATCATCAATTGGTGTGATGTTAGATGTCGTTTTTGTTGTCACTTTTGACAAAAGATCCGCATCAATATTTTTGGTGTGTTTTTCATCCGCGATTTCTTCCTCAGAATAAATCATTTACAAATCTTTAGATTCCTCCAACTCATTTTTACTTAAAGTAAATTCAAGTTGATCATAAACTAATTCGTCAATATGATCTACTTCTTGTAAATCATTATCATCTCCAAGTTGCTTGCAAATGGGGAAGATTATGACTTTCAAGCCAAGTTTGCATCTTTAAGTAGAAAAGTCGAGGCACTAGAATTGAAAAAGAGTGGTAAATTAAGATCTATTTAACACATTGTGTGTCAAATCAGTGAAACAAATGAACACTCAACCAATGACTGTCCAAATTTTTCTTCTTTTAAAGAATGTCTTCATGAACAAGCTCATACTTTAAATAGTTTCTAAAGGCCTAACCATTACTCATATTTGCAAACATACAACCCTAGTTGGAGAAATCACCTAAATTTTAGTTGGAAAAGTGATAACAATAATGCACAAGCTTCATAACCACCGTTTTAAGCACATCATAATTTCTAAAATTCTCATAGAGATGCACCTACTTATGTTCCACCTCCTAAAAGTAATCTTCAAGAAACATTGCATGCATTCATTGAAAAGCAAGATACACATTGAAAAGTAAAAGACAATCAATATTTAACTTGCTTAAAGCATAAAAGATTTTAAAGAAACTCTTGCAAAATTGACTTCTGCTCTTAGTTTCCAAGAGAAAGGTAAGTTTCCATATCAACCACAATAAAATCTCAAAGGGTAATACAATGCAAATGCAAGTAGTTCTAGAAACCAGCATATAGATCAAGTCAAATTAGTCACTACCCTTTGTAGTGGTAAGGTTATCGAAAAACCTACTCTTGAACCTTGTGAGAAAGATGATTAGTGAATCTCTAAGGGAAAGGAAGGGGTTGAACCTGAATATTACAAAGAAAAGACTAATTTCCTATTAGCACTTCCATTTTTTCATGCCATGACCAAACAAAGAAAAATTAATCACAACTCTAAAATCTTTGAAACTTTGAAATAGGTAAGGATCAATATATCTATGTTGGATGCTATCAAACAGGTTCCTTCTTATACTAAATTTTTGAAAGATCTATACACTATAAAGAGAAAACTGAATGTGAAAAAGAAAGTCTTTTTAGCTGAACAAGTAAGTGTCATTCTTTAGAACAATAATGCTTTGAAATATAAAGGCCCTAGTTGTCCTATAATTCTTACTTTATTGGAGAACATAAAATTAAAAGAGTCTTAATTGATCTTGGAATCAGTGTGAATTTATTTCCATATTCAGTTTTTCAAAGTCTTAATCTAGGTGAGTTAAAACTATAACTCTCTTACTTGCTTATAGATCTGTAAAAGTGCTTAGAAGAATAGTTGAAGATGTATTAATACAAGTTGATAAATTCATTTATTTTATGGATTTTATTGTCTTAGACACACAACCTATTAAAGCATGTAATTCATTTCCTGTTATTTTATGACATTTGTTTCTTGCAACTTCTAATGCATTGATTAATTGTAGGAATAGACAGATAAAACTATCTGTTGGAAACATGACATTAGAGATGAATATTTTCAATATTTGTAAACAACCTGGAGATGATAATGATTCACAAGAAGTAGATCTTATTGGCGAATTACTTGATGATTAATTTGAATCTACCATGAATAAAATAGAGTGTGATGAATCTAAAGATGTGCAAATAATTTATTCTTAAGAAGAAATCATAGATGACAAGGGCACCGAAAATATTAATGCAGATCTTTTGTTAAGGCTGACAACAAGTTTGACATCTGACATCACACTAATTGATAATTATTTTCCTAACAAATCCTTGCTTTCTCTTAGTCCAATGCCTTGGTATGATAAAATATTAATTTTCTTGTTTCAGGAGATTTGCCAGCTCATTAGAGTACCTAAGATAAAAGAAAGTTTTTGAGCGATGTGCAAAACTTTTATTATGATGAACCTTATTCAAATATTTTCCTGATCAAATATTTTAAGATTCATTCTCGACACTAAGGTAAGTAGTGTCATTAAACTTTATCATTCTAAAGCATATAAGAGTCATTTCTCATTAAAAAAACAGTTGCAAAAATATTTCAAAATGAATTTTATTGGACCACCATATTCAAAGACTCACATGTATTTTGTAAAGCTTATGAGAATCTGATTAGTACTCAAAAGTGCATTTTTATCATGCTTTTATATCATCATTTTGCACTTAAAGTATCAATAACTCCTTAACTAAAGTACGTTTTATAATAATCTATCTAATAATATAAGATACCTTTAATTTGTGGTAAATGTCCATTTTAAATGCAGGCCTATCACATAAATGAAAGGATTGATTGATGACTTTAAGAACTTCAATTGCAAAGGCAAAGAGATGATCAAACTTAGAAAAGAGATGTCGGTGCAATCCAAACCGGAACACTGTTCGGTAATTGGGTCATATCTGGAGCTATAGATCTCAGATTTAGGTCTACTTTATATGGATGGAAAGGTAAGACATAGGCCTACAACTTTCATATGGAGCCCAAGATCTAAAAAGGCCATTTTCAAGTCCAAATTATTGCAACAACAAAGAAGCCCGAATCTGTCCTCCAGCCCGAGCACTGTTCAGTATTTTGGCCATATCTGGAGTTCTAGAAGTCGAAATGAGCTGAATTTTTTACACAAGAAAGCTGAGACAATTGCCTAGAACTTTCATGTTTTCAAGTGGCTCTAATTTTGACGTCATCAATGACGTTTTGGGCAGACAAGAGAAGATAAGGATTGTCACCAAGTCAAGGGTTGGCCATCTACTCATCAATTAGTCATCAAATCAATAGTTCCCAATTTTGGCCTATAAAAGGAGGCATTTGCCATGCATTTAGGCATCTTGGTGTCCAGATCAAGATCATGCTCTTGTTTTCTCTCTTTGTATTCTTTATGCTTTGTTTTCATTAATATCAAGTTTATGCCTTTCATTTCCTTTCCTTTCCTTAGTTAACTTTTATGTTCTTATTTTGTTTATCTATTTTTCTTTCTTTCATTATGTCTAGCTAAGTTAATTATGTCAAGGTGAAAAGGTTACACTAATGGTGTAAGAATAAGTATGGTATAAACTTAATATGGACTTTAATGTTTAATACTAACATGTTTTATATTTGTTATCTTGTTCACTCTTTAATACTTTGCTTGTTAAATGATTAATCTTGATTTATGTTGTATAACAATTGGTACAACAAATGCTTGGCACTTTCATAGCCCATACTGTATGGTATAACCGACACCTGAGCTATGAAAGGAACTTGATTTGTTGTTAACATAAGTTATAATCATGAATGCTTGACGAAATTTACAAGTATTAGCATTAATTGAATAAGATGACTAATGTAATCATGTTAACAATCTATAATCTGATTGGAACCTCCTTTATGTGTGGTTTCCAATTGAACAATAAGAGTTTATACTATACTTGTTTGAAATACCATTAGTGGAACCTCTAACCTTGACATTTGTTATTATCATTGTTTAATCTTTACTTTAATATTCTATCTCCAAGTTCTCATCATCATCATCATCTTCTTCTCTTTCTTTATTAATATTATTATTGTTATTATTGTTGTTGTTGTTATTTATAATTTGTACAATAACCTCCCTGTGGTTCGACCCCGGTCTTGCCGGGTTATTTATTACTTCGACACTCCTGCACTTGGGAGAAGACATCAATCTCTTTGTCATGTCAGAATCGTCAAAAATCAGGATTTATTTCAAAATATAAGGAATCTTTGTATAATTTTTTGTTGACTTTCGAGACATATTCTAGTGTAGATGTGCATCGTGCATTTCATGACTTATGACTCAATTTCCATAAAGAACATGATCGACTTAGTCTTGAAAATCTGACTAAAAGAGACCCCATTTGCTAGTTGATTAGTACTTAAAAGTATATTTTTATCAAGGTTTTATATCATCATTTTGCACTTGAAGTATCAATAACTCCTTAACTAATATATGTTTTATTATAACATATCTAATAATATAAAATACCTTTAATTTATGGTAAATATTCATTTTAAATATAGGCTTATCACATAAATGAAATGATTGATTGATAAGTTTAAGAACTGAAATTGAAAGGACAAAAAGATGGCCAAACTTAGAAAAGAGATGTTAGTGTAGTCCAAACTGGAACATTGTTCTGTAATTGGGTTATATCTGGAGCTGTAGATCTTCAATTTAGGTTTACTTTATGTGGTTGGAAAGGTAAGACATAGGCCTACAACTTTCATATGGAGCTCAAGATTTAAAAAGGTCACTTTCAAGTCCAAATTATAACAACAACAAAAAAGTCTGAATTTGTCCTAAAGCTTGAGCACTATTTAGTGTTTAGCCCATATTTGGAGTCTAAAAGTCTAAATGACCTTTGTTTTCTTTTCTTAGAAATTTAAGACAATTTCCTACAACTTTCATGTTTTCAAGTGATTCCAATTCTAACATTATCAATGATGTTTTAGGCAAATAATTGAAGATAAGAATTGTCATAAAGTCAAGAGTTTGCCACCCACTCATTAATTAGTCACCAAATCGATAGTTCTCAATTTTGGCCTATAAAGGGAGGCATTTGCCATGTATTTAGACATCTTGGTTTCTAGATCAAGATCATGCTCTTGCTTTCTCTCTTTGTATTTTTTGTAATGTTTATGCTTTGCTTTCATTAATATCAAGTTTATACCTTTCATTTCCTTTCATTTACTTAGTTAACTTTTATCTTATTTATTTTATTATCTTGTTTATTTATTTTTCTTTCTTTCATTATGTTTAGTTAAGTTTATTATGTTTAGGTGAAAAGGATACACTAATGGTGTAAGAATAAGTATAGTGTAAACTTAACATGAAATTTAATATTTGATACTAATATGTTTAGTATTTGTTCTCTTGTTCACTTTTTAATACTTTGCTTACCAAATGACTAATCTCGATTTATGTTGTATAACACTTGGTACATCAAATGCTTGGCACTTTCATAGCCCATACTGTATGGTATAGCCAACACTTGAACTATGAAAGTGATTAGTACTCAAAAGTGCATTTTTATCATGGTTTTATATCATTATTTTGCACTTGAAGTATCAATAACTCCTTAACTAAAGTACATTTTATAATAATCTATCTAATAATATAAGATACCTTTAATTTATGGTAAATATCCATTTTAAATACAGGCCTATCACATAAATGAAAGGATTGATTAATGACTTTAAGAACTTCAATTGCCAAAGTAAAGAGATGATCAAACTTAGAAAATGGAAAGGTAAGACATAGGCCTACAACTTTCATATGGAGCCCAAGATCTAAAAAGGTCATTTTCAAGTCTAAATTGTTGTAACAACAAAGAAGCCCGAAATTGTCCTCCACCCCAAGCACTGTTCAGTATTTTGACCATATTATGGAGTTCTAGAAGTCGAAATGAGCTGAATGTTTTACACAAGAAAGCTGAGACAATTTCCTAGAACTTTCATGTTTTCAAGTGGCTCTAATTTGGACATCATCAATGACATTTTGGGTAGACAAGAGAAGATAAGGATTGTCACCAAGTCAAGGGTTGGCCATCTACTCATCAATTCGTCATCAAATCAATAGTTCCCAATTTTGGCCTATAAAAGGAGGCATTTGCCATGCATTTAGGCATCTTGGTGTCCAGATCAAGATCATGCTCTTATTTTCTCTCTTTGTATTCTTTATGCTTTGTTTTCATTAATATCAAGTTTATGCCTTTCATTTCCTTTCCTTTGCTTCGTTAACTCTTATCTTATTTATGTTCTTATTTTGTTTATCCATTTTTCTTTCTTCCATTATGTCTAGCTAAGTTAATTATGTCAAGGTGAAAAGGTTACACTAATGGTGTAAGAATAAGTATGGTATAAACTTAATATGGACTTTAATGTTTAATACTAACATTTTATATTTGTTATCTTGTTAACTCTTTAATAATTTGCTTGTTAAATGACTAATCTTGATTTATGTTACATTAATTTTTCATCTTAAAGTTCTCATCAACTCTTTCTTCTTCTTCTTCTCTTTCTTTATAGAGTATCCTTATCATTTTCAAAAAATATGGTTGAAAAAGATAATCAATCACTTTATAATGACAATAATGAGAATAACCATGTTAAAATACTTAAAGACCAGATGAATCCCATAAGACTAAGTGCACCATCATGGATAGTTTTCCCTCTTTTCATGGCTTAGATTTGAAAAATTCATACTTGTATTTAAAGGAATTTGAGGAGGTCGGCAACATATATAAATATTCAAATTGTAGGATGAATGATTAGTACTCAAAAGTGCATTTTTATCATGGTTTTATATCATCATTTTGCACTTAAAGTATCAATAACTCCTTAACTAAAGTACGTTTTATAACAATCTATCTAATAATATAAGATACATTTTGATTGTGCATCAAAAGTATCATTAAGTCTCTTATTTTACATATGTATTTATTGTTTTTATTTGGTCTTTTTATAATAATTGATGTGTTTTTTAGTAATGAAGTTTGTTTTAATGTTTCGATAGGTTTTTGGAGCTTAAATGAATTAATTCAAGAAATTCAACATCGGAATTGAGAACAAAGAATTGAAGAGACATTTAGTTGAAGATTGAAGCAAATCTTGGTTGAAATAAGTGCTCCAAATTTGTCCCAAAAATCAATTCTATTCCAATTCTTGAAAAGAATATCATATGATCTATTTGAAGCCCAAACTTGCCTTATGTTGTGTGCAAACTTCAACCATTAAACACTCAAGGTTTCAATGTCAATCTTAGCCCAAATAATAAGTACATTTGTATACTTATTTGATGTTCAAATTCAGCCCAAAATCAGCCCTAAATCAACCCCAAATCCACCTTCAAATCAGCCCAAACACAATCCATGATCTTACATGTCCACACAACAACAATTGATTTATTTTGGGTAATTCATTGATCCAAGAAGGCAAGCACATGGATGGAAAGCTGGAGGGGATATTTTTACATTATTTTGGGTCAAAAAGAAGAAGGAGACAACTCATAAATGAGGAAGAAAAACGTGCACCAAATTGGTTGCAAAGTTGTCCTGATTTGATTTTTCAGAACACCTTTTGGTGTTTTACCCATAACGTTTGACTCAGGTGTCCAAATGAGCGGTTCTTTAATGATCTGGAAAGGTGACAGAATTTCCTATAAATATGTCTCTAATAGCCATCTCGAAAAAAAGCTTCTAAGAGGGTCGAATTGCTGTCCA
>SRLM01000368.1:884985-1071851 GCA_015708895.1 Populus ilicifolia | reverse complement strand
TGCCTTCCTTGACCTTCTAGTGGATTGAGTTTACTTCAACAATCTTTCAATGCATTTGTTAATGGATCTATTCACTGGATTATAGAAAACGAAGACGATTATCACCGTATAAATATTATATCCTCTTTCAATTTTGAGAATAAGTAATTTAGAACATTCTTATTGCCACCTTCTGTTTACGTAGGTGGCTTTTGAAGCGTATGCTGGAGTACTTTTCATGGATTCCCTCTATTTTTCTTGTTTTAATCACTTTTCTCGCGATGAATACACGACAGCATGGGCGATGGGAGATTATGGTGTCGAGGAATCTTGCTGGTTATAAAGCATGCAATGCATCGGTTGGAACCAAAGGATTTCAAAGTGATGAAGTTCTTTGAAAATGGGAATATTCTGGTCTCGGTTGGCTACAAATTATGGCTGTATAATCGTGAAAGAAAATGTTATCGTGAAATGCTGGAAGCTACAAAGGATAAATCCATTGTTGTAATATCTCTCACTCCAAGCTTTGTTTCAATCAAAGATTTGGTGGCAGGAGAGATCGCAAACTACGGAATAAGAGAGACAATCAGCTGAAAAATTAACTTGCAACACATGGCATAGAAAATTTCTATTGAATGAAATCTTATTTGATAGAGTTCTTTGAATTTTGTCCATCATGCACATTTGATCATCGTATCATACTACAGGAAAGCTGGGACTGAAAGGGTCAAATGCATATCTTCAATTGAAGAAAGTAGGGCCAGTAGATTGCTACCAATCCAATTAAACCTTCACCTTTGCAAACGAAGAAATTAAAATCAGTGTTGAAGTAATACTCTATATAATCTGCTCAATAACCATACAAGAGTATTTTGTTTCATATAATCTCTACGAATCAAAGAGCATTATTTAAAGGATGAAGCAGCAGCATATAATCTGCTCAATACAAATCAGTGTTGAGTGGGAATTTTATTTTTTTTAAGTCCTAAACAGCTATATCTATTAACACTTTTTTTTTTTTTTTGATTTACGTGGGGTGTCCGGGCCAGCTTACGCGCACCACAACTAATCCCCACGGCCCACTGAATACCCTGCAAACCCAGTAGGCATGTAAGGCACCGCGGGGGTGACAGGCGTGCACGCCAGGGCTCGAACCCAGGTGCAGTGGAAGGAGTTCCACCGCTAGGCCAAGCCCTAGAATGCATCTATTAACACTTCTAAAACATAAACCAAAAGTCTTACAATCCCGAAAAGAATGGAGAAATAACTAAGTTTCTGAGTTGAATGTCTTACTTTGAGATTTAAGCCTTCGAGTAGTCAATGACAAACATATCTTTGAGTGAAACAAAGCTTGGCTTGTGAACAAAACATGTAGCAGAACCAAATATGCTGCTCGTGCCACTTCCTATTTCACCTACTTGTCTATTATGAATGGTGACCCCATTTGTCTCTAGCTCTGTAAAAATCTTTTTTCCAGGATTGTACAAGAACATCTTATTGCATCGCACAAACAGAATACCCCCTTTCCTTAAGAAGCTATTCAGTTCCAACTTACATGAGTCTTCAATGACCAGTATTTTTGTCCAAGATTCTGCAACACCATATTCTTTCATCACCATACATCTACCTCGAGGTTGTTCTCTGCCTGATAATACATACAGAAGGTGTCTCCAAAAGTGCTCAGATCACATTCGAATATGTAGAATATCTGTCTCCTCTAGCTTGAAGAGGTGGGAGTGTTCTAAATCGTTCAGTGTCAAAATTGAAAGCATGTATTCCCAGATTGCCACCAATTCTTCGGACAAGCCAGTGAATAGATTTATTAACAAAAACACATCTACTTCTATTTCTACAATATAAAAATATCTTAAAAAGAAAACTAACACTATAATATATAACAATCTTCCTTAAAAAGATTTAAAAGGTTTATCATTAGTAATTTTGTGAATTATCATTAAAAACCAAACAATTAAATAATTTATAATTTAAACCATCAAACCTTAAAAAAAGAAATATTCAAAACTAAAATAAACATATAATTTACAAATAATTTTTACATAAGCTCTGAAGAAACCCTGATATATATATATATTTCAAGAAACCCGACTAATCTTCTCGTAAACAAGTAGTGAAAGATTCATGAAATCGACTGTATTTTGATGGGCTAATAAACTACAAAAAAATTGATTGATGGGCCTGAGAATTGGGTTAGCTAGAGGTAGCAAATGAGTGGATATGAACCGGTAAGTTTCACGAATCAGGAAAATATTTTATCCATTACTAGCGAAATCAAGAAATTCTACTTGATAGGATTTTTAAACAGATTCTTGCAGTGGAGCTTTGGCTTTTTTCCCCCCACTCTTTTTGGTTCCCTCTTTTCCTGACTTTCTGATCTTGTCCACCGTTTCTCTATTTGCTGGTTGTGTAACCTTAATTAGCTCTGTCATGATATAGCTCCAGTTGTCTTCAGGTTTCTCCTTGCTTCATCTATCATTTATAGTCTACTTATCGAAATAACCTCATTTGTCTCCATTAATCTGAAACTAAACATGGTCTAAGCCTTGACTCCCCACCATTTTTTCCCTCAAAAGTTAGGTTAAGCAGAAGCAAACAGAGAGAACCAAAGAATTCATTCTAGCCACTGGAATTCTAAATCAGTTAAAACTTAATTTCTTTGTTTTCCTTATTATCTTTATTTATTTACTATTAGAAATGCATTATCTTTATCTATTGTTATCAGAAATTGCATGAACACCGATGGTTAAAGGATGAATCAACTCTTAGAAATCATAAAAGAACATAAAGGAGGTAGGATAGGTAGTTGGTCAGATCTCGTATATATGGATAGTATATGGATGATAGTTGGAGTTGACAACGCTCCTAGTGTTCTTTCATCTAAGATCCCTGAGAAAAGGATAAAGTTGGCCCTTGCTAACCTCTTGCATTTACCATGAATTACTGCTTCTTTATTTTCTTCTTTGGTTGCTGGAAAAAACAAAAAAGGATTAATCTGTCAGCAACTCAGAATGCAAGATGATGGTCTCTGGTATCGAGTTCTTTTATAGCTGAACAACGTCATTAAATTCACAATCAGAGCGACCATCGAGTAGCAAAGAGAGCAATAAGCTACAATGGGTTGATGAAATAACATCAAAACTGAAAAACATGATTATAGTGAGGAAATCGACAAATAATATGATTTAAGACTAAGGAAAAAAACTAGAAGAAACAGCAGTGATGCCTAGCAGCTTTTCTTTTCAAACTAGCGTGTAATCCTACTTGATGTATTGCAGGCTAATTTTTCAGTGGATCGATTGTCTTCATCTCTCATTCGATAGTTTCCGATCCCTCCGGCCATGATATCTTTAATAGAAGCGAAGGTCGGAGTATGAGATACTGCATAAAGAAAAGATATAACCTCAGCATTTTCCACCCTTTCATAACATTTTCTTTCAGCATCATAAAACCATAGGTAGTAGTCAACCAAGAACAGAATATTCCTATTTTCAAAGAACTTGATCACCTTGAAATCCCTTGGTTCCCAGAAAGGCATACGGTGCTCTATAACCAGCATTTCTGCCCAAGAATCCTCAACACCATAATCTTTCATCACCCATAGATTAATACAATCATCACAAGGCAAGTAACTAAAATAAGAACAGTAGAGGGAGTCCCCAAGAATCCCAAGGTCTGCATATTGATAGCAGTAGCCATAGACATCTATTGGAGGAACCGGCAATAAGAATGTTCTGAATTGCTCACTCTCAAAATTGAAAGAGTGTATAATATTTGTACGGTCATAATCGTCGTCGATATCGATAATCCAATGAAAAGATCCATTAACAAATGCATTGAAAGATCTCCAACAATATTTACGCCAATCATTATACTGCGGAACGATCCCAATGCTTCTCCAAGTATCAGTTCCATAGCCTCTTGGTGTTGCTTTATCATTAAATATAATACTCTCAGCTCTAAACGTATATGTCTCAGCATGCAAAATACTGTCTTCCATTGTTGAGAAAATTCTAATAGCCTTAAATTGATCTGTGCTCGAACTAAATCCAAGTCCACACATATTCGTTTTACAGTACTTATCATATTCAAGTTGCGGCAGATGCACAAACTCACCTGTAATAGGGTTTGATACGCACAAAATACAATCAAAATTGAATCGTGTCAAGTATAAACAAACCAAGCCGTTGCATGAATTGACAAAGTGGACGGTGAAATCAGGCTCCAACGCCCAAGTTCTCGCCAGATTAAAGTGGCTAAATTCTCCAAATTCAAGCCAGTAAATATTTCTTTCGAAATATGATCCCGTGAATTTAGTTCCCAAACAAAGAATGAGGTTATTATTAGCACTTCCACGTTGATGGAGCAGGGCAAAACTAGGGTTTGTAAGAATATGTTTCCATGACTTGCAGACGTCCCTGCAACTTTTAAGAATAGAGATTGTGGCTTTGGAGAAGATTGTTTCAAGGATATGATTCGGCAGATTTGATATATAGCAGGGCATTGTTTTCAGATGCTGCTGGTTGTCTTTGATTGAAATCTTTCGCGATGGGGAAGAAAGAAGCAGAGTGGTGAAAGAAATACTTGGAATAGTGAAAAGGCAGCAGCTATGTGTTGAAAATCTTAGGCAGGGAGAAGGTCAATAGGCAGCTAATCGCTATAAGAAAAAACCTTGGCTGCCCAATTTATACGAGTACTATACCTAAATCCTTAAAGAAAAAGAATCGTTACGTGCATGGAGAACAACATTCAATTAGCATTAGAATTTTTAAATTCAATAACAAAAAAAAGATTAAAAAAATAGAGATAATTACAAAAACCATCCAGGGGCCTAGGCTTGGCTGCAAAGTGAAAGTAGCGAGATTGTCCTTGACACTCAAGCCAAGGGATATACTTCTCTCTACACAATGAAATATTGTTAATGTATGGATTAATACTGAAATACAGTGGGTTTTACATAACAAAATAATTACATGGAATAAACGGAAGAGATTTTGAGAGACCATTGAAGGTCACCATCTCATATCCATTATTATACGTCCTGGGTATGAAAGAAGAAGGAGAAAAAAAGCTTTGTCGAAGAGCGTGAAGGAGGTGAATCTATATATATTTTCATGCAGGATCTCTCAAGTTTTTTCCTTCTTTAGTTTTAGAGGTTTATCTTTGGACCAGATTACTTTCCCCTACTGAAACTAATGAAGTCCACCTTTCATGTTTGATAAGAAACAGGCCATCTACAAGGAGGCTAGAGATTCATGAAGTTTTTACTTCTCAATCAAAGCTAAAACAAGAATCGGAGATTTTCAGTTGGGTGGCCTGAGATTCGAACCCTGGTGGCTGATACTGTTCTTTCCAATTTGTTTTCGTTTTCAAGCTTTTTATTATTAAGAGTTCAACGACCTTGAACTAGCACTGCTCTTCTTCCCTGAATACAGCTATGTTGTCTACTTTTGATTACTTTGGTAGTTGCGGTAGAATTATCATGAAACATCGACAGGAGTAAGCAAGTAGCAATACTAACAACAATCTGGCTGAAGGTGAAATCCAGAGCGAAATTAAGAGATTCTACTTGCTAGGACTTTTAATCAGATCCTTACGTTGGAGCTTCAATGACTTGGCTCCTCTTCTTCCCTCCTTTTCTTTTATGGTTCCCTCTTTTCCTGACTTTCTGGTCCTTTGTATTGTTTCTCTGTTTGGTGGTTGTGCAGCCTTAGTTCTGTCAGGTCAGGAAACCCTCATGATATAGCTCCAGTTGTTTTTAGGTTTCTCCGTGCTGCATCTATCTCTTATTGTCTAGTTATGGAAATGAACCAGAAAATAGCCTCACTGGTTTCCATTTATCTGAAACTAAACGTGCTCTAATCCTCAAAATTAAGTAATAAAGCCAGTGCTATAATAAATCAACATGAAAGTTAGTAATGTTATGGAATTAGTGTTAGTGTTAATGAATCAAATGTTTATTTAAGTACTTTAAGGTTTGTAGAAGGCATTCTTAAGTGTCTATACTTAATGGATGAATTCTGATAATAAAAGGTGTGAGAGCGCTAATAATTAGTGTTTTGTATTCCACCAAAAACATGTGTGTGTTAGCAGAATCTCTTGTGAGTGTTTGACAAATCTACTTGCAGATTCTGTTTCTCTCTGCGAGTGTTTGATCAATTTAGGTCAAGCTGAAGGAAACAGAGAGAACTAGAGAATTCATTCTAGCCAATGATGCTAAATCAATTAATACTTAATTTATTTCTATTCCTTATTATCTTTATTTATTACTATTAGAAATCACAGGACCACCAACAAGGCGAATCCACTCTTAAAAATCATAAAAAACTTAGAGGAGGTAGGATAGGAAATTGATCAGATCTAGTATGGATAGTCCATGGATGTAGTCGGAGTCGGAAACGCTCCTCTGGGAAAGAGGATAAAGTTGACTCTGTTATGTGGGATTATCTTGATGCTACTATAGATCATGTGGGGTTTGGTTCTGTCTGGAGGAAGTTAATTTATGAATGCCTTGCCACGGCAAAAATGGCCATCCTCATTAATGGCTCCCCAAGTCCAGAGTTCAGTCTACAGAGGGGTCTTCGACAAGGTGACCCATTATCTCTCTTCCTTTTTGATATTACAAGGTGACCCCTTGTCCTCTCTTCCTTTTTGATATTACAGTGGAAGGCTTATCTGTTCTTCTTCAGAGAGCTTCTGATGTTGGGTACTTCAAGGGTCTCTAGGTTAGTGACGGTAAATATGTATCCCACTTGCAATTTGCAGACGATACCTTGATTTTTTCTCCAAATTATTAACAGTCACTTGATCATGTTAAGATGATACTGCGGTGTTTTGAGCTTGTTTCAGGCCTTCATGTAAGTTTCCACAAGAGCTCATTGATTGGTATTAATCTGGATGATGAGTACTCTTCAGGTATGGCTGATTTGCTTTTTTGTTAAAGGGATAGCTTTCCTGTCAGGTACCTAGGCTTGCCACTATGTGCAAATCCATGTCATTTATCTACATGGAAACCTGTCATCTCCAAAATTAGAGCTCGGCTTGGATCTTGGAAGGGTAAATTTTTTAGTGTAGCTGGTCGCGTTTGTCTAATTAAAGCAGTTATGAACTCCCTTCCTTTATACTATATGTTTGCTTTTTTTTATTTCCCAAGGGGTACTTCATTCTGTCTCAACTATGACCAGAAGGTTTTTGTGGAATGGGTGTTCGGAAAGGAATAAAGTTAGCAATGTGGCTTGGAACAAGGCAATATCTGAAAAAAACCATGGTGGACTGGCTGAGATTTTATATGTTAAAAAATCAATTTTATTTAAAAAATTTTAGATAAAATTCAACATATAATTTATATTATTTTCTAACACACCTCATCCATTTAAATTTAAATGAAAACCTTTTGAATTTAAAATTTGCACAAACTCATATTATCTTGTGTTTAATTTTTTATTAAATAAATAGTGACAATAAGATTTAAACCTGTAACCGTGTGATTATAAAAGTTCTGAAACATGTCAAAAAACCAATTCAATCTAAAAATTTAAATTATTTAATAAAATTTTTATATATTATTTATATTATTCTCTAACACTATCTTCAACAAAAACTTGTCTCGACTCTCATCTTCCAATGGATGTGGAATCTTGATAATAGAAAGTATGGGGACTGGCAGGAATTTATTGTTAACAAGTATAAGCCTTGTTTTGAAAATGGTCTATCCACTTTTGATCACCATCTCTCAACAACTTGGTATGGAATTTACAAGTCTCTGACTTCCTTTTTGGAATTTTAGCAGCTGTAAAAGCAGGTGTTAAAGGTGGATCGAATGTTAAGATTTGGAATGTGGAGAAGAATGGTGCTTATACGGTGAAGGTGGCCACTCGTCTTATCCATGGAATTTGTAATCCAAGGGCTAATTCCTTTTCTGATCTGCTTTGGAAGGGCAGGATGCCTTCCTTTGGTTAATGCTTCAAGGTACGTGGTCTCAGCACAATAGCGTTCCTTGCATACGGGCACATTATTCACCACAATGATGCACTTTGTCCATTTTGTGTATCCGAAATCGAATCAATTTCGCGGGAATGATATAGTATGGCGAGGAGGGAGTTTCAGCGGAGATTTATTTTCATGCTGAGTGTTTGGATTTTTTGGAATATATAGATAGCCTGAAACAAACTCTTATTCGAGAAGCAAGCTAGCTATAAATTGTTCTTGCAATTATGATTTTACTTTCTACCATCTTGCTCGATGGATTAAGGGGAGTGCTCCCAATTTTACATAATATATAGGCACATTATTCACCATAATTATGATTTTCTACTGTAAGTTTTTCTCAGTTGTCATCCTCTTAATAGCGTTGTTTTGATAATGCATCTCAATTACAAAAAAGAAAAAGAAAAAGGTTGGCCCTTGCTAACCTCTTGCATTTACCATGAATGCAGGATGATGCCCATCATTTCAAGCTTTTATAGATGAACAATGTAAATTCACAATCAAAGTAACCATAGAGTAGCAAAGAGGGCAATTAACTACGTACAATGAAATAACAACAACTTGAAAAACATGATTATAGTCGGGAAATCAACAAATAATTTGATTCAAAACTAAGAAAAAAATTAGAAGCAACAGCACATACTTGAAAAAAATTAGAAGCAACAGCACATACAGGTAGCAGCTTTTCTTTCAAACTAGCTAGCAATGCTATATGATGTATTTCAGGCTAATTTTTCTGCTGATCGATTGTCTTCATCTCTCATCCGATCTCTCCTGCCATGATATCTTTAATAGAAGCAAAGGTAAAGGTATGAGATATTGCAATAAGATAAGATATATCCTCAGCATCTTCCACAGAACATTTTTTTTCAGCATCATAAAAACATAGGTAGTAGTCAACCAAGAACAGAATATTCCTATTTTCAAGGAACTTGATCACCATGGAATCTCATGGCTCCTAGAAAGGCATATGGTGCTCTATAACCAGCATTTCAGTCCACGATTCCACAACGCCATATTCTTTCTTTGCCCATAGATTAATAAAATCACCACGAGGCAAGTAATTAAAATAAGAACAATAGAGAGAGTTTTAGTTGGTTGCCGGAATCTTCAAAATAATTATGACTTTATTATTATAAACAAAATAAATTCATAGTATAATCATGAAAATCAGATCGAACCTAAAAAAAAATCATTAATTTTTCTACAATATACTAAAAAAAAAGGGACTTAATAAGAAAATTAAAATTAAAAGCTAATTCAGTGTTATATGCTCAGTTCAAAAGAGATTTTTCTCACCTCTAAACGTACATGTCATTGATTTTCTAATTTAGTACTATGTGTAGACAAAGGCCCTTCAACTTCTAGCTTGTTGCTGTCACGATCCGAATCCCGGATCTATGACCGGCACATAGGAAAGGTTCCTCTTCAAGGTTCCATACCTATGCGAACCTAAACTTACACACAAACTTATCCTAACTCAATCAGAGTTCAACGCAACATTAATAACAAAATCAACTTTATAATATAATTGAATTGTCTTAATACAAGAGTTAATATAATTTCATAGTTTGGGAGCACTAACTAGACATAAAAGAATATGTACAAATTTACAACCAAAAAGAGCAGGTTCTGAAGGTTCAACGAAAGTGACCTGCTATCAAGATATAAGCCTGAAAATGATAAATAGTGAGAGTGTGAGTTCAACAACTCAGTGAGTAGATAATGTTCAATATACACACACAAGATAATACAACAATGAAAAATATATATACAAGTATGACTTTAGGTTCTTATAAAAAGGTTTCTTAAATAGGCCATAACAAGAATATCATATGGTAAAATTCGTCAGAAAATCAAAATGCAATAAGCATGAGGCTCCGTACTGTAGGATGATCAGTCCAAACAGGTTGGTGACTCCCCCGACCAACTAAGGTTCAGATACGATGTGCACAAAAACTAACACTACCCTGTTAGCATGGGTATTCTGACTGACATACCATAGGGTCATAATCATACTCAAATAGACACATTAATATCTCAAGACTCAACTCATGACATCAATCAAATGAGAAGCTATCAATTCAGAAGTCAATCCAAAATACATACTGGTTCATATCAAGAATTCAGATTCAACAAATGATCATACTTATCATAACAAGGATAATAATCACCATATATATTATCAAGAAGCATGATCCAATTCATATTAACAAATCAAATATTTATAATATTTCTTATGCATATGAAAAATTATCCACTCATCTGACTCGAAGCAAAACAAAAGTCAAAAGCAGACACCGAAGAAAATCCTACTGACGTCCCGCCGGTAGAATATCAGGATTATCTGAATATAAAGGAAACATATTCAAGAATGACTCAAAAGAATATACAACCTATTTAATACACTTAACTAAGAGTCTATTCCATAACCCTATATATTTTTAAATTAAACAAGTTATTTTTCTAAAAACCAAAAAATTAACGGTTTTCCCGAAATCTATTCCATAATAAAACAAATAACAAAATGACAATAATTCACTAAATAATCCTAAATTATTCATCAAACCAATCTGAAAAAGCTAACATCACAGCCAGGGACTAATATGGAATTTATCACATTTTTAGGGCCAAATTGTAATTTTCATCTAATTGGAGGACCAAACTAAAGTTTATCATAAATCCATGAATATACTGCAATTCTGACCATAGTTAATTCTAAAATATGTCCAGAATATCTCATTATACTCCAGGGACCATTCTGGAATTTTACCAAATTTTTAGGGTCAAATGGTAATTTTTATCAAATTAAAGGACTAAATTGAAAGTTTTAAAATTTCATAACTGTACAGTAATTCTGCCCATAATTCATATTTTATTCTGTTCATTCTGTAATTTTCCAAAGTTTGGGGACTAAACTGTAATTTTCCAAAGTTGAGGGACCAAATTGAATTTTCATCATCTTCAACCTCAAACCCAGAATTTTCACAGATTACCTACTGTTATCCCCTGATTTCTAACACAAATTCACCATTTTAACAAAACCATAACTCAAAATCATTATTTTTATCTACAATCTCTCAAAATCCACCAAATAATCAATTACCCATAACATTCAATTAATTCATCAATCAAACGCAAAACACAAATTTTCAAAACCCTAACATTTATCAAAATCAAAATTAAAACTTAATCAACACATATTTATATATAATCTTACCTTTAAACTTATTTCCTTCAACTCCTTTCTATTTTTCTTTTAGTTTCCCTCTTTTCTCTTCTTCTTCTTTCTCCCTTCTCTCTCCTGCCAATTCTCTCTCAAATTTCAGATCACTTCTTTCATTTTTTTTACTTTTTATTTATATTTATCAAGTTTTTATTGAATTACTACACTACCCCTCATTCATTTATACTCACATTTTAAGCCACCAAGAGCTTTATTGTATTTTCCTACTCATTTATTCAAAACATTACAGTTGCGAACTGCAAACCTCTACTTTTTTTTATTATTAATATAATTATTTGAACTAATTTATGCTTGTCCTGACTAATCTCTTAAGATCTTGAGTTAATGATTATATAAGTTTACAGTTTGTGGAATTCGAAATGATGATCTCTAAAGAATAAATTTAAAGTTTGACTATTTGAACTACAACCCTCGGGTTCAAACCTCTACCTTTTTTTTTTAGATTAACGTGGATGTTCGGGTTAGTTTGCGCGCACCACTACTAATCCCACGAGCCCTGAAATTAACGACCATGTAAGCTTTCAGTGGTTATCATATGAACAACTAAGGACTCGAACTTGAGACCACAGAGGGAGTAAACCTCTTGATTCTAAATCTTTACCATTTGTCCACCACCTAGATGGTTATACCTCTACTTTCTTGATCAATTAGGAGGATCTAGTGAATCTTATGATAACAGCCTGGCTGCTGCGTTTGAATGGAGTTCTGAGCTTTCATAAGATTTTTCGGTAGAGAATTCAAGCAGGGCTTCCTTTGTGGACACTCCGAAGTACGTGGATGGGCTAAGGTATATAATGATATGTGGATACTAAATCCTCTTACGGGTGAATATATCATGCTTCCATTCCATCTGAACACCAAATATTTCTATCGGTGTGGGATAGGGTCTTGTCCTAACATTAAATGGAGACGCTACCATAGGAGCTGAGGTCAACACAATTGGTTCTGCACTTCTGCCGAGTGGATAAACATTGTTGTGCCAAAATATAAACACTATAATCGGTATAGCTGAGTAAGTCTTACTGATGTCTACGCTAATGGTTCTATTCATTGGCTTATCATGGACAGTTCGGTGGCTGATTCGAATGTGTGCTTTTGATTTGAAACTGAGAAATTTATATCACTCTCATTGCCACCAGATTTTCAAAATTCTAAATCAAGGGTAGATGTAGGGTTATTTGAAGACTCCATTTATTTTTTTAGTTGTGATCATAGTTTAAATCCAAAGTCTGCCGGGGTATGGCTGATGAAGAAGTATGGCGTTGAGGAATCTTGGACTGAGATTCTTGTTATGGATTTCAATATTAGATACTGCTATTCAAGGGATGTTCAAGCGATAGATTTCTCGAAGAACAGGAACGTTCTATTGGAAGATGGCAAATTTGTAAAATTATTTTTGCACAATCGAAAGGAAAGGTCTCGTAAAGAAGGATAAAGGGAGGACAGAGTTTTTCGACTCTACCTTTGTTAACAAACCAGGCTTTGCTTCCCTTGAAGATGTGGTGGGAGATAGCTCAAAGGTTTTGAAGGGTTTTAAATGGGATCGTCGAAAACCCTGAAGGGAAGAATTGTCTGTGTTTAATTTGCCGACAGTTCGAGGGACTTTTGTTTGTGTTTAGCTGTTGTTTTTCTTTCTTTAATTTATGTATCATACATAGTAATTTTGTTACAAACATCTGACAATTGTTCATTTATCATATGTTTCATGTTATTTCTTTTCAGCTGCAATATGATCTCTATACTATATTCAAATCAGTAAATGGGATCTTGTTTTCATGCTGATATATATACTGCTTCAAATGCTTCTGCTAGTGCAATAGCTAGGCTCCAATGGACTCTGTGATTCTGATTGATTTCTGTTGTTAATTACTAGTACTAGTGTAAAAACATCTTCTATAATCACATGGATTGTTCAGATCATTTTCTCTTCCAATTTGCCTCAACTCTGTTGATTACCATTGTTTCTATTGATTATACCATCATGTTTCTTTGCTAGTTATCTTAGTAAAAAATGATTATAATTGGTGTTTTTCAGTCCTCCAATGTTCAAAAAAAATGATAATAATTGGTCTTAATTCTGTCAAATGACACAAGAATATGTAAAGGGTATGGAATTCAGAATTAATTGATGGGATTTCAAAGGGATAAAGCTCTTGAAAAGGCGAGGATGTTCTATTATTGACTTTGAAGCTTTATCATGATGTGGCTTAACCTCTGCAGTTCAACAGAAGTTGTTTTGTACAAATTGCATTGCCTGTAATGCAGCCAAACTTACATTCACTACTAGTTAAGAAGATTCCATTCATGAAGGAAATGCTCATATTTGCATGTCTTGATTGAATTAGATTTAAGGATAAAATTCAACTCGCTTTCCCACGAGGAAATCATAATTTCTTGTTTATTTCACAATAAGAAAAAATGCAATTAACATGGCCAACAACAGACAACCTACTTATGAACGCAATGAAGTCACAAACACTGCATGCTCTCAATTTCCTTAACATATGAAAATCCGCTTAGTTGTGTCCTCATGATCCACCATTCACACCCCTACTAGATATTTCCTTACCAAAACCAACATTTTCTCTAACAAGGTTCCTCGGTATGGAGAAGAAAGGATCACAAAGAGATGGGACCTTGTTGCAGCATCCGCTTCTTCTTGTACTTGCTTTAGCTATAGGTTTTGTTATAATGGATCCGTTTAAAATGGGACCTCTGGGACACCATGATTTCAAGCCTGTCAAGCATGAACTTGCACCTTACAAGCAAGTCATGGAAAGCTGGCCTAGAGACAATAAAAGCAGATTAGGGTCCGGGAATTTGGAGTTTGTCGATGAAGTTTTCGGCCCTGAATCGTTGGAGTTTGACAGCCTGGGGCGAGGCCCTTATGCTGGGTTGGCTGATGGACGTGTTGTGAGATGGATGGGAGAGGATGTTAGATGGGAAACATTTGCTCTTGTTTCCACAAACTGGTAAGTTCTATAAATGACATCATCAAAACACATAATATTTTCATTTGTTGAAAATTAACCCACTATATATCTCAACAAGTCAAGAGGATCATCAAGTTCATCTAAGCAATGGAAGCATGAGAAAATTCGTGCTAATTATTTTTTGAATTGGCTTTGAAACATGCTTAATTATTCTTTGAATTGGCTTTGAAAGGTCAGAGAAACTTTGTGCTAGGGGAGTTGACTCAACCACATCTAAGCAATGGAAGCATGAGAAACTGTGTGGTCGTCCATTAGGTCTGAGGTTCCACAAAGAGAGTGGAAATTTGTACATTGCTGATGCTTATTATGGCCTTCTGGTTGTTGGACCTGAAGGAGGACTTGCTACTCCTTTGGCCACTCATGTGAGAGGGGACCCAATACTCTTTGCAAATGACCTTGACATTCACAAGAATGGATCCATCTTCTTTACTGACTCCAGCAAAAGATACGACAGGGTGTAAGAGTGCACAAAAACAGAAGCTGTTTTTACAAGATTTGGCTAATTTTGTTAAGTTTTGGAGATTTTAATTGGAATTTATTTTGCAGGGACCATTTCTTCATATTGTTGGAAGGAGAATCCACTGGCAGGCTTCTCAGATATGACCCTCCTACCAAAACGACTCACATTGTATTGGATGGCTTAGCATTTCCAAATGGAGTTCAGCTATCTAAGGATCAAACTTTCCTGGTCTTCACTGAGACCACCAATTGCAGGTAATGTGTATAGATGTCTCTGTAATTCCCCAAAATTGATATCTCTGTAATTCCCCAAAATTTTCTCAGAATTCTGACATAACCGTGGTGTTGTAAGATCCAAAATTAGTATTCTATTCAAATACTGGACTATGAACATCATGAACATTAACACTTTGTAGGTTACAAAGTAATAATAAGCTTGATCATTTTGTTATGGTAATGCCACAGAATAATGAAATACTGGCTAGAAGGACCGAAATCTGGAAAGGTTGAACTTGTTGCAAACTTGCCTGGTTTTCCAGACAATGTAAGACTGAATGAAAAAGGCCAATTCTGGGTTGCAATAGATTGTTGCAGGACAGCTGCTCAAGAGGTTCTTACACACAATCCATGGGTGAAGAGTGTCTATTTCCGGTTACCAATCCGTATGAGGTACTTAGCATGGCTGATGGGCATGAAGATGTACACAGTTGTTTCCCTCTTCAATGAGAATGGCGAAATCTTGGAAGTTCTTGAGGATCCGAAGGGTGTCGTAATGAAGTTAGTGAGTGAAGTCAGAGAAGTTGAAGGGAAGCTATGGATTGGAACTGTAGCTCATAACCATATTGCAACCATTCCTTATCCCTAGCATCGAAACCATCTTTGATGGTTATTTTGTTTATCTGTGGTGTACTAAATGTCATCTTTAATTTGGAATTTCCTTCATTTAGCAATGGTTAAACAACTTGCAGACTTCTCTGTCACTTTCTAGCTCTCTTCCCCGAGTTTTTTTTTTTCCTTGAGAATCTTCATCCCCTTGTGATCAATAAGATTTGCCAAATAAATGCTGAATTTTGTAGTTTAATAGTCAAGAAAAATGCGGTAAGGCTGTGGTATAGCAACAAAGGTGACCAAACACGCAAGCATCCAATATCACACAAATAGAGAACAAGGGTACACCCTAGGACAAAGCTTAGAATTTTGAATCAACAAATCGCCATCAAAGGGCCATGATGGAATAAAGGTTCTACATAAACTAATATTAAATGCTTAAGCTATAAACTCAATCTTCAAGGAAACTAGAATATAGAACCCGCCTAAATGAGGTATGAATGTAAAGTATCTAAAAGACTGGAGATAAAAGGTAAATGTCCTATGTGACAACAGATTGTAACTAGGTTGTAAACAAAAGCAGACAGAACATTCTGTAGCTGGTCTGATGATCATGCTATTCTCAGTCCTTTGATGAAGAGGAATTATCCTCAGATGAATTATCTTTCTGGCTTGAAGAAGCCATTGAACCTCTCATTTGCAAATCCCCACCCTGCTGCTGCTGCTGTTGAAGTTGTTGCTGTTGAAGCTGATGCAGCTGGAACTGCTGCTGCTGCTGCTGCTGCTGCTGCTTCTGAGAATGAATTTGGAGTTGTTGAAACTGTTGTGCAGCTAAGAAAGTATGCATTGCTTGATTATTGGGATACAATTGCTGGCCTCCTCCAAAAGATGCATAGTTTGGCACTTGACCAGTCAGTACCTTCAGATGCTGAATTTCTTCTTTCAGTGCATCATTCAAGGCTATCGCAAAACAAATAACATCATTACGATGAGTAACAAAAGAAGAAGTTAGTAATCCAGATGATTTCAGAATGAATATGCAAAACCACACAGAAACAGGGACGCTGTGCATATTTTATTGACTACCTCCTATTTAATAGTTCTAACAAATTCATCTCAAGTTCCAGAAGCGTGTTACAAAAAAAACAAAAACAAAGAAAGAAGAAACAGCAAAAGATGATTCACAACCCTGGATGAGAATAAAAACTACCACCTTCCAAGGTAAGTTATAAACCTCAAAGAATAGGGTAAGTTAGCAATAATTTTTTAGAGTTCATAAGAAATCATTCACAAAATAAATAGCATGCACGAGAATTTGGAAGTGGAAGAGCTACTTGAACACCAACTTTATAAACAACAATCACTTCTGCAATAAACGTCCATCAGCAAGGCCCAAAAGAATCTATATAACTCAATGCATAGCATCCTTGACACCTTTTACATGCCACTCAATCTACCCAGGCTATATTTTATATCATCTTAGTAACTTCAAATTTTATTTCCTCGTGTGGTAGACATTTCTTATTTGTCCATAACTAACACCATATCAGAACATTATTGCATCCCAAGCAAAGTACACAATCAGTTAAATGCTACCAATTGCGCATTCATTTGAGACTCATATATAAATAATACCCAAAACCTGACTTTAAGACAACTGAAGTATGCATATTTTGGAGAATTTCTGAACCGAAAAGGAACATAAATAACACCTATTATCTTACTAGTTAATAAAAGTCAGCTCAGTTCCTAGCCCTAGAACCTTACCTTATCAAGGAATGAAATAAATAACACTATGGTTTTAATGCATGCTCTCGTCCAGGCTAATATCAACAAATAATCGAAGTACTGATATAATCAAGCATACAGAGAACCACAGCTGATCCCATATTTAGCTCAACAAAAACAACTAAAAAATCCTCTAGCACTGAAATGTGTCATAAATGACAAGTAATCAGCATGCCTGGCCACTAGACAGAGGAGGATATTAATTTTTCTTCACTGATCAACTGACATAAGAGGGAGAAAGAGAGGTTTAGCGCATGCAAATACCATACCACATTGAACAATATTTCTAAGCAAAATCTAGATCATGCACAGCTCAGAAAATAGACAAGCCTCTGTGTGTTGGTGTGTCAACTGACATAAGCGAGAGAAAGAGAGATGTGTGTCAACTGACATGAGATAGAGAGAGAGAGAGAGAGAGAGAGAGGTTTAGTCATGCAGATGCTATATTGAACAATAGGTCTAAGCAAAATCTAGATGGAGCACAGCTGCCATGTTGAACAATAGTTCTAAGCAAAATCTAGATTGCACACAGCTCAGAAAATAGACAAGCCTCTGTATGTGTGATTACATACAGCTGCCATAGTGAAACAATAGTTCTAAGCAAATCTAGATTGCGCACAGCTCAGAAAATAGACAAGCCTGTGAATGGCAATCTGCAGGTCACAGAATGATGAAGCATACACAACTAATGCCAAATATCTAGCCCATGCATATGCTGACATAAGCGGATATCACTATTAGATGACATGGGCAAGAAAAGATAAAACAGGGCAACATTGTAGTTTGCACTCATACACTTTTTATACATCAATGGGTTTTGACATGCCTCTTCAAAAAAATCATAATGAAATAACAAATATTGATGAAAAAAGGAACAAAACAAGTTGTCTGATTGCATTTAGAAAGTTCAACCAAGACCCTTACCATCTTGCAAGTGGACCTGTTGCTCCATCGTTTGCAAACGCAGTTTCAGTTCACTATTTTCAGCAGTCAGGCTGTTTGTATCCCTCTGTCACAGCATAACAAAAGAAAGATACATCCACTATCAATAAAACATACATTAATGTGTTCTGGATAGCAACATTACTAATTTGAATAACAACCAGAAAACATGAAAGGTAGGCTATAACTTCCATGGTACAATCAAGTCAAACCAGATACAGTTCACAAATAAAAAAGCACTTTGAGTTTATGCGACTTACCTGAAGAAGAGTCAATTGAGCAGACAACGACGTCGCTTCTGTTTGCAGTGTCTGCATTTTCCTTTCAAGTTCAGCTATGTACCGCATCTTCCTTTCCTTGGACCTTGCAGCAGATTGCCTGTTAGCCCAAATCCTAAGATGGAACAGAAAAGAACACATTAGATGTCAATCTAAAATACATGAGAAGATGGCATGTCTATTTTCTCTCCCCTATGAGAGGAGGGTATAAAATAGGAAGGATGCAGAGTGGAGAGGGATGTGGACTTCGCAGCAGAGGAATTCAAGTCCATCGTTTTTATAAAACCAGTAAACTTTATTTAACAGCTTAACACAGATTCTGTACCATCTATAAAACTAACTATTCCTAGAACAACTCCCTCATAAGCCAGGCATCACTACAACAAGTACCTTATGAAAAGTGAAAACTATTAAATTCAGCACTTCATAAGAATGTTGTTATGGAGCCAACAACTAACTCAAAGACGCCCAAGACAAACAAAATGTTTCAAAAGCATTCAATTTCTTAGAATGGGCACAACCTTTTAATTTTCATGCAAAACTTCCCATCCAAACACGATATTACTAAATGAAATTAGCATCGAAAGCAATCTCATAATATAACAAATCACACCTTAACAATAGAAAAATTAAAAAGAATGAGAGACAGGATACCTTTTTGCACGCTTTGGATCTATAAGTGCAAGTTCAGCAAGCTTTGCCGCAGATATGGACTTCTTGGAATCAGCATGAGATGCCTCCTCAGAACCTGACATGAGCATCTCTGGCTTGATAGTTGTCGAGCCATCCATTGAGAGGCTATGTTGATGCCTAACTTTAGGCCTTTCGCTAGGACCAGCACCCAAATCCACTGTTGCAGGCAGTGGTGTCAGTGGTTGTGCTGGCACTGGCGGAGCCGATGACTCCCCAACTTGAAAAGCAGATGTGGCCGAGGATGAACTGAACTTATCCATATCAAGGTACATTGACAAATAATCTTCCTCAGTTTCATCAGAGAAAGTTGTCCCATCTGTACCACCACCCACAACACCAAGATCACTGTCAAAGCTAATATCATCAGGGAGAGTGAGAATCTCTGAATGGGCACGACGGTGGCCCAAATTCTTAGATGGGTTATCAGACATTCGGCTGATATCATGACTAAATCGATTAGAATCCAATCCATGACCAAAATGACTAGGGTCTGAACTACTGCCAGGAGCCTTTGGAGGAAATGTAGAAGGCGATTGCTCAGGTTTCACGTTATAAGAGCTCCCAGAGGGTGAAAAACAAGAATACCTCCCAGAAGGTGGTGGTAAACCACTACTATGGTTGCTAGGAGATTTATCCTTATCCATCCAGACAAATTACGAAAACCCCAAAACCCTATTCAAATTTTAAAACAACTAGTTCAATAACTCAAGAAGGCAAAAACAAATAGTCCAAAAACTGAACATTTTGCACACAACAAAAAGTGAAATGCCAAAAAATCTTGATTTTGAAGCAAAAACTGAAGATTCTGCACACAACATTCAAACACCTAAAAGAAGCCAAAAAAAAAACCTCAGAAACACCCAAATTACACTTCAAAACAATAGATTATCCACTCTAATTCCAACAAAACACTAAAAACTAAAGACACAAACTCAACAAACCTAATAAAGTATCAAACTTGATACAAAGCTTCAAACTTTATGCATAACAACAACAAAACCAAGAAAAATGAGAGAGATCTCATTACACAAAACACAGAGAAATTACGAAAAAAAGGAAGGGATTATTAACAAGCAGGGAAAAGTATGCAAACCCAAGAAATCAGGCAGCTGAAAGCTCCTTGGGATTGGTGAGAAAGAATTTACCAGGAAAATCAGAGAATCTCCTGGGAAAATAATTCAGACATGAATTCTCTCTCTCAGAGAGATTTTGGGGGCTTTTAGATCTCCTAATTCCAATTTTAAAAACAAAAACCCAAAAGTGTAAAAGAAGTTTAAAAAAACAGAAAGAGAATCATATTCAAGCCATTTCACATGGTCACACTTTAACTTTTTCTATATGTATACATATACTATATCTATACAATACACCAAACATATATTTATACACACATAGTTGTATGTATGTATTTTCGTATTAAAAAAAGGGAAGGTTTCTGGAGGGTGTAAATGCAGTTGTATTACCATGTATGGGGATTGATAATTACAAAGCTTTTTACCCTTTGTGAATTTCCAAATTCGGATTTCTGTTTTTATTGTTTGTACAAGATTTCCCCACTGGATTTGTTAAAAAGATGAGGGGTGTGGAATGAGCATGGATGGTAATTTATCCTGAAATTAATGGATATTATTCTAATTTGATATAAATTTGTGATTTCAATAGATAATACAGAGGATATAAATATTACTGTACTTGACTCAAAACTGATTTAATATATACACACACTTGATGTATAATTTATAGTTTGTGTATTAAACTATTTTTCCTTTCTTTTCTTATCATTTCATCTGGAATTTTTAATATAAGCAAATTGGTAGGTTATAAGTCTTTTAATTTCTCCTGAATATATTATTCATAGGTGCTACCATATCTTATTAAATTAAATCAAAATATTATTCTTTAAAAAAAAAACTCAATCGGTGAGTATTTATAATCATCCCTATAAAGAGAGTGTGTATTGAGTAAGGTTTGGACATATTATTAAAAGGTAAAATGGGAGGTGAAGGGGAAGTTGGGTGAGAGTAGGGATGGAGTGAGATTTAGATTGATATTTATTTTTGGAGGAAGATATTTTGGTTTGATTATGTGAGATATGGTTGCACCTATTGATGAGAGAAAAAAAATTGAAATACTTAGAACCAACCAAGTTTGCTTATATTCAATATTCTAGATGAAAGGATAAGAAAGGTTATACACACACATATTTTATAAATAATCTAGTTTAATTAAGATTAATTTTTATGGTTTGTTTTACCATATCCAAAACACTAAAAATATAAAACTATATTTAGAATTCAAACCTTAACTTATGATTTATTTAGTTGTTGATTTAAGTTAAATGAATGAGTCTTCTTTGTTGGTGTACACCTCTCTATTAGTCTAGTAAAACTAAAAGTCACATTTATTAGTTACACCCAACAACTTGTTATTTATTCATAATCAAAGCCCTATGAAATGCTTCTAAAACTATATACAAAGACAACAAACACAATTCATGTTAAATGGACTATCATAATCCATTTAAATATATAAAAACCAACTACTTTTTTGTTTTTAACATATCATCTCATCAATATATTTATTAATAGTTAACCCACCTTGTCTTAATATATGAATTTATTAATATAAAGTTTAAGCATACCAGAATAAAAGAAAATGTTCTTTCATCTTCTCACAATCATTAATCTTTTATTTATCTTATATTTTTCAAGAGGTTTTTATTTTATTTTATTTTTGTGAAAAAAGTTCACCCCTTTAATCTATTAGCAATGAGCTTAACCTTTATTTGCTCTGAAACTTTCAATCCTCTCAATTTCATTTAATCAATCGATAAATTTCATTGCTTGTAAAGTTTCTGTAAAATCAAGAAGTTTAATTTAAAATTCAAAATCTCTATAATGTTACGCCCAATCAAAAGGCTACCTTCTCTTAAATGACGTTTCAGTACTAGTCAGGGACCTATAATTATTATGCTCTTATTTTTATTGGATCTTTTAAATCAACTACGAAGTAAGCTCCATGATATACTTTTATGTATCTTTAATAGCTATTTCTTGAATGTTTTTCTCTCAAGAGGGAACCTCTTTATGAACACATTTGTTTTGTGATATTTTCCATTTATGATTGTTTTACAGCATACAATAGACAAACAATAGACAAACAACGATCATGGACAATTAGACTCTGATACTAATTAATACAAAGTTTTGATATCAATTGACATATATGAAAACAACACAAGAAAGACAATGATAATAAACAACATAAAATTTTGATGAATATGATCACCACATCAAAAACCCTAATTTAAAATTTTATTTTTTAATTATTCACCACATCAAGTAGCTTATCTTCAAGAGGTTCACATCTCCTTCAATAAAATAAAATAAAATAATCTAAACAAATTAGAAAACTTAACAATAGATGTCCTAAAACAATAAAAGTCCTAAAACAATTAGGAAAAACAAAATTATTAAGCATAATATTTAATTTTCTAAACTAAATAAAAAAATATAAATATTTTCTCCTGAAAAATCCTCCTACATAACAAAAAAACAAATCACTTATCATCAAATAAAAAAGAAAAAACCATTTCTCCATTTGTATGACACAACTAGTGATATATTATGTTATACACATGGTACATACCATCAATTACATCATTGCATTAAACGCTCATCTCCATTTGCATGGATTTTATTTTACAATACACACACACATAAAATCGTAATTGACATAAAGGACCAATAAACTGAGAATTGAGAAAGATAGAAAATATATTATTTTATATTGTTATATTCCCTTATTAATACATTTCATGGAGCCTTGTTATTCCCTTTTTTCTATCACAAAGCAATCTTCAACAACGCTAAAGTACTCTCACAGAAAAGAATAAAATAAAATAATAAAATGGAGAAAATTTATTATAATCCATACCACACACAGCCAACATCCTCTGGAAAAATCGAAAACAATAATCATGCAGGTGGATAGGAGTTTGTTTAGGGTAAGGATAGTCAAAGGTTAAGTAGTAGCAGTAGTAGTTTTGCCTTGTAAGAGAAGTAAATTTATATTAAATCAAATCGAAAACATAAAACTAATTAAAAAATTTGCAGATTGTAAACAATCGATAAATTAACATAACATATGAGCTCATAGTTCCTGAGAGATCACCTATTATTTCCCTACCAGTTCCTTTCATAAGATCAGGATGCACCCTTACCATCCTATTGTGTTCATAGAGTTAGACTGGACACTCTGTAATCCTTTCATGTTGTTATGATTCAGTATTAATCAACTGTTAGAAGATAATCGCATTGTTATAAAATCCAGTTCAACTCGGAAGGCAACCTGGTAATTTACCGACCTCAACTGGATATAGACTGATTTTTATGTAGAACCAAGTCAAAAGTTAATCCGGTCAAAACTAGTTGATTGATTTGAGCCTATCAAAACCAAATCAACACTTTTATGGATTTAACTGGATTAACCCCGAGCTAGAGCCAAACTGGATGGGGCAAAACTTGCATTTAGCACCGGACTTGATATGGAGTTTGTTTGACGGGTTCAATAGACAATATTGTCATAATTGGAGGAAATCCTGCAAGTCTGCTTGTTATGCCTGCACTTGGCTTGTTTATGAATGTTCCCGTAACGTTGTGGTAATGTATCTAAAAGAAAATTTTGATTTGGTAATTCACTATTCAACACATGAAAATATTCTAAATTTTCTTGATTTAGCAATTCACTGTTAGGCACTTCAAAAATGAGAAAGCTCTAAAAAAAAAGCTGTGCATTAGGATTTCTAACACTTGTTATCAGGGATGGCTTGAAAACATTTTGTTTTGATAATCACCTTTTGAAATCAACGAATTCATAGTCTAAGAAACAGTACGATGACAGATATCAAAGCAAAGAATGACAGAAGATAGTTCATTTCCACCAAAGCACTCGTAAATGGGAAATCAGTGGCTCACACACAACAGGCAATCCAGGAAATGTTGCAAGGTTTTCCCCAAACACCACAACTTTATTATATGTATTAACAAGGGAAGTATTCTTTATAGAGGACCTTCAACCACGAGGATGATCATCAGAAAATGTAGTCTGGCAGTTGGAGCGGAAACCGACCAACTTCAACTTTAAATGGAATTCCTTTTGGATCTGCCAATCTTGAGGAAACCAAAAGAAATAGGGTTATAAACAAAGAAACAAAGCTGCGTGAGTTTTGCATTAGAAACTACTGCATGAAAGATGTGAATGTTGCTGCTAATATCATTGTCGGACTAGGATAAAGCAGTGTTCAAATTTTCTGTTGAAGGATAAAACCACAGTTAGGTTTTGGCAATTACAATGCTATAAGAATTAGCAAGATTCTGATCAAGCAACTGAATATATCCCTATTTTGGTAAGCATTACCTACAGCCATGAACAGATTCATTTAATGATAATAGTTCAATCAAATTGGCGTCTGAGATTTATGTATCTGTCATGTGAAACTCAAAAATCATCAAACAGTGACAGAATGCCATTAAACTAAAAGGCAGTTCCATCTTTGTAAGATCAATCCAGACACATCCAGGACTTATAATCCTTGTTCTAAAGATATTGAAGTAATGGAACTTATAGGATATGGAGAATCCATGTGGACTACCTGCCAGGGACAAATGTGAAAGAACCTTCAACAGAGCCAGTAGAAGTTGGCAGAGGTGTACAACTCTCATAAACAAATTCTTTCTCGCCTGGAAACAAGAGTGGGAACTGCAAACATACAAGTTAAGTCTGAGATTCTGTACAATTACCAAATAACAAAAGATATCCTCATAATATGGATTTTTGATAATTATATGCAGCAAAAAGCAACTAATTGTAATTTTTTTCCCTTTTAGATGGTGTTCTGTAGGCACAAAGAAGTTTCTTCTATGGCGTCATATGATTGTTATTGTGAATTCCTGGTTCATGGCACATCATCTGTGGCAATCTTTTGCCTAGAAATCCAACTTGCAAGTTGGTAGAATCGGAAAACATCAAGTGGAACAACAGCAGTTCCTATTTTTTCACTCCCCTTTTTTGGACCAAGAAGTTGCATCAGTCCAGTAAGATCTTCACGCTACCTAAAGCAAGTTTGTTGAATCAAGGAAAATAAATTAGCACTGTGCCTTCATCTCTTTTTGGGAGTTTGGTTACCCCACAAAGGGTGGAAAACCATATAGAAGTTGCCAAGAGTTGGATGTTACAATGGCAAATCCACGTCCAACACAAAATCTAATGGATTCAGTATGGTCACGTGCACTCTCCCCAGTAGCTTTCTTAAATTAATGGGAAACTAAGCCATTACATAAGCTTCATATCATCTACTTTGTCCCCAGTAGGCACTTTTAGAAGCTCCCAATTGTTGCATCTAGAAGGCCACACATGAGGACCCTGAGAAGTCTATGAACAAGGTGCGAAAAAAGGGGTGGAAAGATTGGTAAGTGCAGTCCAAATATTTACCCAAGAAAAGAAAATGAAATTCCCACTCAAAGCAAGATAGAAATGAATATCTACCCAAGAAATTATTAAGCCATACCTTGCCTATCACAGCCTCTGCATTGACATTAGATACAACAGTATCATTAGCACTGATGACCCAGTGCCTCATGTGAAGTTGGCAAGAGCTGAAGTGCATTCTGTTGATGGTGCATCCTTCTGGTAGAAGGGACATGCGGATTGAATAAGCGAAGACATATTTTCTAGAAATATCTTCCAGATCAGCAGCCTCTGGCACAAAAACAGCAGAAGCACGAACCTGGAAACTAACACTTTTAGTTGATACATAACTATTTATTTAAAAGAATAAAAATAAAAATATGTGCACATTTAGTATCAAAGAATGTAATGTTTACTCATCTTTCTAGCAAAAGTAAAATGAGAGTCAAAATTCCAGCAGGGGAACCGTGGATACAAATTTATTGCAGCACTTTAACAAAGACAAGAATGTATAACACTACATTTCTATTGAGTATTCCCAAACACTTTACTAGGAAAAAGTGTTGCAAGTTATAAGTTAATAACATATCAAAATAATACTGCAGGCGTGATTCAGCAGTTATTGTGTTGATTTTCTAAAAATTTATATCAGAGGTATTGGTTAAGAGTTATAGGCATGCACAAAATTAAGCATATAGCCTCAGGTAGTGCAACACAAACAGCTGCTACATGCCACTCTGAAGAAATGGAACATATGAAATTTAGCTTTTTTTTAATTATTTTTTTATTGGACTCACATGTAATTTGTGCAGAACCAGGAAAAAACTAATCCCCCTTCCAAGTGAATCCTAGGTGCCAGAGGGCCATTAACCCTCAACATGGACCGAAGACAGATAGATTCCACACCCCTACCGCCCCGCCCCCACCCTCTAGCCCAAGAATTGATGAAATTCCTTATTTGCAAAATTGCAACCCAGGTCTATGTTATCCTGCTCAGTTCTCGAAGAAGTTATTAAATTCTACATTCCAAGTTAACTCGACAACCACATATTGCATACAAACCTTGCTACATGGAATGCAACAAATAAAATCCTATCCAAAGACTGAAGAGGAAAACAAGAAAAAAAAGCCCTGATATAAAACTACACATGCAAGCCCATAAACAATTGCTTACCTTTACACCACTGGTTACAGCAGTTGAACAGAGAGGAGATTCTTCTGGAAACTGAGAGATGCTTTTAATATTTCCTTTGCTGAGAAGTTTGATCATGCCATTGTGCAAGCGACGGCCATGTTCTTCTAACCATAACAACATAGCATCCTGTTGTTGGTCACTGTTGAAATCATGGACTGGACTAATCAATGCCTGAGGTACACATGGCATCATTTCTGCATCTGTTGGAAAATTCTGGGTCCCAACATAGAGTTGGCCATCAGAACAGTTCAGGAAGAAAAACTTTCCAATGTATGAGGATGAAGCAGCCACAACAATATACTTGGATGTATCAGGTAAGTTCAGGTGCCGCACTATTTCCCGTGTTTTAGAGATTACCTCATGTAGTGATAACAAGTAGACATTAACCGACTTATTATAAAAACAGTAGCCACCTATCAGGCCCAATGGACAACCAGCCATGCCACTTGACAGATTTTTGCCTGAGAAATGCTGACCATCATGAAAGCGGTAGAGGAGTCTTGTGGGAAGAGGCAACTTAACTTTCAAAATTCTTTCCAACTTTTGAATTTCACCTTCTGATGCACCCTTTCCTAGGGTAGCCTTAACTTCAGGAAAATTCGCGGTCAACCAGCTCGTGAGTCTGTCCCAACAGCTTTTAACTCGCTTTACAAGGGGCCAAGGATACATATGAAAGGCTTCTCTCCATAATGTATAAGTTGCCTGGAGAAAGAGAGTGTGTGTGTGTAAGTAAACATTTATGATGCCATCAGATGATTATAATATAAAATCCAAATCAACAAGGCATTAGTCCGAACTACAACTTAATGTCATCAACTTGAAACCCTTTTTCAGTAATCTCTAACTATGGCCATAGGCAATTACTACTTCTATAATCCTATGGATCACACCATTCCTGATGACCTCAAATAATTTTCTCCAAGATTTACATGAATAAATATAAATTTCACTACTTTATTAAAAAAATGAATAATACATACCAAGAAAAAACAATAAAAATATGTGCACAGTGATAATTTTCAGCTTTCGGACTCGATGAAGGTCAAGCTAGGCACCATCCCACCCAATTCATCATATTTTAAGCTTAACCAGTGACCCTCATAAGAATAAACCAAAACACACGCTTCCTTCTTGTTTGCATACATGTCCACAAAGAAATCAGCAAGCCACGAAACCAAATACTCAAGGACAAGGACATGATTGATTACCGTTCCAAATTGCACATCAAGACAAACAATCTAGTGCAAACAACACTATAAACTACCAAACTTTCTTCATAAAGAGAAAAAAAAAAAAAGCCAGAAAACAAAAATCAGCAACAAAACATACCAACAAGCTACAAGTTCAAAGGGCAAAGCAATTAATTGATTACAGTTCCAAGTTAATTCCAAATTACACATTTTGACATGCAATTCAGTGCAATTAACACTCTATAAAGTTCTAATTAATTTATTACAATTCCAAGTTAATTCCAAATTACACATTTTGACAAGCAATTCAGTAAAATCAACACTCTATAAAGTTCTAAACTTCAACAAATTTTCTTCAGTGATTGGCTGCAGAAAGTAACTACAAAGCTCCAAACTTTACCAAGAATTCATCATATATAGAAAACCAACAAGAACCCAGAAAGTAAACATGATTGAATTTATCGTAAATTACCTTAAAAGAAGGCAGATGATTTCCATGATGGTCAAGAGGAGCAGAAAGATCAAGATCTTGACGACAAAATGATGACCAGAGAGATTCCTCTGAAGCTAAATCCTTGAACTTTTTACTGACACATGATACTTTTACTGTCTCTTTTGGACCAAGTTTTGTTAAGATTATGTTCAGAGCTAGATCTCCCACTGATTCCAGCCCCATGTCTCTGTCTCACTAAATTATGTGTATGTTTCTCTTGCTGAGTATGACGGGGTTTACTTCTAGTTTCTTGGTTTTGCCTGTTTGTTGTGTGGGGATAGTAACGAGAGTGTGTGCCTACTGGTATTCTAGTGCATTACCGTTCCTAACTGCAAGGGAATGCTAGAGATAATTTTTAAGTAATTAGATATTTTATTAATTATTTTATATTTTTATTTTATAAAATAAATAAATATGAATAGAAGAAAAAATTGTGATATAATTTTTATAAATTACAAGTTTTTTTTAATTCAAAGTGGATCGAGAGAGTAACTAATAAAATTTTATTAATTATTTTTCAATAACATAAAATTTCCTTATAAATTACAATTATAATGACAATTACATTACAAAATATACTAAAATCTTAGCTAAAAATGGATTTTTCTTTCTCTTCTCAATTTTATTTTTTTTACCTTTTCAATTGAAGCTTTTGATGATCACTCTCTAAAAATTTGTTAAAGAAAAATAAAATTAAAAAAAAGGACTATAATGTAAAATAAAGAGAAACTACATGACTAATTTATAATCTATTGGTGAAGTTATTTTTCATCCTCCTACTTTGCTTTATCTTTCTCTATCATCCATATTTTTTTTGTAAAATTTTAATTTTGATCTAAAATTTTATTTTTTAATATTTCAATCTAAAGATAAAAAAAAAAAGAGAAAATCACTTGAATACAACAAGAAAGTGTTATTTATTTGATCACTTTTTAGAAACAAAACTTGTCGGTTCTTGATATCAATCAATTTTATTTATAATGTTTTTAGAAATGTTGTGTTTATTGTTTTTTAAAATAATTTTCATTCAAAAACACATTAAAATAACAATTTTTTATTTTTAAAAAATTAATTTTATATCAATACATTAAAATATCAAAAGTATATTCCTTTAAAGTAAAAAAATTATTTTTTTTTTAAAAAACACTTCTAAAATACAATGTCAAACACATCTTAATGAGATGAGTTTTTTCAATAATCATGTCTAAAAAGAAAAATCAAGTTTTGTTTTGATTTTTTTTCTATATAAATTTGTGTCTTTTAGGAGATTTTGGGGTGTTAAATGCTGGTAGATTATTTTAATCTAGAGAGATTTTTATAGTATTTTAAAAATATATTTGAGATGAAAAAGAACTTGGAAACCCATCTCTTCTTCTTCTTTTTTTAATCATTATAATGGTAGTTGAAATTTAAGATAGTGTTGAGGAGATGGTGCATCTTTTATTATATAATTAAATAAAAAATAATATTAAACCTGCATTCTACTGATGATGCATCCTTTTGGTAGAACAGATATGTGAATAAGAAGAAGATCTTGACGACAAAATAATGACCAGAGAGATTCATCTCAGGTTAAATCCTTGAACCTCTTGATACTTCTACTGTCTCCTTTTCTTTCTTTGTTTTTTTTTTCAAAACCCTAAAAGCAATCCAATTAATTTTCATGAATTATTGTTTACAGAACGAAAACACCAAAGAACACCCTGAAGATCTCATTAAGCCCATCAAATCCAGGTGGACGTTAACATTCAATACTAGAGGGACCAAAAAGTAACTTCATCAAATCCCTAAGGCAAAATATGGGGAAGAAGGGCGAGAGTCATTTGGAGTTTTATAAAAGGCCTGCCATTTCAATTGTTTCTTAATTTTGGTCTTAATTTTCAATTTTCAATCATATTATTTCCTAAAAAATAAACCCTAAGCCTTTTCTTAAGATTATAATAACTACATAGAAAACAAACATAAATAAATTATGAAGTCTAATCTTTAATAAATATAATATCAAAAAATTAAATCAAAATAAAAAAATAAATTGAAGAATCAAATAAAAAAAAGTTATTATGTGAATCTATAATGACATGAGAGGTGATAGATAATTCAATGAATCATTTAAGTTATATTTGGTTAGTGTTATAGAATAAATGGATATAAAATAAACAAAAATATATTTAGATGGAAAGACAAAGATATTAACATAAAAATAAATCAGTTTTGGATGAATTTATTATTATTCTAGAATTAAAGCAACAATACAATCCAAGTGGGGTGAATTAGGTGTTTCACTAATAATAATAAATATTGCAACTAACTCAATTAAACACAATTAATTCTTATATTGTGTGAATTAGATGTTTTTGCTCTTAAAATAGTTTTTATTTTATATATATTCAAATTATATATGTAATCCTTTAATTAAACAAGTTACATATATATATATATATATATTTCTAGCAAAAATTAATTGATTTATAGTTGATATTGTTTTTTTGACAGCTAAAATAATCAACTGGTTTAGATTGATTGAGTCAATCGATCAACCGTTTCTTGTAAATTTTCAGGTTTTCATTCATGATAAACAAGCAACCAATCACTTTATTTAATATAGTAAAGCAATCAATTGATTCAATTTTAAAATCTAGTTTTAATAATTGAAAGTTTATTGAATCTTGAACCCATTAAATACATATCAATTCTAATATATATAAAATGTATGAATTTATTTTAATTTAAGTGAGATATAAATATTTACTTAATAAACACTAAAATAAAGACTTAATTATCAAGGATTCAAGCATTTATTTCCAGAAAAAAGGAAAGACACAGGGATATGCCATTTTTGTATAAATTATCTTCGTCTTTTTGTTCAAGGCAATAACCAAATGCTAACATATAAACAATTCAGTCAAGATTTAATTAAAAAATAATTCAGTTTTATGCTGTAAAAGCTAATCCAAGAATTAAGATCCAAAAATGCTAAATTAAAAAAAAAAGAACAAAGGAAGGAAAAATAGTTTTTTTAATTGAATTTTCTATTTTAGATGTAGTGAACTATATATTTTAGAAGTAGAAAATTTAATCTCAACCCACTTGGACTAATAAATAAAATTAAAAGATCATTTAGAGATTTGACAAATAAAATAAAAAAACAAAAGGACTTCTTAAATGGTAAATTCTAAAAGAGATTATACATTTTCTTGATTGGTTTATTAATTTATCAATAAATTAAGATGTGTTTTATTCTTGGTGAAAAAAAGAAAAGAAATTAAGATGTGTTTTCAATTCAAGTGCATGATTCTAGCGCGTACTACGAGCGAGGCGCATGCCCTTCAACCATTGTGCTTCAAATCTTACAAGATGTCGTGCTATGGATTCCCAGTTCTCCTTCAAGATCAATCATACATGATTCATAAAAAAAAAAAAAAAAATCATGCATGATATAGTTTGGAGTGGTTAAGTTGTTTAGTTACATTAAAGAATTCAAGCACATTCAGCCATTGATCCCACCTCTTAAGTCTATGAACTGCCACAGTTTCTGGTATGAGCTCATGCGAGCACCTCCCATTTGTTCCTGGATAATCATACATTGCAGGCTTGTTGGAGAACCTGTTTTTGGCCTTGTTTCCCATCTTCAACCATTTCCCAACCATCTTGTCTTCTGGCCCAACTGTGTTATTCTCAGGGATTTCAGACTTGCCAATCCATTCAACAAGGTCCCAGGACAACAAAAACCCCATCCCTGACATGTAATCCGCAAAGGGATTCATGCTATTGCAAGGGATTACAAAACCATAATACAGGTCTTGCCATGGTAGTGGCTTTAGTGACAAAGACAATGGCTCAAGCCTAATGAAAACATCATCATCAGCTTTCATGACATAGTCATAATGTCTTGGTAGGATATGCGAGAGTGAAGAGAAGTATGCATAGGTCTTGCCATTGTTCATATTCTCAATGCAATCAAGAATGATGATGTCGTTGAAACGAAGGATTTCTAGAGCTATGAGTACCCTTTGTTCAGGCTTTGTGAGATTGCAAAATACAAACTTCACATCAATTTCAGCTATCGAAGATGCTTGGATTCCATAGACAAGGCGAAGGAAATGGCGGCGATCATAGTTATCCGGGCGGGTTAAGATTCCGATCAGGATGCTAAATTTGGTTTCTGTATGAGGTGTTTTGGTGAGTGTAATGGAATGGTTGTTGGATGAAGCTAGGAGAAGTAATTTCACTCTGATGTTGAACAAGATGTAGAAAAAGAAAAGGAGGAAGAGAACAAGAGATGGCAGAGCAATGAGAATCACCCTCCTTTGCTTCATTATGGAGGCTGTTCTTCTGATAATGGCTCCAAGGCTGGGAAGATAAATATAAGAAGAGGGAAGATGCGGGAAGTGAAATCCATGCTCTGCTTTGTCATGTTTTGGCAGACAGCCCTTTGTTTGAGGAACTTTTGGTCTTGTAGTCATGCTTTTCTTCATTACATGAAAGTATCGGGAGTTACCTTAACATGTGATCTAGCTTTACAGAGTCGTTATCGCATTGCCATTGTTCTCTAGATTAGACTAAGATAGAGAGAGAACATGCTGTAACACCTTCAAGCATAGGGCTCACATTTTTGGGCAGGCAATTTTTAGATGTTTGATCGATTTGGCGTTCTACTTTTCAGAAATTAATTTTTCTGGTGGCCTCCCCAGCAAACTAGCAGAAAGCATGTTTATATAAAAGATGGTGGTCATCCAGCGGATCAACTCGGTGAATTGTTGACTCAAAGCATGATTAGGACCGAATTTAATTAAAAGAATATCATTTTATTTCTTAAAACAATATCGTTTTAAAATAGAAAAATAACTTGGCTAACCCGAAATTTCAATCTTAGACTAGATCAGGCCTTGAGCTAGGTCTTATAATATTAATCTACAACTCTAGTTTTAGATCAAATCAGATCATGAGCAATAACTAGAAAAAATTGAATATGACTTATTGAAAGAAAAGAAAAGAAAATCCTGGTAACTCCATGTTGAGAGAGGGGAACAAAACCCATTTACATTCCTGAATTGAGTACAAAATCAACCCAACCCTACCCAAATTCAAACCCTAGACAGCTATGATTTTGCACTTTCTCCTTGATATATATAGACAGAATAGCCAACCCTGGTAGTAGATTCTGTACAGAAGCCACTTGAGAGGAAAATTGGGTTCCATTTACCTGCACAAGGCAAAAGAAATCCTTGTTAGGTTCAATTCAAGATGCACAACACAACCAGTTCTTACTTTCAGCCAGGTTTCATGTCTGACATAGCACAGCATTTAACAAACAGGAAAACCTATTGAAGGCCTTTTTGGATAGGAGCATCATAGAGTAAGCCTATGCTTTTGGACCCCCTAAAAGTTGAGAAAAAAGGCTACACCGATAAGCATTAAGTGCAACTGCTAGATTGTTGAAGGCACCTCCTGCAATTGCCATTACTGTCATAATTGTTGGTATAGCTTGGATGGGAAATGCTACATAGATAAATAACTACGACAGGCAGTTGACCAACATGAATAGCCTCTCTTTGACAAAATCCTGTAGTGTTTGAACTGTAACTACCAATACTTGTAGCATGGGAGAGAAATAGACACAAGGATGGGTCCATGAATAAATCGGCCATTTCTTCCTGAATCAAATCCCTTGTATCATCAAAATATCAAATAGAACTCCGATAATTAAGTTCTAACCCAATATAAAAGCAAGTCATCTCTTCCTGGGCACCTTAAAAAAAAAAAAAACTCAAGCTCCTCAAAACAGCCTTGACAATTCTGCTTCCCAACATCTAACTTTACTATATCAAAATCAATGTACAAGCACTTCCATGGATTTACTTATCTGCACATCTTTGTTTCCTATATCAAAGCATATCCTATATCAAAATGACAATCACAGCAGATCTGAAAAAAACTTCAATAGAAATGGTCAAGTAGATTAAGAAAGAAATAAACATGAAAGACAAAAGTTCAGTTCTGTATTGTACCTGCGAGTTAAGATCATAGACAAACAACGAACACATTTAATCAATTGAACAAGCAAAATTTACCACATTTACAGCCAATATATCACTTCCATCTAAAAGGAATCAACAATTTATTGAATCAACAAGTCATAGCAGAAATAATTACCTTAAGAGAAAACTCATTGCTGATTCCCAGATCCATGTGCATCAGGGTTACTAGAATTCTGCTGCTGCTGTAGCTGGAGCAGGAGGTTGGCTGCAAACTGCAGCGTTGACTGGTATCTCTGATTCTTATCAGCCTCTGAGATACCCAGCCCAGATACAGAAAGAGTAGGTTGGAATTGCTGCACTTGACTGGGAAGCTCCCCATTCCCTCTGTCTACAGATGGTGGGATCCCAGAATGGGTCTGGGAAAAATTTGTGCCCTGAACCTGAAAAACAAGGTATCAGTATCATTAGGTTTCTGAATAACTGATAGACTGTACGGCTCCATAACATATGTTCCATGGACCACCCCATAGCCTTTCTGAGTGCTATAAGGAACTTTGAACAGATTTTGCTGGCTGACCTGTGGAGACAAAGCAAACTGTCCACTTTGAGAAGGCATGGAAAAGCTAGTCAATGGCCTGGATGGAGTTACACTCTGATGAGATAGGCTGACAGTAGAATCTTGGATTTGACTGTTTCTAGGGACCACATTTGTTGAATGACTATATGTGCTGGGGACAGATGGGCAAGGCTGGAACTGAGACTGAACCTGCACCTGATAATTCAAGTGGTTCCCAAATTGTAAATGACTTGTATTTCCAGAAACTTGATTATCATGCTTCCATCCCTGAGAGGAAGTTCCTTTGTCAGGGATAACTGAAGAAAATGGTGGCCTGACAATAGGAGAGGCCAATTCTGGTTGGTTACTTTCTGAACTAGACTGCTTATTTGCAGGCAGTAAAGTTGAAAGAGTAGCAATAAGATCAGATGTCAAAAATCCAGCAGAGGACGGTGCTGCACTGTGATTTGAGGCATATTCTTGGGGGACTGGCAGCACTGCATGGGACACTGTTGTCAACGGATAAATTGGTTTTGAAGGAAGCTTTGAATCCTCAAGCAAAACCCTGTTATGATGGATTGACATCACTTGCTCCTCCTGCTGATGGAGCAAATTATAGTCAGCTTCTGGTGGTGAAATCTGATTGTTCGTGTACTGAGAAAAATGGATGGGCTGAGGCAATTGTTGATGCATTGATGTACTGTTAGGGGCCCGATGCGGCAACTTGAGAACTACACCATACAGGCGTTCAGGTCCAGCAACTTTCAACACATTCTTTAAGAAATCTGATGGGGGCACAAGAAATAGAGTGGTCCCATCATCAAACTTTGCTACACCAGCTCGATTCTTCGAACCCAAGTAATGCAAAAATTCTGTATAGGAAGCAAAATCATCCTCACTATCTGGTAAGAAGAAAACAATGCCAAACCCAATTGCCTCAGCATAGTGTTTAGCCAGCACATCCAGCCCCGTCCTTGCCGAGCAATTTATGACAGGAGGTCTACAAAATGGGAAGATCACATGTTAGGGTGGAAAAGGATGTTACTGCTCAACTGCATGATGGAAAAGGTGAAATGCTAATGAGAACAAAGCCATTTTTGAGTGGTATCATCCAGTGACAGCTAATTTTGAAGCTAGAGGAGAAGACTTGGAGTTAGTCAGGAAGTAATTAGGAAAGTTGTAACTCAGAGTTAGCAAACTAATATTTATGATGCAAAAAGATGTTTCAGTAAAAAACAACACCAGGAAATTTAATGATGATAGAGAAAAGGCATTATGAGCAACTTCATGCAGACATTTAAGGTAAAGAGTTTTTGTACATTTCAAGGAAATTTAGCAAGCCAACCGACCAAATCTCAGCTTCTACAACAAGCAGAAACAAATAATTCTGTAAGGGAATCTATTGGGTGAAACCATTTTACATAAAGAAGCATGTGTTATAAGTAAACAAAATTAGATACAGGCTACAACATCTCAAATGCTTGCAATGTGTAAAAGGCAAAGACAAATTATTAAGAGCAAAATTCATACTCACATGTCTGATTCTATCCCTTTTCCTACAGGGACACAACGGGCATGGCATACAGGCATTCCACCCTTGGCCACAATCCCACGCCATATGAAATTATCATCAAAATGACCCTTAAGCCTACCACCAACTGGACTAAGACTATTATTCCCCTGTAAACTTGGATATGCACCTCTAGGACCTAGCCCGTATCCTTTGTCCAAACCCAAATCACAATCACCCATCTTTCTATCAGGAAAAGAATCATCATCAACAGACAGTGCAGAATCAATCCTCAACCGCTTGGCGTCCCTAGGAAACTGGCTTGGATCAAGCACATCCCAACCACTAGAAACTGACCTCATGGGTGGCCTGATACCTGAAGCAGGAGAGGAGAGGATTCCAGACGCAGGATTTCGGTCGCTATGTGATGGAGCCAAATCATTACGTTCTCCACCTTTAAGTATAGGGTCAAAAACACCTTGAGGACCAAAAGGCCATACTGGCAGGTTTGGTCTATGAATGCCACTGGGTGGAAATTGACCAGAAAAATTTCTTGGCCCACCAGGTTGATCAAACATGATGTCCATAGGCGCAAAAGGATGTTTGTTGAACATTTCCAGCCTAGGACCTTCAACTCCAGGATAAAAACCAGAGTCCTCTTTCCCAGGTGCCAATCCACTACTTGAGAACATAATTGTGATACGAGGATCACTAAAAAGCCGCCCTTGCAACCCTTCTTTGGCACGCCGGGCTTCATCAACACTTCTAAATTCCACAAATGAATAATGCCTCGAAGGAAAGCTTTTAATTTTCTCAATCTCACCAAAAAGAATCATGGCATTGTGTATCATTTGTTCATCAATCCGCACAGAAGGAGGATATCCTATCCACAAAATATTGCTGGGTTGGCCATCTTTCCGCTCCCCTGGAGATTTAGGTATCTACAACATAAAAAACAAAAATTCAGAATATAATCCACATGAACAGACTACAAACAAACAAAATCTGGCTCCTCTAAGCCAGTTTAAGCATTACCGACCAACTAAAAATCTATTCAAATATCACTGCGTGAAGCCAAGTTTCTCCCACAAAATCACAGAATAAGTTCAGGCTTGCAACTCCAGTCTGCAGTACATGCTCCTTAAGGTTGTGAAGTGAGTACAAGAGCATACAACCAGCAGACATGTAATAAATTAACATGCTAGTTAAGGAAAGGAGAAAGAAGAGAGCTTTGCAATTGTATTGGAATTCGGGTTGTTCACAATTTATCACCTGAGGTCGTCTTTCTCCATTATGTGTTGCTGAAAACTGATCCTGTCTTGAATCATGAAAGTAGGGTAATTGTTCCTGAAGCCAGTAAAGAAAATGTCACCTCTGTTTATACAACGGACTGAAACGGAAAAACGAAAAACTATACCACTCAAACATAAGGGATCCATTTGAAAAGAAACAAAAAAAAAATAACAATCAGGGGTGTCATAGGAGGACAACACATGGAGTACATGCCAGAATCACTTTAGTTTTCTTGTACTATGGAAGCTCTATCAGTGAAGTCCCTAGGCCAAAAATAGATATAAACACGTTCAAAAGATATCAACTTACTCTTCTTGAGGATTGTGTTCGAAGGAAATCCACACGTAACTGATCACCACCAATTTTCTTCCCATTCATGTTTTTCATGGCTTGGGAAGCATCTTCCAGTTTGAAATACTCAACATATGCAGTATTTTGATCTCTACGAAACTTGAAATCCTCAATTTTACCGAACTTGAGAAACTCTTCTTCCAGCCATTCCTCAGAAACTGATGAGCCTATTCCACCCACCCATAGATGCCTGCTAGGTTTGGCCTGAAAGAAGAAGAAGAAGAAGCTCACCCGACATATTATGCACCAGTAAATTCTTAAACACATAAAGAAAATAAAAAATCCATGTTAAATTCAAGGGACACGTGCTCAAACATGTTGCCTGTATTACCATTTTCGAGACCTATTAGAAAAGTAACTTCATGGTTACCAACTTATCAATTTTCCATTAGGAGAGTATTTACAGAAACAGACAGATTCTTGAAAACTTGCCACTGTACAATCATTTGGTGAGAAAAGATGATATTATAATTCCTTCTTCATGTTTTTCAGGTTGATAGCTATGAAACTTACTAAGGAGGCTTTCAAAGGAGTAACTCCATTTTCTTTCCTTTTTCCTTGGCATGATAAAACAAGACAATGATCTTTAAGAGAGGAACTGCTTTAGTATATGTTTCTGGAGTATGAATCTCTTATTAATGTCTTCGGACATGCTCCAATTTGCTTTTGAAAGTTCTCTCCCACATGTGACTAAGTACAAAGATCAACGGGAAGAAGCCAAATGTTTAGTTGAGCATTTTGATGGCTAAAATGGTGCAGATTCCATTATGCAGCTATTAAAGACCTACTTCAGCTAATAAAATCCTAAACTATTCCTGAGGTAAAATTGTGTACTTTGTCAAATTCAAGAGATAAACCATATCCGATAAAAAAAAAAAAACGCTTTTCATCGCTTACGATTTATCTTCAAATTCATAAAATTAAAACTTTTGCACGTACCCCAGGTACATTCAAAATTTAAACTTTATATTTAGATTTAGAATCCAAGGGCTTTTCCTTCTCATCCAATATTCAGCAGCCTGCAATTATGGTTATATATCCTTTATGAATGAAATGTCATGAATGATGACTAGCAGTTCCCACACGGTAGACACACGATTACGAGCTTAAGGCGTAAGGTAGCGTTACACATACCCAATTTAGAGATCGATAATACAATGCAAGGCTGTAGTCATTAGTCGGGTAAGTTAATTAAAATTAACTCCAGTTAACAAAAAAATAAATTAATATCATAAACAATAATGCTTTAAAAAAAACAATGAAATATATAATCAAATTATAAATCAACCTAAATTTTAACGACATTACTTCTTTATTATGAAACTTGAGTTTTTAATCAAATCACACCGGATCTTATTTTTTATGAAACCTATTCTAGGCTGATCTGAGTTAAACAAAAACGTTATGCATATATTTTGTATTGGCAAATTCACGTTTGTACATCTGATAAATTTCCAGAAATTATCCTTTTCCCTAACTTTCCTCTTCATTTTTTTTTTATTTTTTTTTTTGCATATTCAATGATCGTGGTAAAGCTCTGTATCTAGAGATGCAAGAAACTTATCATGTTAAAGAAAAACCATTGGCCCTAATGGGATTTGACCACCAATTTGCTGCCTAACAGCAACTTCACGACATCCATTGAATGTAATGGCAATTGGATTTAGCTTTGCCAAACATTTACACCGCAGACAATTATGATTTGCAATTCATTAACGAATACAATGGCGAGGAAAAAGAGTCGGACAACAGCTATATCCTCTTTCCTCTTTTTCTTGATGATGTAGAATGGAATGTGAATTCCTTTTTCCTCTCTTCTTTCTTAATAATGCTGAATGTAATATAAATTTAATAATTATTGGAGTGGAATACGAATTTTTGTCGGGCAAGAGTGGCAGTTTTTGGGTTGCAGTTTGAAAAATATATGTATAAATTATAATTTTTTTAATCAAGAATTTTTTTCAAGTAATTCTATAAAAATAAGATGTAGTACGGGTTAATTATCCAACAACACTTTTAAAACTGTAATGGAGAGAAAAAAAAATTCAACTACGACCCTTTGAATTTTTTTTAAAAGAATCTGTTTTTAATCTTTTTACCTCTATCAACCTTCCAATTAATCTCTCAAAAAGTAACCCAAAAAAACTGATAATAAATCATTATACTACAACAATCATATTTTTTTTTAAAAAAAAAACCCAATTTTCAAAGGAACCATAATTTCTCTTCAACCCTTATTTTTATGTGGATTTCGATTTGATTTTGATAAGGAAAGCCTTGCATGTTAAATCAAAACGCCCCATTTCAAACAAAATCATCAACGCTATCTCCGATCCTCTGTTAAGGGGAAGAAATTATTTTTTTGTGGTTAATAAATTCTGTTATCTCCATCACCAGACGCAAATAAATAATATTACACAACAAATCAATCATCAAATTCAAACAAAAATCCACAAACCCAAAATCATCAAAACCCAAAAAAAAAATTAGAATTAACGAAGTTAATAAGATGAAAAGAACAACAAACCGGTCTAGCAAACTCGATTTTAATCTGATTTCCACGAAGAGAAGTCCCCTGTAAGGCATCTTTAGCTTGTTTAGCATCCTCAGCACGTTTAAAGTAAACAAACCCATAACTTCTTGCTGTATACGTCGTTACATTATCAATCGCACCGTATTGCGCAAACAATTTCATTAGATCTGATTCTGTTACATCTCTTGATATGTTCCCTACCCATAAATTATTCGATTCTCTCCCTTTCATTGCGTCTTTCTGTTCTGTCTCTGATTTTATAATTCCCGGTTTGTTTGATTTAATCGGATCCGGCGCCATTGGAGGGATTTTGAGAAATTAGGGCTTTGCCGGTCGAAAAAATTAATTTCGGGACTTTTTATAGAGAGAGAACACGATAAATAGTAAATACGACAAGGGGAGGGAGGGCTGTTATTTATAGGGGAGGTAAGGTGGTGAAACGCCTTGTCGTTTCTGTTTTGTTTTAATCGCTGTGGGCGTGGACCTCGGTATCAATTTATCTATATATCTTCATTAATTTAAATTTTAAATTTAATAATTATATAAATTTATAGTAATTCTAAAAAAATATATAAACTTATAATTATTATAAAAACATTTAAAATTTAACCAGTTAAATTATCCTTAAATTATTGAGTTGTTGAGTAAACATAAGAATCAAACATAAAAACACTCTAATTTAGGAATATTTTAAGAATTACTTAATATTATTCTTAAGAATTAAGACACTGAAGAAGATTCTTTCTGTAAAGGGCTACAAGGGCGTGGGATTCACACATGTTAAAATAACAAATTTACCTGTTTTTCTTCATATTTATATGGAAATTATTTAATTGGCAGTGTAGGCCCTTTTATAAGCACTTTTAACATTATTTTGGAATTTTATTATCTATGCTTTTTACTTTTTAAATAATAATTTTACTTCTTTTCCCTTTTTTTTCTCTTCTCTTGGATGGACTTTAATAAAATTATTTATGCGTGATGAGAAGGGTGTGACATCCACGAACTTGAGGGATAATTTATTTATGCGTCCATATACATGAGGCAATTATTAATTATTAAAGTCAACTTGACCTTGTAACTTTAGATTATACTGGATATAAATTAAGTCCATCAATCTTAATAAACATTCTGAGTGAAAATCTAAATTTTACTTTAAAAAAATTTCAAATCAATTTTAAGTTTTTTTTTTTTAATAAAGTTTTTTAAAACAACATCATTTTAGATTTACCAATATCAACCCCTTATCCAGAAGTTGATTTGGTTCAGACTAATTTAATAACTTTGATATATCAGCCTCGTAAGTTTTAGCATTTCTACTTGCAATGAAACTAAAAAAAAGTGTAAAAAATTGTGAGAATTTTACATCTCATTGTCAAATATGAAACGCGACCCAAATTGTTTAAATTTCTTTAATAAACTTGTTTTTAATGAGTTCCTATGAGATTGATCTGGGTGGAGCATATTTCACTGGTCAAGATCAGAGACATCAGAGCTGTATATCCGAATGCAAATCATATCTGAACATTCTCTCTCTAGTATTCCACAGGAGTTACAGACGTGTTAACAGTAAGGATATCTACGACTATCTGTCCTTCGGAGGCTAGCAAAAGGATACGGCTTGTACTGTATTAACATACCTCGTTTTTTTTGTTTTTCTGGGGATGCATCTCATCTCCATAGAGCTCGTTTCGAAGCCTAAATCGACTGGCATATTGTGTATGAACAGCTTGAATTCTGTATTTGAGTTTAAGAAGATTTTGATCCACATGCTGCTTACTTTTCATCATTTACCACCTTGCCATTCTCTTTCCGCAGCACTCCCTTGTTTTGTAGAAATGATGCCATAGATGCAGGAGCATAACTCGTCAGCAGTCCCTTTGTTAAGCTGAAGAGCATCGCTGTTAATCCATCGATTTCTGATTCGTATTGTTCGTAAACGAAGAAGGCGGTGAAGGCAAAGACCAGAGCTGCGTTTAGTTCCAACAAGGTCAAACTTGGAAACAAACACGAGTTGATCATGATAAAATAAATAAAATTTGGGATTTTAAAATAAACTGTTCCCTACCTAAACCTATTGCCACAGCCAAGGATTCCACCAGGATCCGCTTAACGAAATAGAGAAAAAGTACCACCTGAATTGATGATAAAAATTATTTAGCAACAGAATTTCCACAAGAAAATTACATCCATTAAAAGAAAAAAAGAAGGCTACACTAATTGCATTCTAAATAACAAAAATAAAATAGAAAACTGATAAAATCACTCAACATGTAAAACAAATTCTATCATAATCTATACCTGGAAGAATTTGTTCCAACCCTCTCCTTGGGCCAATGATCTTATAGTGTGATGCCCTCTGTTCCATAGACATGCTATGGACATTATAGAATCTCTCACTGAATTTTCTGAAATTTCAAACGAAGACAAAGATATCTTCGGAGTGTTGAAACTGGAACTGTTGCAAAAGCATCACAAACAGACCAGATAAAACATTCAACATAATGATTTTGATAAGAACAAGTTCTAGAGCAAAAACATTTATAACACTCACATATTTTAAGTAGGGAAAAAAAACAAGGGGGGGCGGGTCAAGATGAAGAGAAATATATACATGTTAGAAATTTGAAGAAATTATATAAAGTTACAGGGCCTGGTAATATTCAATCTCAGGCCTTCATAGACGTTGTTAATACTCACATCTTTGGAGGTAGATTAGCATATCCATATAGGATGGTTGTCACTAAAAGCAGCAGGTTGGCAGTGGATGAGGCAAATGTTTTTCCAGAAAGCAAAAACCAGTAAAACAACAGGACAAGAGCAACAAAACAAGTAAATGTTTTCTTCTCATCTCTCCACAGCAAAATGTCTGAAACTGCAAAACGAGAGTTTAAGTCATTATAGTGACAAAAAAAGGCACCTTACTACAAAATATGGTTGAAATGATGTATAACTAAAAAGAAAAGGCTAATGCAGACAGAAAGTGGTTTCAGTTGAGCATAGACAAAGCCAAGAAGATTAGTTGTAACTAATGCAACAATAGTCAGGGCCATTCAGCTAAATACATCAACCTCATGTGACTGGAGGCTGAAATCAGGGGTAAACTGGTGTAAAAAGGCAATGCATCAGTGTGAACAATGACACCCCCGCAAGAATCAAGACCGCAAAATCCATCAATCTAAGCCCAAATCAATAAAACCTCACTTCTGAAAGTTTCATAGGTCATGTTGGTAGAGACTTGAACCTACAGCTATATAATGCACTACCAGTATCACTGCACAGCCCAATTTAACTTTTACATAACAAAAAAAATCCCAACCTTTACCACTGCCCAGCAGCTTCTCAGCTTTTGATTGATCTTCGAAGTTCAAGAATCTTCCAAAAGACGAATCCTTGGCCAAATGAGAGAATGATTCAATCGTCAATCTGATGCCATCCTGCTTATTAACCAGCACAAATAATAAAATGTTATGTTGTAGGTGTTCCAAGACTTTAAATTAAGCTATTGAAACATGACAACGCACTTTTCATTTCATTTGATGTCCATCATAGGAATGAATGCCAGCTGAAAAAAGGCTGGTAATCTAAAGGTCACTTTGACTTTCAAGGAAAATGTTATCAGAATCAATCAAGCATGTTAGACTGGCAAGACCAATCAATTGTTGGATACTGACTGAGTATATTTGCAAAGGGGCCACAACATCAATTTTCCTAGCCCCCAGGTAAATATTGTTCTTTTAACATTACAAGGAATAAAAGTTAATTAAATAAAAAAATAAGAAATATGATAAATTGGCCTACAAGATAAAAGACACTCAAATGGACAAAAGTCCTGAATGTTGAAAAATCTCAAAGCTTATAGGCTCGAGAATTATCAGGATAACAGAATGGCCACAAAGATTGGGCAAAATAACTAAGGTTTCTAAGAAAAACATTGATGATTTGACAATTACATGCAAGAAAGACATCAGGGACCATACAGTCAACAAAACTCACTTCCAGAGAGACAACTGGTGAGTATCCAATGTACTTCTGAGCTGCAGAGCAGTTAAAAGTTCTGGTGCATGAGGCTAAATGAAAGAAGCGAGCTGAGATGTCATAGTTATATTTTCTGGAGCCAAGCTTTTCACGAATCCATTCAACAACCAAGAGAACATAGCTGACTATCCTGGCAGGAACTTTTATGGAAGGTCTGTAGTCATAGTAAATACAAACTCAGATTCAGATTGCAGTATGAGAAAATCCAACACAAGCACACAAAAGAATGAAAACTAAAAAAGCATGCTCCCATCTTAGAGCTGAAATCTAAGTCTTTCAACACCAGGCTGAGGCTTAAAACTGGTTTAAAATCCCTACATTCAGATTTTTTAAATTATTCTGCTGAAATTCTAAAGATCCTGCAGCAGCCAACACACCACCAACCTAGCATCATTTGAAAAAGAAAAGATCAATATGCTTACTTTACCTTTGATACCCCAAGCCTTCTAATATCAATGATACAAATTCCCAAAACTTCATAGGTTCAAGGTTCGTGATGAAAAATGCCTGCATTTGATTGAAAACAAGTAATGTTTTCCTTACACATTTAATGTCACCAAACACAGAAACTAAAGTGTTCACCACACATGTCCATTAAGAATACTGGAATACCTTTCCAGCCACAGAGATCATCTGAGAATCTAGAGCTTTTGCTGCACAGATGTGGGCATGAGTAACATTCTCAGCATAGGTAAAGTCAGACATATTGTCACCACTTCCTATAATAAACTGAAATGAGAAACCACATCACTTCAAAAGAATTCAAAAACCACAGTTCATGCTCATGGAAAGAAATTTGGTGTACAATATTTATCAACTAGATAGCAAACTACAGGGGGGGGGGGTTCAATCACAGTAGTATAAGAAGTTCACAAAATCAATAAAGCATGAAAAATCACACAAAAGATGCTGAGCACAAATATTCCTCAAACCTTTGCCCAGCCAGATCTTGCTAAATTCACTAAAAAAGGAATAAGCTGAGTGTCCCCAGGTCCGAAGACATTGCTAGGCCGCAGTGCACATGTTAAAAGACCGCCAATGTTGTTAGCATACAGGACTAATGCTTCTGCTTGAGCGTTAAGATCACTCAGCATGTCTGCAAACTGTATCATGATTAAAAAAAAATACCAGTCAAAAGGGTAAAGAAAATTACATTACCCAGTAGAAAATGTAAGAAGAGAATTTCAATCTCCAAAAAATAAATGAAGAAGTAGAAGAAGAAGAAGTGAAATCTCTAGAGCAACAAACATACTTTCCAATGGCATAGAAAAGACTCGTCCCTATTACATATATCACGTGAACCATCAAAAATTACATCTGCAGGACTGTTATATATAAGCTGTCTAACTTTGCATTCTCGGCAAGCATTGATGACATTTTTAGCACCTGTATAAAATGAAAACAAGCAATCAGACAAAAATTATTCTGAAATGTTCCACCCCCAGTACCAACTACCCCCCTCCATGGTGCATGGTTTTAATATACTGAAAAAAAGTAATAGCCCATTAGTTACCTTGAACTATAAGCATGTAACAATCATAGAAATCATGTTTCGGTAAGTCAGTAGCTTCCATGTAAAATACAACAGATGATCCTTCAACAGCTGCAAAAAAACAGACATTTCGCTCTCTTCATTTACATATCATCCAGAAAAAAATAACCAAATTCAAATTTCCACCCACGAATTTTCACGTTATTCAGATATCCATTTCTCCCATTTTCTCAGCAACCAAACAAAGAGTCCCACCACCATGAGCATCTAACCATTTGTTAAGAAGCTAAAATCACTCAAGATTTTCATGAAATAATATGAACTTTACAGGGCTAACACTCACACTATATTGAATAAATAATTCAAAACTTAACTTTGTTTTCTTTCTTTCAATTTTCTTAGAAAACAAACAAAAGAAACTCACTCCAGAATCCCACAAATGACCTTCCATCACTCGTTTCAAAACCCCAAAGCTACAGTAAACTAAACCTCAGTAACCCTCTTCAATTACAAAAACTGTAAAACAAATTGAACTCTAACTTAAAACAGTCATGGACTTGCACAGATTTATTTCATCACGGTAACTTTCTCTCCATTTCTTTCCTTTTATTTTTCTTTTCGATTACCTTTTTACCAGCCACAAGCACATGATATTCCTTCATATTTTAAATTTCGAGAAGTAATTGAATAAAAGATAGTAACTTTACAAAATTTCAATGAGTTAAACAATTAAACAAATAATTTACAGCCTCATTTTACCACGGTACTGCCAAGAAGCACCGCAGCAATCCAAAAAAATTCCATTTTTCTCTCATTTCCCCTTCCTTTCTCACACTTTCTCACCAACCAAGCATACAAACACACACACACACAGCCAAAAGGAAACGGCACCGCATTTGAACACCTCGAAACCTCCTAATTTTTTGTTACCTTTAGTGATTTGAGAGGGATCGCGAACATCGACTTGACAATAAGAAGCAAAACCGGACGCAAGAGCATCACGAAGGACAGAGTCACCATGATTAGAGTCAGCATCGAGCTGCAAGGAGTGAGTCGAATCGGCGACTCGAACGATCCAGTCACCGAGTTGAAGAAGACGTGTAACAAGCGATCGGCCTAAAAAGCCCCGGCCACCAAGCACCACGACGCAGGCTCTTTGGGCTCCTCCGGGGCTTATCCAATCGTCGACGATCGCCATTTTTAGAGGTTTGTGATTAATGTTCTTGAGACTCGGGGGTTTGGGAATTTTTCTATAACTGGAGAAAGAATTGGCGGGGAAACTGTGCATGCGTTTATCGAGGCTCTTAATTGTTGGTGGGTCCCATACGATCAGCTTTCCTTTTTCCTTCTTTTTTCCTGCACATAGGTTGATGGTGAAGGGTATATTCGAAACTCGGAATCAGTTTACGTGACAGTTCTAAATCTTGATACGGAGATTGTCTACGTATAATACTTAGGTTATAAATTAATACTGTTGGTTTTGTTAATTAAAAATAATTTAAATTTAAATATTTTTTAATAAATATTAATATGTTTCTGATCGAGTTTTAGTTAGGTTAAAATTGTGAATCAATTCAAATAAGACATTTAGATTTTATAACTGGATTTATGCATCATTTAAAATTTATATTTATATTTTTTTTATTATCAAGTGTGTTTCTTAGATTATCTAAAAAAAATTATAGTAAATTTCAAATTATTAATTTATTTTTGTTAATTCATGATTGCGGTTATTTTTCAAATAATATCTTTTATTTTTTATAATTATTTTTTGAATCAATGGATTAAAATAATTCAAAAAAACTAATTTTTTTTAAAATACAGATTAATCACATTTCCGAACCCTCTTTTAATCTCAGCTAAGTTATTCCAACTATATTTTCATATTTAATTTTAAAAAAAAAATCACATATATATATATAAACTTAAAAAACGAGCAATCCAAAAATTCAATGGACCAACACGGGGACCAGTTTAATAAAACAAAAGAAAACATAAACTTTGACATAAAAGCTAACTCGAAAAGGAATTTGCTTTCTTAAACTTCAGAACATCCTCCTTCTAGCCCCCTTTTCTCGTTGTCTTCTAAACGAGGTTGCACAAGATTTAAATAATTTCTTGTTTAATTTTTTTTATATAGTTTTAGGTTGTTTTAACGTGTTCATATTAAAAATAATTTTTGAAAATTAAAAAATGTATATTATTCAGATCCCATTAAAGGTATTGAAAATAAAAGTTCAAAAGGGGGGCTTAAAAAGAGAGAGAACGCCCCCCCATCTGCTTGACTTTATGATGCGAGCTCATGTAGCATGTTACGAGGTTTCCGAGGCTACGAGGTTCCTAACCCTTCTTTTGTCCTTTTCCTCAAGTTGATACTTCGAGTGAAAGGATCCTTGGTGTATTAATCTTGATACGAGGAGTGAAGTCATTGTAATTTATGTAGTTTTGATATGCATAAATGATATGTTCTTAATCGGAATTAAAGAGATCAATTTATTGATATTAGGAGAAAGTTGACCCGTATATTAATTTTATTTAACCCTCTTCAATTAAATATTTCAACTTGAAAGGTTAGATTTTAGATTAAATAGAGTAGAATTCAATTGAATATCCTATTAATTTGGTTAAAATTTAATTTAAATTGATAACAAGATGTTGTTATTTTGTTATAGAAAAAATAAAATAGTCAAATCTAATTGACCTGCCATATCAACAATTGTTCTAGTTTATAAGGTTAATATTTAATGTGATTTTTTAAAAAATCATAAAATTATGTTCCTTTGAATTTGTCTTCTCGGCATGTTTAAGAACTTAGCCATGTACTAACTACAAGGCATGGTGATTGAAGAGAATCATAGTATAAGAACACCAGGCGGGTGATCTACCGATGAGAGAATTGGACAGAGAAGCATTAAAAAACATTCAGCATTAGTCCATAGCTTTTGGGGCATGATTTTAAGTTTGAAATTGGGGTAGTTGTTATTTTTTAGAATATTTTTTATTTAAAAATATATTAAAATAATATTTTTATATTTTACAAATCACTTTTTTAATTTGAAAACATAAAAAATTTAATTTTTTAAAAAGTAGAGCAGATCTGTCATGAAAGACGTGACCCTGCCTGCCAACTCCATGGATTTGGTGCAAGTTTCTTCAATGGGAGATGGGAGTGATGTGAGATCTTTTTCAGCTTTATTTGGTAAACCCATCCATCACCTACCTATACCACAAAGCCAAAAGAAACAAACACACGAAGCAGATAGAGGTAGGCAACCTCTCCCGCAACACAAGACACAAGTCTCTGCCATTCCTGGCCCAATTCCTTGTTTTTATCTAGCATGGAGGGGCCGGATTTCTTACTAACTCAACGAAAACCAGCATTCATTTGCTGGTGTCCCACCATGATAAAGCTATTCATTATTCACCCCACAAATGCCATTGATCAATAAATGGTGCAGAGTGGTTTTCCTATCAGCACGTGAACAGGAGTCATGGCCGAAGGCATTGTGGTCCCTGGGTTACTGTCTCCTAAATTTTAAATTCCTAGTCCCATGCTCTGTTCTAAACGACTCCTATCGCCTGAATCCATGTTTTTCTTTCAGTGTCGAGGTTGACTAGGTCACACATATCTAATCTAATTGACCTAGCAGAGAAATATCAACTTCAGGGATTAGGCCGAGTCTAATAAGTATGTGTTGGAGCAGATTATCCACGTCTAGAAGAATTCACGGCAAAAATGAAAGAAAAGAAGCAATGCAGCAGCCTCACGGACTCCAGACAGCTTTTTTACTTTAGTTTTGGTATTTCGTTTTCTGAATTTATAATCAAAACGGGAAAATCCAGCTCTCCATCTCTGAACCAGCTTAACATAATTCACCCTACATGAAGCAACACTTGCAGAATATCACAGTCAAAGCTCTCGTCAAGTCCAACTTCAGTCGAGCAGCAGAAAATTTAGTGCTTACAGTAGTGGAAGAAATGGCACCATCCATGAACCAGAATAAAAAATGAATACCTTCTACGCAGTGTTTTCACAGCAAATAAAAGCTGAGCTGGTACAGAATTAAACCATTTTAATCCAAATAGAAGAAGGCAGGATTTGCTATTTCTTTTTGTTAGAGAATCCAAAGGAAATTCAAGATATGAAAACCCACAGAGAATAATACACAGCTGAATCACCTATACTATAACAAGTTGATAATCTTGTATGTGATCTAAAAATTGTCCTTTGCTTGGCGGATGACGCCTAAGGCTTCTGAATCACTTGCTGTTGCTGGAATGTTTAAGGTCTGCCGGATTTCTGTACTTGATGTGCGGAGGAAAGGATTGCAAGCCTTTTCAACCTTTAGCTTAGTTGGAATCTGATAAGACAGAAAAACTCACGTTCTATGCAAAACTTTAAAAAGATAGAATTTAAAGTTCAACGATACGCAAAGAAAATAAAAACACATCCAGGACTATGAAATTAAATCAAGTTGATCGATAATTTATGAAGATTGTTGATGTATAGGGAACTCAGCTTGCAAGCTACTTCAAGTTTACTGAAACTGAATACCATCTCAAGGCGTATCCATGAGGAAGGTTGTGCTGTTCTACAAAATTAAAAACTCTAACGAGTTGAAGGGCTATGTGAGCGCTGTCAAGACCGATAGGAGGCACAAATCATAAAATCAATTTTTATTCTAGATCACAAAGATAGGGAATAAGAAAATCCAGCGACACATCACTCCATTGCTATATTCTCCTGGCCTTGTACTAGAGGCATAGGATTGGATCCTGCTCCCATTGTGAACTTGAGGGTAGGGGTGGGTTCAGGCATTGTGGCAGCCCATCATTGGTTAGTAATTTCAAAAGAACAAATAAAAAGGCTTATGACTCACTGTTGGCAAACTTTTGCTGCGAAGATGTGCTATATGGGCTGCATACGACTGGAGTGCCTCGTTATTTGGTTCTATGGACAGTGCAAACTTTGAATTACTCTGTCAGAAGAGATGCATCGTACTTAGGGCCTTGATCCTTGACCTTTAGTAGATCATGCAAGCAGGATACAAAAAACAAAGATAATAGTGACCAACCAATGTATATTCGTGACCACAATATATATCTGTATCATCAGGCAGTGACACGATTTTCCTGAGGGACGAATGCATCTGCAACAAAGACAATCAGATGCTATAGTATTAAATCATGATGAAACAAGAAGAAAAGGGCAACCAGTTTCCATAATGCCTTCAATATGGACACAATTTTTAACAACGAAATATTGACTGCAGAAGGGCATTAAATACATATAATAATCAAGTGACTAGCTTCATCTTGTATTCTGTTGGTTAATTAAGAGGCCTACTATTTGGATTACACAATTGGAAGTAGTTCTATCCCATCCTCCAATGTTTCACCCAATCATCTCAAGATTTGACTGCAGGGATGTCCCCTTCTAACCATAAAATATTTCATTAAATGTACAACTTGTGAACTGTAAAGTAAAGACAGATTTAGAAAAATTAACCGAAAATAAAACGACTTTTTTGGAGGTTCAAAATCACAGATCTCTTTTTACGGGGCGGTGAAAGCTAGGGAACTATATCAGCATTCAAGTTCAGAAAACATGTATCATTAACAATTCAATACTCTTCAAATCAAAAGGATGAAATGATTCTTTTGAAAATAATTTCACCTTGCAGATTCATGTACTGAAACATTTTTTCTCAAATAGGAAAGTCCAACCCAATATGTGCATCATTAGATATAGTTTTGAACCTCAGAATAATGACAAAACAAAGAACAAATGTCAAGAATTACCTGCTCAGGTGTTCCTTCAAAAAGCTTGCCACATGATAAACTAAATAAAGTGTCTCCAGTAAAAATAGCCCCAGAACCAGGAAAGTAGAAACTAATGTGGCCTACAATAACAATTAAATGAATGCTGAACATCAGAACAACAAACACTGCAGTAGCTGCATAACCATGAAGTCTTACACTCTTTACTCCTCCGAAAACCAACAAGAGAAGTCCGTCCACCACCCTACTAGAAATAACCAGTGCTATCCATGTATGCAATTAACTGGAAAATATGAAGACACGACTGAAATTTACTGACAAAATTTCTGTTTTGGTTTAGATGAAGCCAACAAAAAAATGCCTGTTTCACCTTTATTTTTTGTATTGAGTCTATACCACATGTCCCATGCAACTGCATAATCTCCAAACAGAAAATTCTAAGATCCCCATTTTAATGGCATGCAAGACAGATATTGGAAGTTATGACCTGTTGCAGCCTTCCAATCTGCAATGCATTTATAACTATTTCAAGCGACTTGGATTTTATGTAGGCCTTTTACATATTTCATGAGTTTTATTCCAAGTAGTGAATCACAAGTTCATGCTTATAGAAAATGCATTATTTTTTCTTTTTTGGAACAGCATGGAAATGCATTGATTTAACATGCATTTTCAGTGTCATTTCAAAATTAACAGAAGAAAAGAAACCATTTTGACATTATAATGGTATGATTCTCATGAATATCTATCATCGACAGGATTTCCTAATGTTAGATCAATCAATAGGGAAATACAACCTCGGGTATGGCCAGGAGTGTCCATTACTTGCACCTCATGGGCTGCAAACATCCACTTATCCCCATCATTCAGAACTATATCAATGCCAGGAATCCTATCCCTGTCACTTCCCGAACCAATTACCTACAAACAAGAAGTGGAACCGTAAAAACTACAGAAAATTTTGAGAGCTACTTTACAAACAACCATGCAGGACTCTCTTAATACTCAATGAAGAATCCTCAGCATTCATTGAAAACCTTAGACTAAGCTAAGTTTCAAGAATTAGACTCAATACAAGCAGATTTACAACGGTGAATAGAAACTCTAGGCTCTTGTATCAAAGCTCCTTGAATTAATCTAACTTATCCAATGTAAGATGGGAGAAGAAAGAAAATGGGAACCCAGTTGCGTACCTTTGCACCATATCTTGCTTTCAACTCTTGATTCCCACCTGTGTGATCATGATGATGGTGAGTATTTAGTATATAAGTTAAGTTCCAGTTTTTCCGACTTAAAGCGTCTATAACAGGTGTAGCTTCAGATGGATCGACAACTCCAACCGTGCCTGTATCCTCGTCATGTAAGAGATATGCATAATTGTCCTTAAGACATGGCACCTGAAGCAATGAAGGTAGCAAAAAATGATATGAGGCATCCATTCACAATAAGGGCACTCAACACTTCAAAATTACAACAGTGCTTGCAAAATAAAAACATCACAAATTCTTACCAATTCAATTTGCAATGAGGATGACATATTAGAAACACTGCAAAACTGGGCAACTTTGAGTGTTCGACTTGCTCCACGCAAGGTTTTAAATGGCGTAGACAACAAACGCGTGAATGCATACACAAGACCTTTACTAAGGCTAAGTTGCCTCATGCCTGGCAATATGCAAAGCCCACTCCTCACCTAACAATGTAAGAGAAACAAATATAAGGTCCTGGATCTCAATCTCCACAGTTTTAGCAAGTATATATCCACTACAGCACCAGAAATAAACACCAAACCTATTCCACAAAGAAGGAAAATCATCTCCTGCTATGAAAAACCAAATGCAGCAAATGGAAAGTGATAGATGGATGAAATCATTTGCATTAGAAAGGCCAAAAAATATATACAGAAATTTCAGCTTCTCAAGATGATTTCCTGTCTTCAAAAGCTCATATGTCTACATACAATTCACCAATCATGCCTTCTCCTCAACTTCCACTAAAAATAAAACAAAGTGCCCATTATATCAAATCACTTGATTCTTTACTATCCAACCAATTAAACTTCTGGTAAAAAACCTACATCACCTCTAGGAAAAGAACAATGAACTTTCACCATTCCTTCTACCTCCACTATCAAAACTAGTACAAAACAGTAAATGGGCTTTCTTAAAAGAAGTTTAAAATGAAAACTTTAAACAAAAAACAAGCAAATAATACTCCAAAACAAAACAGAAGCAAGGATTCTCCAATCTCTCAAATGGGTTCAGACATCAAGATCGCTCATTTCCCATAAAGAAAGAGACTTTAAAGTTTAAACCAACACTAAAGTACAAAACATTCATTAAATCAAATGGGTCTTGAGTAAACAAGAAATGGAAGCGAGCAATCCCACCCTGGAGCAAGGGAGGGTAGCCATGGCACAAGATGCTTTGGAGATCATCTGCATCACTTCACTCCCCTTCGTGTATTTCTTTGTTTTGTTTTCCTAGAGAGAGAAAGATAGAGAGAGTTAATGTAGATGGCTGTGGGTTGGCACTTGCGTGGCAGTTGGCACTTGAATAATTATGATGAATATTATTATTTAAGTAATTTGGTGACTAACAAGGAAAATGGGTCAGCAGAATTGGAATACTAATAATGCTTTTATTTTTTATTTTTAAAAAATATATAATTATTTTATAATTTAGGTGTTTTTATATTTATTTCTCATGCTGAAAAAAATTACAATTTATATTTTCTTGTATGTGTAACAATTTACACTCTAAATTATCTTATAATTTAGTCTATTTTATCTTCAACTAATATGTGATTTTTCAAAACATGTAGAGGAGATATAAAAACAATTAAATTATTTTTTTTCTTTATCACTGGAAAAAAGATATTTTTTGATTAATTAACATATTAAATCATATCAGATTTGTATCCCATCATTATCATAAAAATGCATATAGAAGAATAAATATTTTTTATATTGTTTTTAGATATTTTTTTTATTAATAAATATATTCTTAACAGGTTTAATACCAAATGAGGGTTAATTTACTTGAATAATATCAAAGATGAATTATTAATCTAATACATTTAAAGAAATTTTATAAATTTTTGAGTGATCTTGGTATTTAAATCTAATAAATTAATGAAAGATTAATATAGAAAATTACTTGACAAATGCCTTTCACACATTTGTTTTGTCGTCCAATGGGATTATCATTGTCACTAGTTTTTTATTGTTAAATATCACTAGCCTCTTATTTTCGTTTACTTATTTTTTTTCTATTTTTATGGACTGCAATTTTTTATATTTTGATGTTATTCTAATTAATTTTTGTTTGGTTTTATTCATTACAGAAGATATGATAAAATCATCTAAAAATATATATATTTTAAGACGTAAATCAGAGAAATAGATGGAAATGAGGTGATCGGAAAAGTCCAAACAACAGACAAAAATTCGAGACGTTAGGTCCAACAGTGTTTTCAGGCCATGTTGAGGAGGTCCCACATTTCCTTCGAAGGGCCCCACACCATAAAATTAAAGGATCCATTTTATCTGATTTTGCTATTTTAATGGAAAATAAAATATTGTGGAGATCAAACCTCTATGGCACATGCCCGGCCTATGAGCTATCTACTTGGCACAAGTTGCCCTGTTTAAACCACAAAAAAGATTTCATGCAGATGAAGTTTTAACTGATAAACAATCCATAATCCATTCAAACCACAAGAATTTTCAATGATTAGCCTCAAAATTGTCCATTAATTTACTGTCAACTCAAATAACGAGAGCCCACGTAAACCTTAGTGGCTGAATTGCCATGTCAACTTGGGCAAGTTATTAGTTGCTGTGGCCCTGGTGAGTCTCTAATGTTACAACAACACCAATACAACAGGAGGTACAAGAGCATGACATGCTTTAGACAGGCAATGCTGCCTTCAGAAATCTGAAACTTGGTATCTCTTTCAGTTGTAAGACACAGATGGAACCAGAAATGGAAAGCTTATAGTTCATCCTGCAAAAGGAAAGTTCCGAGCTCAGACTAAATTATTTGAACTAAAGCATGAAACAGTTTTCAGTGAAGATAATGTATCATTGTTCAGAAAGCCTCAAGCTGAATACTGTCTTCATTGCCAAGACATAGATGACGTAACAGTTTACCTTAGAGTTCATTTGCTAGAATTGTTTTTTGTTTAATAAAAAATATAGGCACCATTTTTTATTTTATGACATGTAATGAAAAACAAAAGGCTTGAGCCAAGTAATTCCTGCCTACAGTAGAGAAGTGCCATTGATCTTTTACCACTTGCTATGATGCTATAGGAAAAAGTTCTGCAATGGGAAAAATGAGAGAGAGAGTGCCAAATATATGCTTACATGGTAATCATCCAAGTAATCACGAGGATCGTGCTGCAAAAGAATCTTATTATGTTAGATCACATTCACTAAAGAAATAAAAAGCATCACAATGATCATGATCAAAAAATGATGTTTTACTTCTGTGACTCCTTGGTTGTCCATCTCTCTTTCTCAATAAAACATTATGAAAAGATCATGAAAATGATTTTATGAGTAGAACCTCACATTTTTAAATGGTTCGGAGCATCAGAAGAAGTTTATTTACTTGAGCATGGGATATCATATAAAGTTAATTCAGCTACCAATCAAGAGATGCAAGATTAAAAGTATCAACTAAGTTTTGATGAGAAGAAATAAAGAGATGTTATACCCTTCTACGAGGCTTCCTGTAGCCCCTTTCTTTCCTCCTCTTTTCGCCTTCCACTCTAGCTCTCTGAGCTTCCTACTCATGCAATGATTCATATCAATTGGACAGTGCTAAAAAAAAGCGGTTAAAAGTAGAGTTACAGAAAAAAATTGCATATTTCCAAAAGCAAGTAAACAAAGTAAGTCACCTCTTCTTCTCGAGCTCTTCTCACTTTCTCTGCTTCCTCAAAGGCATCTTTTTCGATCTGGAATGGACATAAAATGGTAATCCAAATCAGACCATATTCCTCAGAACCAATCAGCCACATGGACTATAAAATCGATAATTCACCTCTCTATTCTGGAATACATCTTTCACAATTTCTCTCGCGTATTGTGGGTCATCACAGATCAATATATTGTCAAAAATTGAACCAGCCTTCACCTGCAATGCAATACTTGATCTTATCAGATTACAGTAACTCAGTGTGGGTCTTATTAGAAGCATAAATCCAAACTTCACTGAAAACAAAAATTATGAAGGTGTTCAATCATTCTGCCAAAAACTCACAATGAGAAGTTCAAATTAGTTTCAAATGGCAAGGCAGCTTGGTTATTTGGACAAATCAAAGACTTGAGTACAAATCCAAACTCCTCAAGAAGGTGGAAATGAGCCAAGAAGCCATTACAACCAGAAATGAATTGAAATCAATAGATTTTCAATTTAGAATGAAAAGCTAGCCAGCACTCCAGTTAACCAGTTTACTGATATGAATATAATCAAGTGTGCTATCTTGCCTAATCAGATGACTTCGGATAAGCAATCCAGGTTATATAAGAGTGACAAATGTATTTGTCAGATCAGATAAAACAACCATTTTTTTTTAATTTCAAATAACGAAATTTTACTCTTTTTGGTATTATTAGTCTGCTACTTTTCCCCAAACAATTTATATCAATGATCTCCTGTTGAAGGAAATAAGTTATAAGCCCACCTGCCAAACTTCAATACCCACATACTTTATGGGGTTTAGCACATAAAGGTCAGGATCATCTTCAAACTCTGAGAACAAAGAAAGGAAAAGAGGATTGTGAGTATTTACAAAATGAAATCGGATACTGAAATCTGGTAAAGCTATTAGATTGACCATATATTTTGAGAGACTTCAGACACAACCTTGTTGAAGGGACTAGTTGCATTGAAAAACCATTTTGCTTTTCATTTAAAAAACATTCCTACTGCAACCTAGAAGCTAACTCATTTTGCTATGCTCTGTTAGTAGCCCAGAATGAAATTTTCATTTTTTATACAACAACAAACTTGCCAACATCCAGTACCAGGTTTCAGCAATTTGAACATACCGCCTACTCCATTCTTGGTTAAATGCTGATATAAAGGCCAACATGCTCATTTTCCTACTCCTGAACATTTATATATGCAAAATGGTCCTAAGCATTCTCCCCCCAAATAAGCGCTAAAAATAACTACTTCGCCTTACTGGAATGACTTGTACCTGGGTTATCGATCCATGGAGTCTTCCATTTTCCTTTATAGTTGGGGTTCTTGATTTTCTGCAGTATCAGGATAACAACTTAATTCAATAATCATTATAATCAGCTTGAGTAATTTATTCAAACTTTTGTTTAGTAGTATGGATGCGCACCTTTCTTTTCCATGGTCCTTTGTAAGCTGGATTTAGTATCTTGGGTGGCCTCCATATTCCATCCTCCTCTTCATCCCAATTATCAGGCTACTCAAAGCAGCAACACAGAGAAAGGCCTGTTATATTATGTCTTCCAGGCTGTGACTGTTAAAATCAACTAATAAACCAAGATAATCTCTTCTTATTTATAACCTAACTATCCAATCGTCAAGTTGAATAAGGGAGAGTAAAATAGAAAGACATCTTCCTAGAACATCGTTGCAATATAAAGGCGAGTTAATCCATGACTAGTCCAATAGCGTGTTTCAAACCCCAACCAGACGAGAAAGGGAAAAATACATAGGAAATTCTAAAATGAGGGCACCAAACAAACCTCTTTAGCCTTAGGATCAGGAATCTCCCGGGGAATAGAATCATATCCCTGCAACATCAAAGCAGATAAAACAAGTGCAAAATGTATCAGGAACATGTATAGATCACTATTTCAACCACATTCTTAAACAGATTATTAGGCAATACCTCTGGTTTAACATCATTAGGATCCTCAATATATTCTCTATCATCCCAGTCCACCGGCTGTAAGATAATAATAGTCAACCATTTTAGGTTTGACCAAAAACACCAAACTATCAACAACAATATCATCAGCAATTCATAATCTAAGCACCACATTTCCCTAAAAAAATTGAACCAAAACCCAATTCCAAGTTCCTATCATACCCTCTTTGCTTTGGTATCTTTGATTTTCGGCGGAGGAAGTATATCCCAATCTGTATACATGGTTCCTGATTCCCTCTCTCTATTATCAACCAACACACTGTAAGATGCATCAGGTCTAAGAATAAATGTATAGAAATGAGTCAACTTATCAGTTTCACATTGCAAATCCTTCTTGATTGGATAATTCTGTCCTTGGTATGACATGATAACATGAAGCTTCTTTGTTTGAGTCCCACATATATCAGGTCCAAACATAAAACTGCAAGGACAAAAACACAACAAACTTTAAGCTAAACCACCATCCAATTCTCAAACCTCAATAAAATCAAAAGGGTCACTTTCTTTACCTATAAGGAGTATCACCACCAAATTTCTTCTGATTAACATAACCAGAAAACAGCTTAATATACCCACCACCACACTCAATATCTTGCTCAAACTTAATAGAATACTGAACTACTAAAGTTCTATTCTTGTTACTAAACTCAGGTGATATCTTTGCAGATATAGCAAAATGCTTTGCATCATTATATGTTTGAATACCTGAAACACAAAATTTCCTAAAAAATCAAAACCCAGATAAGATAAACTCAAAAGATAAAATCTTTAACATGTGTTTATATACCTTTATCATCTGGATCGCCAGGCCATTTCCCTGCTGTGTACTTAAAAGTACCAGCTTTGCCTTCACTTCTTTTCCAGTCTGATAAAACCCATCTATCTTTCCATCCATCTTGAAAACGTTCTTCAAAGAAGATTTCAGAGAGAGTGACAGGGAAGAGGAAGAGACAGTGGATAGTGAAGAGCAAAAATAGTAGCTTTAAGGCTTGAACGACATGTAGTCTTAGCTGCTTCTCCATTTCTGGTAAACCAGTTGGCCAAGTGCCAGTGATGTGGTGCTTGGATCTATGTGCACTATATAGTAAAGGGAGAGAGAATCTACTGTTTAACTCTGATTTCCATAAATAACCTCCCTATAAATATATAAATATAGAGTTTCTTTTCTTTTTAACGATTAGAACACTCTCAAATAACCCGAGTCGTGTGAAAGGGGGAGGAATTTGGACTTTTTTTATTGGTTGCAATGACTTGGCAAAGTTATTGCTAGGCAGGCAGGACTTGGAAGACGCCTTCAAACTATATGACTTTGGAAAGGACAAGAATGGCAAGAATCATGACTTAGTCTACCGTTCGTCACGGTCCGCCATGTGAAACCAAGACTGACGGCAGAAAATCTCAGTGGCTTGGTTAAGTTGCTGAACACTTGGTAATTGCTTTATAGATTTCTTGGGTCAGCCTGAAAGTTCAAACATCTACCAAGACTTGATAGTGATATTAATAACCAAGGAGGGCGAAAAAAAGATGATGAAGATGACAATTTCTTTAAGAAATTTTGTTTCTAATTATTTATTACACTGCAAAATATTTTTTGAATATGGTAACTATAACTCAGATTTTATTAATTCTATTTAATTTCTTCTTCTTCTTCTTTTTAGCAATTTTAACCTTGGTTCCTATTTTCAAAAAATAAAAATAAAATATAAACCAGCAATGAGAGAGCAACGCATAATAACAAGATAATATTTGATATTGAGATAAAAATTATTTTTTAAAATTATTTTATATTGAAAAATATATTAAAATAATATCTTATTATTATTATTATTTAAAATTTATATATGATATCAATAAATTCAAAAAAACATAAAAAAATAATTAAAATTAAAATTAAAAAGCATGTTGAGCCGCACAATCAAATGATATCAAACTTTAGTTTGGGTTAGAGAAAACCTTGAACCAAGAAATTATATACAAATGGTCATGGTGGTGGTTTTGGTGTTGTGGAATCCAACTTAGGATCTAACTTGTAAAACAACTTGGGTTATTAGGTTAATTGGTGAGTTATCAAATTAATAATTTTTATTAAAATAATATTATTTTATTTAAAAATAAAATAGTGCTGGCTCAATAAATTTAATCAATACAACAAAAAAAAATATTTTTTAAAAATAAACATTATCACAATACCACAATCCCAAAACACACGATATGACATATAAATAGATGATATTCCGAAAGAAACTTCCATACACATTCCAACACGAGAGAAAAATATTGCTTTTCCAGTTCATGGAATTGTTCTAATTTTGTGTAGTTTCAGGAAAAACAAAAACAAAAACAAAAAACCCTGCACTTACATTTGATGCTTTTTTTGATAATTAATAGTGATCTATACCTCAAACCCATGTAGGATTTATGTACATTGAATAGAGCACTGAGCTCCTTAGCCCACTTGGTTTGGTTGTTAAGGGGCACAGCTCTAATGGTATGTTACTATTATATGCATCTCCAACGCTGCATGTAGCCAAGCTGCAAAAACTAATAATATCACCTCTTTGATTTAGTTTCTATACTTCGGTTTGCCGGTGATGGCTGTGATCCACCACCTAGTGCAGCGGCAGCAGATTCCACATGAGTAAGAAGGTACTCGTAAATCTTCTTCCGTAACCTGTCAACGGTCTCTGACGAAACATGGGGTGTTTCTGCTTCATCCTTGCTCGACCCAATCTCATCTAACCAGTCATTCACGCTTTTGAGCTGCGTCAACATCCCTGCTATTTGACCATTATCTGACAAAGCTGAGGTATCTACATCAGCATCCAAGAACCTCTCAACATATCCCAAAAACCAATCCTGGGATTCCATCTGCAACATTCCAGCCAAGTCTACGGCCTCATCAAGGCCATTTCCTCTGATCCACTCTGCTGGAGGTTGGGGTGGTGCCTTTTGACTAACGGTAGAGTTATCCCCTGGTTTGCGGAAAGCTCCTGTAGCTACAAGCTTGGAGCCAACTGTTGGACGCGTTTTCCCTTGAGTTTTCGTTGTGGTATTCTTAGAAGAGTTTTCGAGGACTAAAATGGATTGATTGCTGGCAATAGGCTTTTGACCTTGACTAGGAGCTGAATTAGTATCTTTGGTAAATACTGAAAAGGATGACAGATTGGTGACCAGTGCAGCTTGAACCCAAGAGGCTGCATGTTTACGTCTATCAGATGTGACCTTTAGCGCTTCTTCAGATAGATTGTCATTAGAATCTGGGGAAGAACCAGCTGGAATAATTTTAAAAAGAGAATCGGCAATCAAGCGAGAATTATTCAAGCTTGCATGAAGAGCTAAAAACTGCTCCACAGCAGGTTGTGGGTTGTCTTCCCGAGCCGAGGAAGTCAGCTCTGAATACATACTGCAAGAGGAAAGAGGCACAGGACAAATTGTTAGGAGAAAAGGAAAAGCTTAAGCTGAATTGTTTATACACTAGAAAACATTAAGTATAGTTACATATCTGAGAAGTCAAATCAAAGAAGCTCCTGAAAATTACTTTTCTTGTGTTCCCAACATTTTAATCAAGCAAACAGAACTCAAGTTGTCTTGGTTTGTCCAGCGTTACTCGAAATATGGAGTGCATATAATCTAAGCTATAAAGAAATTGTAAACATAACTGGGAAGTTTTGGCATTTTCTACTACTTTTCTAATCAACCACTATTTCTTGAGTAGTTATACCTTAGACATCGAAGTAAGCTCTCCGCAGCAGTTGCCTCTTGAATAGCCTCTATTGCTGCCGTCTGCGCAGCGTCTCGATGCTTCATAACTTCCTGTCATAAAAAATGCGTAGACATGTGAAGATTGAAAAGGCAAAGTAATGAATAGAAGAACAGAAACCAATTGAACTAGATGTTTACAGATGATACCCATGGAATCAAAAGAATTAGCTCTTAACCACTAAAATAATCAACTTATCAGCAATGTCCCTGGTTTATGTGGAAAATTTTCGATCCCCAAAAGCAAATCGCTAGCTAACTACTTAACGTATGATACAGCATTGTGTCTGAGCATTCAAATATAGAGGACCATGCTGCTGAAAGCAGAATTCCTTCAGTGGCCTGAGGCCCCAGCCTTAAAGGTGCAGACCACGTTACGGATATCTATGACTTCATTCTGCTATCATTCATTCAAGATTATACCAATTTTACTTCATAGAATAATGCTAATTAAATTCTTTGCACTTTCTGTTTCTACTTCTTTTTGATGATGAGATTGTTTGGGACAGGTTTTGAACTTTCAACCTCCTCGTCAAAGGAGGTGTGGCCTCTAAGCTAAGCCTGAGCCATAGTTAATGTCAGAAAATAGTTCAACGTAATTCACCAGAAGAGAACACAATGGTAAATTCTTAGGCAGCATAATTCAACACTCCACAAATGGCGAGCTTTAATAAAATGTGGAAATGTTCTCACATCTACCACTGCTTTTCTCTCGGAAAACAGAAAGAAGGCCTATGAACTTGTCAAGATTTAAGTTTTACCTTTCCAAATCTGGCAAGAGAAGAGGGCAGTGAACTCCATGGAACACTTCCTTCAGTCAATCTTCTGCTACTTATTGAAACCTTGACCAGATTTCCTGGGAATCCATTGTTAGCATGCTCCGATGATTTCTTTCCAGCAGTTGTTCTTCGCTTATTTGACTTGTCTTGTTCATCCAAACTTCCATTTGCAACATTTTTCTTGGTAGATGTCTGAATTTTATTCTCCTCTTTGGATGACTTAGAAGATACTTGGCTCCTGTAATCCTCTTTAGATGGCAATCTCTCACTTGATATACTTTTTCTTGGAGTCTGCCATAACAATTACATTAGGTGGCGAGTATATTAATTTTACAAAGAGTTGGAAAACACAGAAAAGGTGACTTGGAGAATAGCAGTAAACAGCACAGCATTTTTTAGTCAACTCAGGACCTTTTGAGTCACACGAAATGAGGACAATATAAGAATGAGATAGACCAATTCAACACAACAGTTTAAACAATCAAACCACGTAAAAAGGATCTAATTTTGAAAAAAAAAGAAGCTCAACTAGTGAATCTTGAGGAACATTGAAAACCATGATCAAGAAAAGAAAGAAATCAGACTTAACCGCCTGTCACTCCGAAATTACAACATTTTATATCTTAACTGAAACAAGTGTTTTTTCAAGTACATCTCAAACAAATCATACTATGCTAGAAGACTAAATCCATAGATGATAATACTTACAGAAACACTCCAAGCTTCAGGCTTTGGATCGTGTCTGGCCCCTCTCAAATTTGATTTCTCTCTATGCTTCACCTCCATATTCCCCTCCCAACTTTTCCTCAAAGCTTTGGCCCCCGACTCAATCCCCTGAACAATACTTTTGATCACCGGCACCCTCTTCACAGTGGGACTTGCCCCACGAACAGAACTTGCCTTTTCTACAATCCTAGGTGATCCCTTGTCCGATCCCTTAATCACTGACTGCTGCCGAACCCCATTTGAAAACTTCTCAAATGAACTAGGCAATGAATAACAACTAGTTGGTGAAGAAGGAATTGATCTTGAAATCGATGACTTAGATTTTGCCATAGTTTCCCTTTTCAAATCCAAATCTAGTGTAAGTTTTGACAATTGAGACTTTGATCTGGTTTGAGTCGCTTTCTTATCTGACAAAGCCTCCTTATGAGAATTACCATTCACACTACCCCCCACTGATTTATCCTTCTCTCCAACATTACAACCACCCAAAACACCCCTTTTAGGTGATTTCACTTTCTCCAGATTATTATTGAGAAACCCAGGGGACTGGGATGCTGCAATATCTTCAGGGCTCCCTACACAAGGGTGCCTCCCAGGTACTGGCCTGACCCCTCTAAGAATAGGCACTGGTGAGGCTGGTTGAAGCCTTTCAACATGAATAAATTGGCCTAATTGGATTTTATCACTAAGAATTAAATCATCATGCTCGTCAGGTAAAGACACATAAGTGGCATGAGATGAATCTGATACCTTGAGATAAAACCCTTGATTAGAGAATAACTCACCACCTGCTAATGCTGGTACAATGCTCACAACTTGCAATAAAGATGACCTGTGTTCCCCAGCAACCTTGACATCTGTATCCATGTGCTGTAAAAGCTTGAGTAACACTCCAGGTACAAGATTTGCCATTTGTTAACAGACCTTCTATTCGCATCACTCCAACAATACCCCAGATGGAGAGCTTGAATATATAGTTGAAATGGAAGAGTCTTGGTCAATACCCAGACTGTAAAAATTGGAAATTTTCTATCAAGATTTGAACTTTTTTGTCACAGAAGGAAAGAAATGATCAGCCTTTAGAGTTTAAATCCAAATGACATTTGTCAACACAAAAGATTTCAATATCACATCAGTTTCAAAAGAGAGAGAAATGGAATGCTCAAGATCCAGATAAGAAATGCTTTTGAGCTAATAATGGTGGGTATAATTTATTCAGAGGCCAAACACAGGACACCACCCAAATTATGAACACAACCAGACCCCAATAATCAAAACCCTAAGGAGCACCAAATAAGACAACCAAAACCAACCAAGATGGAAACTTTTTTCAAGATAATAAATTATTCAATAAAAACAAAAAAAACCCAGAAACTTAAAACTCCTTTAAAGATGCTCTGAGAAATGATAATGGTGTACAGCTTGGCAGAAGCAAGTTAAGTGTGCCCTCAAAAGCTCAAAACCCAGAAAGAGAAAAAGGAGTGTTCAATAAAATTTGGCATCTTTTGCAAACAACTCATCGCAAGACAACCAAAATACGATCAAAAAAGCCCAAGAAAGTTTGGAAATTTATGATGTAGATCAAAATGGAGTTAAAAAAGGCAACCTTTTTCAAAGACAAGGCACATCCAAAGAAGCTTTAGATAGTTTTTGACAAGGGCAGCATGTACCAAGGGATATCATATCATGTGATCATAGGAAGCTGAAAACTTTGCAACAAACCAATGAAAAGCTAAAGAGAATAATTGATGCCAGGCGTACTGTAGAGAGAGAAGAGGTGTCAGATCCTGACACATTGACATATGCTCAACAACAGGGAACACTTCAATGTGTCCAAGAAAAACCTAACCCTCTTTAACTAGCTTTCTTTCATTGGATTGAGGAGTTCAGTGATTGAATATAAAAGGGATTTGTAAATTGTACTTACTTAGCTGGAAGAGTTTGTTTTTGGTTTTGGAATGTGAAACAAGAGGGTCTCTTGAATTCTTGCAGAAACTGGTAGAGGAATCTTGTCATGGAGTAAAAGGATTAATTAAGTTACTTATTTTTCCAGTAATATATTGTCTTGTTAAAAAAGATAAACAATTTATTTTATTATTTAAAGGTTTATCCTTCATAGATTTTATTACCATGTTATATCATCTGTGGTATTTAAAAAAATAAAATCTTATTTATATATAATTTCACTAGTTAAAGAATTCATTGAGTGTATTCTTGAGATGTTGACTTAAAGCAAGGAGGATTATTACCCTTTATCATCTTAATTTCTATAAAAAACACAATCATAAAAAACAACTAATACAGTAAACCATCTATTCAAAAGACGATTGATGAAAACATATTTTTAAAACAATAAACGTATATCCAATTAAAACACATAAATAATAATAATATATGAATTATAAACAACATGATTCACAAAAAAAAACATATTAGATAATCCTTAACTAACATGTAATTTGATTCATGAATGCTATTTCCACAACATACCAAAACGTTTTTGTTAACGATCCTTTATAATCCTTAACACCCCCCCCCCTCTCTCATTTATATTAATTATGAGTTCAAGAATGCAAATGCGTGCATGTGCTCCAGTAATGGGGTGTTAGAAACAATGTAATGGCGTGTCGGCTACCTGAAAAGGTGTCACATCTCCAAGATAGCATGGCAGTTGTATCTTGTCTCTATTTTTTAATGACTCTAATCTATTTTTATTCTATAAAAAAAGAACAATTAGGGTTTTTGTTTTTCTTTCTTGACCAATGAGGCCTATGATTCACATGCACAATATGAAGCATGAGGTGGATGTCATTGGTGGACCCATATAAGCTTGTCCTTCAGAGCTTTAAGGAGGAGAAAGGAAAGGTTACTCAAAGGGCATATGTATTTGTACAAGTAATTATATTATTTTGGTTTTATTGTGCCTGAAATTCTGGCAGTAAAATCTTTCTTTCAGCTGCATAGAAACTGAGAATTCGTGGGGCCATATTCCAAAAGGAAGGCATAGGTACTTGATTACAAAGATAGATCCGAATCGCGCCTGTTAAAGTTTACATTTAGTTCTAGGATTTTGGAACTTTTTAATCACATCCTTCAAACTAGAAGTCTTTCTTTTAAAGGAAGAACATACTTTATTATTATTATTATTATTTTATTTTCAAGCTTAAGGTCATCCAAATTCTAGAACTTTGGTCCTTTTGGACACAAAAATTTAGTATGATTGCTTTAGTTAGATTATAAATAATGATGTTTAAAAAAAACTAAGATTATTATTTTATAATCTTAATTTCAATTAAGTTAATAACACCACCAATAGGATCAGCAACCACGATTGATTATTTTGAACCTTTTTTTTCTTTTCTTGATTGTTTTTTCTATCTAATTCATTTTAGTCTTGATCCAACTTATTCTTGATTTAAACTCAAACAAAAATAGAAAAAAAGAGAGAAGATTTTGGCTCAATTTAGCCCTCGAGATGTGTCATCCTCTCTCGCTAATGAACAATTTCTTTTAAGTAGTTTTAGATCAACATTTTCATAAATAATCATTTATAAATCTGTGCATCAATTCTTCTAACATAATTATTCTTTTTACTAATAACTTATTTTCAAGTATCAATCTATTATCCAATGACAAACATAATATACCACCAATAACTCAACATTTTAAAAAATCAGATATTACTCATTGTGTTTTCTTTTCATCAAGCAAGCTTATATGACCTCTAGTATCTATAAATACAGAAATCACGAGGTAAGAAAAGAGATTCAAGAATGACATACTTGGAATTATATATTACTCTCAATGCTCCACGCAAACACTCTCTCCACGTATTTCTATTTTCACACAAGTATTTCTCTTATAAGTATTAACTTATGCCTCGAATGGTTTTCTTATCTAATAAAAACTTGTTTCGCATATCACTTATCAGTTAAGAATTCAGCCAAAAAAAGCTTAATCATGTGTGAAGGTTTTCATGATTTCAAAAAGAGCATTTGATTTTGTATAAAGTGTTTGTTTTGTATTTAGTGAGTTCACTTTTCATGTTATTTGAAAGAAGTTTACTTTTCGTCTTCATACATGGAGTACGTCGAACTCCCAACATTTCCTCTGAAAACAGATGATGTTGCTACCATTAAGCTTAAAGCCTCATTTGAAAACACGGTTGCACCTTCCAAAATCAAAAGCATCTTCTTTTACTGCATCCCCAAGCAAATATTAAGCCCTACTTCAAAAATCAACACGAGAATAATAATAAAAATAATCATGTAAATACATTAATTAATCAACACAAGAGTATGATAAAAGAAAATACTGTATAAATACATTAATTTGAGTATCGATAACTTGTACAATATTCAATCTAGAAAATATTTCAATTTAGACGTATGAAAGCCAATCCAATATCCTCGTAGACATTAAGAATTAATAACCAACATGACGCATGATGGTAATATTATTGCAGCTAGCATCCCATATATCGAGCTTATAAAAGAGATGGAAGGACAACCAGGAACTGCAAACTTCCCAGACATTAGCAGCAGCAACAATTGAGGACGGGTTGTCGTGGCCTGAAACCCTAGCTTCTTGTTTACTTGTTAATTAGGAGCTTAACTAGCATTTCTTTTGTGCAAGTAGGCAGGCAGGAGATGAGGTTAATTAATCTCCATAGGATTAGTTTTAGGTCAGTTGGCAAGGTTTGCCCCCACAACAATTTGGCTCTGTCTCCCGCAATTAACACATAGGGTCGTGTTACCAACGGAGGCTCAACATCTTCTTTTAATGCCTCGTATGATTTTGGGTTATCTTTTGCCCCACAAAAATTGTTTACAAGATCGTTCATCTGATGCCTAGATTTCACCTCACAGTACCGAGATTGCGTAGGTACTGCATTATTTGTTCGTGCCTTTGGTATTACGTTCCGTTATGCTTTTAAAAAGTTTTTATTTTTGAATAGTTTATATATATATATTACTTTAATATTTTTTTAAGTAAAAAGCACAGCAAAACACAACATTTATCCCATAATCTTAAACATGCATTTTGTCCGCAAATGTCATTTAGATTCATGGCTTGCGTTGTTCAAGTAAGCTGTCGTTGTACTTGCCACTAATATTAAATCCAGCCTGGCCCAACAGGTTGATCTAGTGGCCTGTAGATCAAGAATTTAGTATGTCAGTTAACTTATAAATGTCTCAAAATCTAATTTTTATTTTTATTTTTCTAATTTTTATTTTATTTTACCTATTTTAATTGATTTCATTTTAAAAAAATTAAATTAAATCAACTCGTACTTATAATTTAGGTTTTCATGTTGTTAAAAATGATTAGCAACCATCTTAAAATTTTTTCATAATAACTTTTTTTTTTATGTTTTTATAAATATTTATCTATTTAGAAAAAGAAAAACAAATGCACATGCCTACAAACTTAAAAATAAATGAAAAAGCAAACAATTTTGTAAAACATGTGTGCCCTAAGGCATTCCTTGATTGATATACTTGAAAGATTTCATTTCTATGATTAGTATATATATTTATCTCTATAATTATGTATGAAAACATCATCCTAATTCAATATTATTGAATATGGAGATTAAATAATTCCAATTATGCCAGTTAATGTGTATACTTGGAAGCAAAATCCAGAATCAAAACGCATGCATACTCTACATTCTTAGTCAAATATCTAAAAATTTGAGCGATAAGGAGGTGAAGGATTGAATGGAGGACCTGAGTTTGGATTTTGAACCATTTTGGCCGTTGTTGGACACCAACATTGGTGGCTTCTTGCCTTCATGGACAAGATTTTGTGATATAACCAGCAAGCTGTGAGCTAAAAAAGAAAAAGAAAAAGAAATGCAGGGTGATTTTTATTCAGGCAGTGCTAATCGGAAAGGAAAAACCACAATTAAGACCGCAAAGCACTGTGCTCCGAGCAAGCCACCGACAACGGCATCGTATTTTAAAAAAATCAAAAGCTGTACGCTAAAGTCAACAAAGGAAAAGGGCATGTCACTGACAGAAAGAGAAAGGTAGCCGAAGACATCTCTTTGATGCGCATCGTTGACATTTGACATGAACAAGTCAGTCAAAGCAGCACGGTGCTCGTCAATTTCACAACAGCCATGGCTGATTTTAGCATTGTTTTATTCTGCTCTTCTATATTGATTTTTTTAAAGATGAAATATTAAATTAATATATTACATTTTTTTGATAATTATTATGTATTGAGATTAAAAATTTTAAAATATTATTTTAAAATATTTTTAATAAAAATATTTTAAAAAATATCATACATCACGTCACTGAAACATTAAAAAAGAAGAAGGAGAAGAAGCAGCAGCTTCATTGAATCATAAGAGTAGCCACTTGCAAAAAGTTTATCTAATTATTGCAGCCATGTTTGATAGATTCTGATGCACATAAATGATGTGAATGCATGGAGCTTCTAAAGATTTTAAGAAGGTGATAAGTTATTTAAATAATAATAATAATTATACTCCCAAATATATCCCAATTGTACTTATAGAAAACTAAATTAAATATATTTTTTATTGGAAAAGTATAAGATTATTTTTATTATTATTTTGTGTGTTTGAATAATAGTATATGAATTTAATTTTTAATTTAGGAAAGGTTGATATGGCACCATTCATGGAGACTTGACACCTATTTTGTTCATTCAAAACCAGGCATGACTTTGATTGAAAGACAATCCAATCAGGGTTTCTTTCTTTTTTTTCTTTTTTTTTGCAAATAATAACTACTCGTCTCATGATTGCCGACACATTTACACACCTTTTTGCGACTTATTACCTAATAATTTCTTTGTTACTTTTTATTTATTTATTGAAAATTTGTTCAACCACTTGAAAACAATGAATAAAGTAATCTGATTAAGGATTAAAATACGCTAAAGGGCTTGTAATTATTTGCTGCTTTATAGTTAATTATCAATAAAGCAAGAAGGTTTGGTTTCTTGACAACACTCATCAGCAAAGCAATCCCTAAGCAAAAAGATTAACAATGCCGACGAGTTAAATAACACAACCAAAACACTTTCAAGTGAAAGGATTTTTTTTACTTAAATAACTTGAATTTATATTATTAAATCGGACTAATATAAAGAGTTGATTTAAAAACTGGTCAATTGTATTTAATCAAGATTAATCCTTATAATTTATGATTTAGACTTTATATTGGGTTGGTTTTAATGATTACACTTAGACTTGAACTCTTGATGAGAGAAGGGGACTGAAGAAGCAGAGGGAACTTCATAGTTTTGCTTGGATGATCCCTTCAATTGGATTCACGAACTGGTTTGTGTGAGAAATTGAGTTGTTTCCTGTATTATAATCTTGGATTTTAATTCAAGAAAAACCGTAAAAAGAATTTATTAATCTCCATAATATAAAAACTTGGAATAATTTAAGCCTTTTTGCAGGATAATAATGATGATAACGTATGGAGAAGTGCCTAGCAATTATTTTTGGAATGGCAAATAGACCACGCATGACTAATTTTGTATTCATTTTGCAGAAACATCACCATCGCTCCACCAGCTTCTTATGATCAACAGTAGCACCAAGAGCAGGCAAGAATGGACCTTTACATTATTTTTATAAATATTTCTTATGATCAACCTAATGATAATAATAATAATTAAAAAAATGTTGACATGCATCTTCTCAAACATCTAAGATAATATTCCATTCAATTTTATATGTGTGTTTGGTAGTATAGTGTATGATGTTTCTATAAAAATACTTTTTCATAAAAAAATATATAAAAAATGATAATAAAAAACATTATCACCTCAAAGCTAAAAAAAAATTATCTAAAAAACCATTAATTTAATACTTTTGAGGTGAAAAAACAATTGAAAATTCAAAAAACAGGTTAAAACATTACCAATCAAAACTTAAAACAAGACAAGGCTAGAGGTGGAGACTTTTATAAGAATAGATTGAGAGGTGCAAATGTATTTATCCTTTTTAAGCCATGAAAATATTAAATTTTGAATTGTTGCTTAATTTGATTTTTCACAGAAAATTTATAATTAAGAAAACACAATAAGGGGAAAGTGTGAAAGGAAGCTAGAACTCAGAGGACTATAAATGCAAACAAGGATGGAATGGACCATATGATAAAATAAATAGACATTGACATATGCAGGTTGCATGGTAGGTTATAATGCAAATCATATTTAAGGGGAGCATGTGAATAATTAACCTCACTGACTTTTACTTGTGAAATAAATAAAACTTGGCATTAATGATGTTTGTAACTCTTTTTAAAACATAGGATATGTTTATATAATATGCTTAAAGTCTTCTTTTAGATTGTAAATGTAAGGGTTGAAATTCAATCCAAAATGAAAGTTATTAAATTGAGATAATTTATTGTTTGAATAATAAATTAATTTGAGTAAGTTAAAATAATATTATTTTATTTTATTTTTTTATAAAAAAACTTAAATGATATCATTTTAATAATTAAAAAAAATTGAATTTTGATATAATAAAATAGACAACAAGTTAACTTACTGGATATAAGACAGAATCAATTCTAAACTGATTTTTTTAAAACTTAATTTAAGTAAAAAATTAGATTAATTTTAAGTTAAACTGGGTTTGATAACTATAATTTGAAATTAGCAAAGGATTGTAAACTTATTTTTTCATTAATGAAATTACCACGGAGAAGAAGAGGGGATAGGCAAGAAAAAACAAAATCTCTGCAAGAGGAAAATAGAAGAATTATCCCTCTCATTCGTGTTCCAGGCATATCGAAATGAACTTAAAGCAAGTAGACATAGAGTTGAATGGATTAGGTGGGAACCTTAACGTACCCTAGATGAGTTGAATTTGCAACTTCAGTCAAAGTTTTAAGATCATAAGCCACCCTCTTTCACCAGCCCTTCTCCATTTGAATTCTTGGACATGGAATGATCAACACTCTCTACTCTGTAATAGCTGAAATGTGGCGTTGTAATTAGGCCTAGCAAGTTCCATTTCCTCCCCAGTGGAGGAATTGGCTGCACTATAACCGAGATATAGACTAGAAACACCACCAGCATGGAGGTCTGCACGACATCTGAATTCGAGAGCCTCAAGAGGACCCTTCTCTAGATGACCAAGATCAAATGAGAAATAAATTAATGGCTCAGGGGAATTTGCACTTCTGTAATACATTGCTCATCTCTTAGACTCCATCGCCAAACTATATACGCCGTTTATGTTCCTACTCACGAGCAGGGTCTACTAAGAGTGTATCTGTAGCATAATCAAAATCTGTCATGAAGGACCATATTACCGTTGGAAAGCAATTTCAAGCCAACTACACCTTCGCTGGCATTGTTATTTTGCCAGGCAAGGCGGCCATCAGCATCGGCCAAGACAAGGTTTCCATCTATGCCGAATGTGAGGGTAGCGTTCTCACGAACTGGGTTGCTTCGGTTTGCTTCCGAAGCCCAACGCATCATTGAATCAGGCCCTCCGATGCTCAGGGCAAGAGTGAAAGCATTAAGGGTGGTGGTGTAAAAGAAGAGGTAAAATGGGTTATTGGAAATTGCCAGGGCACGATGTCGAGCTCCATATTCAGCAATATTGAAGTCTCTGAAGGTCCTTCATTGATGAACTTGAATCTTGAAGAGGAGGGAACATAAGCTTGAGCAGTGAAAGAAAGGATTTACAGCAAAAACAAATGACAAAGCAACTGTTAATAGTTCCCATTCTTGTACACAGAAGTAGATAAGGTTTTGCTGAAAATATTCAATACTTCGAGTTGTTGAAATCTGAAACTTGGATCTCGAGGATGCTGTCATAAATTTCCTACTTACCTCTTCAACAAAACGATGCTTCCCACGTTAATTAAGGGCGTGTATGGGAGTGCACTTCAACCATATTTGTAAAAAAAATTGAATTATTTTTTTTTTTATTTTTGATCTTGGATTGTTTTGTGAAACACTATAAATTATTTTTTCAAAAAAAATATATTTTTAATATATTTATAAATAAAAAAACACTTTAAAATATAATTTCTACCTCCCTGTATCACGAACTTCGCTTAAAAAAAAAGGACAAAGAAATCGGAAACATAGATCTCGAGGATGCTGCCGTGAATTTCCTTTTCACCTCTTCAACAAAATGATTAATCTCACACCAGGCCTAGCTCACAGGTCGACACAACCCTAGTCTGGACTCTGAGTTTATGCTAAGTCAACTCCAAATCCAGTTCAATATCTGAGATATCACATTGATTTTGTCATGAATTCATGCCTAGTTGCTCACAAAAAGAGAACAAAGAAAAACAATACCTCGCATGTTGAAAATCTGAATTCATTCCGAGCGGTGCATGCACTATGGAAAATTTTGCAAAACCATTTTGATGCTTTACTGGGTTATTTTCTATTTTTTTATTTGAAGATGCATTGAAGTATTATTTTTTATTTTTTAAAATTTATTTTGTATGCTAACATATCAAATTCGAAAATAAAAAAATTAATATAAATGAATAATAATATGGTAAAACGATAAAATAGGGACTGCTATAATTTTTTGGCAACTCCAATTCACATGACCAATTTGTTTCACACTTATTTTTGCGTCTTCTTGGAGTGCCAAAAAGGAAGTCAAAACTCTGGGAAAGATGAACAGTCTTGTAATAAAAAAAATGAGGGATTCAACAGCTTCAGTAAGTTGGAGCAGAGAGAAGATAAAACCCATCAGACATCTTCATAAGACTACTCATTCAAGTTCTTTCAACTGAAACCAGAACATGGGTTTAGTGGAAAACAATTTTCCTTTCCTTTTTCTTTTTTATAGAAAATTAAAAAAGCATATTCATTTGTTAAAAATAATTTATAATAATCTTCTTGATATTTTTGTATTTGTAATAATCTAATCATAGAATATTTATTTTATTTTATTCAAATAAAATATTATCATATAAATAACATTAGATTTATAATAAAAATTAAATTTATGCCACTAAATAAAACAAAGATATCAAGAAATAATTTAAATATTTTACATAGCTAAAAAAATGCTTACAGATAAATGAACAAAAAACATCTTTAATTTATTTTCTTCATTTGAAACAGTGTAAGATTTATATTGCAAAATTATGAATAATTTCTAAAATATGTTTTTCAAACTCAACACAAATTTGGAAAATTGAAAAACTAGTTTTCCGCTTTTCAACCTCATTTTTTTTTTAAAAAAGAAATTGGAGTATTACTCTATTCCTAATCAAGAAGAATAGCTAGGAAGGGCTAGCTCTCCCCTATAGTCCATTACCTCGTTAAAAAGAAGAAAAGGCGAGACTTTTTTTTTTTTCATATTCTTTTTATTGCAGCTTGAAAAACAGAAAAAAATAATACCTCATATCATATTATAATATCAGTTATTTTTAAAATATTTTTACTTGAAAATATATTCAGATAATATTTTTTAATTATTTTTAATATTAGCATATTAAAACAATCTAAAAACATAAAAAAATTCATTTAAAAAAAATCAGATTTTTTTGGGACTCAGTTTGGAAGACCTAAAGCCTAACGAACAGTAAGCCGGCCCCTTCCTTTTTGTCCCCTATTCTAGGGCTTGTTAAAAACACTAGAGATATTTGGGGTCTCGTAAGAGAACAAATTATGGTCATGTGCTCGTCGGGGAAAACGAAAACCAAGTCGTGGAGCCCTCAAATGTATCATAAAAGAAGTTGGTTGAAATCCATTCATCTAACACCAAATGCACGATATGAAAATGTTACTTTCTGCTTGAAACATGATGGTTTTTCCTACTAAAAATGCAAAATGAAGCCGCCCGATTCAAGGTCACACTAGCATAAATCCATGGGAAATGACTTCCATTGAGACAGAAGGAAGCACAAAGCTAGGCATGTAAAATGCAATCACAAGACAGTAAGTGCTTCAAAATAGTCAGTCTTCATCTTTTTGCACATTTAGTACAAGATACGTGTGGAAGTTTCTGATTCTTTGAAAAATTCTTTACTATGTGATAAATTTTTGATAATGTAATCTACTTCTGCGAAATGGACTTGATTTCTTGGTTGGGAAAAGATATTCAGAATGCCAATCAACGGTTTCCTATAACAAAAATGCTTTCGTCAAAGAAGCATTACCTGTCTCTGCTAGCTAGGCCAAGGGAAAACATTCAGCAAACACTCTGGCATGAGCCCTTCTACATCAATGCTAACATAATCATGAAAACATTTCATGCCATCTAATAATCAATTGTTGAAGATTACCATGCCATTTTCACAGTTCATTTGCTCTCATAATAACCTGCTGAGGGACTTTATAAGTGCTTTCAAGTTCCGTCTTGTAGCCTCGTCACCCGTGAATCCCAGAATATCAGAGCTTATATTCTGATATTGTTCAAGAATAAACAGAACAGGGAAAAAACAAACAAACAAACAAAATCACTCGTGATTTCTGCATTATCAGAAAAAAAGTAACAAGTTTCAGATTAAGATCTCACCTCAATGTTTTTCAAAGTGAAAATCAGACTGTAAATGGACTTCTGAATCAACTCACTGTTCTCCGGTGTCATAATGGATGTATGTGCCCTTCTGAAGAAAAGGGAAGGTTTACAATTGTGAGCTAGTAAGAGAGCGAGATGCAGTAAACCTAGTTTTCCATAAAAAACCACCACTTTGTTTCTTTTTGGTCATATTTGGATTTCTCATTTAGGTCACAATCAAATGTGAACGTTATAATAAAAAAATGTGAGACATCAATGAACATTCTAAATTGTTTCCCAAGGTAAAAATGGTTATGTGTGTTAAATTTTTGACGGTTTTGGGGGCCACTGAAGGAGAGAGGGAGGGAGGTGACATAACAGAAAGTATTCGGGAGATTTCACCTTAAATCTTCAGAAGCTAGTGTTAGGCTTCTGGTTAAGTTCTCAACTTCCTTTAGTAGGCCACTATCACGAAACTCAGACAGCAAAGGTTGAACATCTTCGGTCATGGCTTTTATCTGAGACATCACTTCATCAAATCAAAGTATGCATTAGTACAAGCTAAATGTTGACAACATAATTGGAACAATTTCAATCACAATGTGGACAAGTACATGCACAGAATACATGCAGACAGATTCAAAGTGTTGAAAAAGTTGCGCACTAAATTTACCGACCATTGTCCAAATTGCCTACCTGTAAAGGATCATAATGCATAGATGACAATAATGCTGAAGTTTTAGTGAAACAGGAATGAGAATACATTATTCACTTTTTAAGTTTTCTAGTACAATGGAATGTTGTGCTCTCACATCCTGTAATGTAGTTCACTCATGGTCATTACAAATTGAAGGCCAATAATCTTAACCCTGAAAAGCATTGCCATTTATAGAATTCTATCTACTTGATCAATCAAATAAACAAGCTAGAGTCTAGACAGTTCCTGAACACCTAAACTAAATATATAGTTTTTTAAAATTTTTTACAAAAGCAATGCTCAAGTTAAATCTCTCTTTCATTTTATTAAAATTTTAACACTTGTTCTATGATCACGAATTCTGCACTTCTTTTGGTCCCAAAGGATACCCCAGCAAATTCTTTGAACTGATTGGCCCTCATGCAGCATATTTTATCAAGATAGATAAGGCCAGAAGAAATTTCATAAGGCTGCAGGTGACATTTAACTAGTGCAGCAAGAAAGCCTTCGTTTTCACAAGAAAAATGTTGATGATTGCAAATGCGAGACAGCTATTTAGTTAAAAAGTGTATTCGAGGTTATCTATTATCAATCAAAATTAGAACAAAGCATAAGGAGGTCACATCACACCTTTGTAAGCAGTGGCTTTGCCTCTTCAATAACAGCAGCAACACGCTCAGCCAGGGCATAGCTATTGGCAACACCAATTTCCTCTACTTCACGTCCAATACGGGTGAATATCCCAACCAAGGCATCCAGACTCACCCCTTGAATTCCCTTTATCCTTTGCCTATCACATACAATTAGACCTTCTTTAACACATTCAGCATCAAGAGGTCCGACAGAAGGTTTTGGAATTGGATCACGGGGAGTAATATCAATCATTGTTTCCATGAGAAGACCAGATTGGTTCACCTCAATTAGTGAATTTCTAGGTATGAAAATTTTATCATCCTCAACCTGAAAAATACAAGGGGGCGCATTTGACTTGCTAATAAAACCACAAAACTTAGTATTTAAATGCCAGGGTGAAACAAAAAAATAAATTTCTATAATCTAACCTCCACAACTGCTTCAATACTCTTCAAGGAAGGATTAACACGGACAACTTCACCAACAGTGACCCCTCTAATCCTAACATGTGTTCCTGTGCAAATACCACTAGCCTGAGCAAACTCAATGACAGCCAAGTACTTCCTGAATTTAGATCGCATCTGAAACCCCCGCAACCAAGCCAAACTGAGTGCAACAAGCACTGCACCAGACACAAGAAACAACCCAACACCACCTTCCCAAATGCTCCTTCGACCAAACCCAAAATCACCTAATGGCTTTAACGTTTGCCTCCAAATATTAACAGGTACCTCCAAAACAACAGCAAGTGGATTCATCTTCTCTGAAGAAGAGGGTGGTGGTTGGCTATGTCCTGTATCTGCTGACATAGCCCGCACCCCCAAGAGTTTCTTTTGCTGTCTTGCTGGAAGACAAGGCAGGAAATTTGAAGAACCAGGAGATACGTTAATCAATGATGACGAGGATAGCATAGGAGGGCATGTTGACACTTGGACCACTGACTTCCCAAACATCTTTCTAGTTTCTGCACAGTTACAACTCAACAAAAGCTTTGACAATGCTTCACAACAAGGGTACGGGTAGAATCCCTCAATAAAGACTTGTAGTTTAACCAATTCTTGAACTAAAATTCACTCTCATAACGTTCTCCAGCAGCTGAAATCTCCATCAGGCCAATTAATGCAACAGAAAAAAAAAAACCTTCATGAATTTCCCAGAAAACACTAAATCAATCTTAATTTTGCAAATTTCTGAATTAACTAAAATACCAAAAAAGCAACAAAGAAAAGTTATTGTATTTAGCTCAATGGAAAACCCCTCATTATCTTTTCCCACATTTTCTTGGTTGTCAAGCATAGATACACATTCAATTACCTACCTTGAGCACTGATTATTCTCTAAATAACTATTCCTTTACCAGTCAAATACTCAACATAAGATTCCATTAAAATAAAAACCAACTCAATTTGACAAACTAAAAACTGGGTTTCAAATATCAACCGGTTAAACAAAAACCCATGATTCAAAATTTCAACTTTCCATTTCAAGTCATTTTATTTTCTCAGTGACCAAACAGTAGTTCACATATTGATAAAAACAAAACAGATATGTGCTTATATACAGAAAAAAAAATAAAGAAGGAAAAACAACTTACCTTGGAGAGATGGGATTTCTCTCCTTTTGTGACACTATAAGTATCTGAGGTGCGGTAGAGAGAGATATTGAATCACATAGACAATTCAAACATGCAAGAAATGTTTGATTCACAGGAAGGTCCTCCAAGGATTTAGTGGGTCATTTTAGTGACAGACTAAGGGTATATTTGTCATTATACAGTGATATGGGAGGTGTGCTTCCCGTCTTGAATCCACGATAGCTTGCATTATGCAAAGCCACAAACCCGGCCCCCAAAAGGTCGGGTTAAACAGGGTAATTTAGATGTATCCGGGTTATTTTAAAATAATGCTGTTTTATTTTTTTAATAAAAAGTTAACTTATCATTTTATTTTTTAACTTAAATCTAATATTAATATTATCAATCGAATTATAAATTGAACATTTATAGAGTCAATTCTTTTCCCGTTTAAAGTTAAGGATCATCCGAATTTAATTTTTTAAAATTTATTTTTTATAGTGTATTTTATTTATCCAAATAATATATTTGTAAATAATTTAAAATTTCTAACCCCTTTGTTACGGCCAATCATTTTCAAGGACAGCTCGAAGCCTTGTCCCATTAGTTTTTCAATACAAACGATCAACCCCACCTCAATTAAAGGACACCATCATCTTCTGAATTTTCTTTTTCAGAAACCAATGATCGAATATCTAAAAGTTGAGATGCTATTTAGTAGATTCAAATTGTTAATATAACTTCTTAAATAATATAAATATAGTTTTTTTTTTATGTATGTATTTTAATGATACAAAGTTATTTAGAAAAACTAGTTGTATTTTTAATGCATTTAATATGCTCCTTTTTTTTGTCATTTTATATAGCTACCCTATTACATATGTTTAATTTGGCTTCTTTGGAGATGCTATCTCGAATGGCGAAAGCCGTTTAGAAAAGCTCTAAACCAGATTGATGATATAATGTTTTAATTAGTGAAAATATAATCTTTTCATGTACACATAAAAAAAATCCATTTTAACACCCATTTGTATTTTAATATATTTTAGTGCTTGTACACAAAGTTGAGGCCCGGCCTCGGCTAGCTATTCCCCGAAGAATGTGTTTCCATGCCACAGCACAACCTCAAATGCCAAGTTTTTACCAGAATATGCCGAGTTTTTTAGCCCGAACTTACCAAGAATTTACCCGAACTAGATGTTTCCATGCCAAGTTTTCACCCAAAAACCTAGTTATTACCCGAAAATGGCAAGTTTTTGGCCGAACTAGGCGCCATAAAACCAGGTTATTACCTTAATTGCTCTCTACCAACACGAGGATATAACCTGAAATTAGCATGCAAAGATTGTTACCCGAAAGTGATAAATACACAGAAAGTTATCACCCCAAATTGAATAGTGATGTTTGGACCATATCCTTGATGTTTGAATCCAAAAACTATGAAAGCTTTGAAAAAGATGATGAAAGACATTATAGACAGAATCAAAAGGAAAAACCACAAAACTTCAGATAAATTTCAATATGACATTAACTACCAAAAGATCCATAATCACTTCATCACAGTGAAATCCAAGCCAAAATCCTTCAGGAAGTACTTTAAACATAAAAAAAGGAACATGAAAAAGGAAAATTCTTGTTCATATCTCTCCTAGAAATCAACTGACAAGCTTGGACCAGACTACCTTCTTTCACAGGTCTTGAACAGTCAAACCTGCAGGCAAATAATGAAGATGCGATTAAGGAAAAAGACTACCTATCATCAATAACTTGCAATAGCACAAATAACGATACTAAAATCATCTCACTATCTCAAGTTGATAATTAATGCAGATGCATATATGCCTTGTCGGTAGTGGTTTTTATTTTTTGGTTTATCTCCGTGTTCTTATTGGTTCTATGTACAAATCTGAGTTTGTGAATTTCACAAGTTAAGAAAAATAGAGAAGCATGGAACAAATAAAAGCTGTAAATAATAACTTGACAAGAAGGCTTTTTGATAATTGACCTGGAGGAAGAGATTGCTTCAGCTTGTCTGCCTTCTCAGTGTCAAAGACACAAAGCGTGTAGAGGTACTTCGAGCAGCGAACCTTGAATTTGACAGCATCTCTGCTCCTCTTGATCTTCACAGAGCGTGCATCTTTCCTTCTGGCAGTCAGAAGGAAATCCTTGATCTCATGGATTTGCTTAGGCTGTGTATAAAAAAAAAAACACTAAGGACCAAAATGAAATGATTGAAAGTATCACCAAATAAAAAATATTATAAACTCAAATTATCAAAGGATATGAATTGACAAAACATGATTGAGTACATCCACCCATTTTTCGCAACCATTCTCAAACCTCATTCAAAATTCTTTCAATGCAGAAGAATGGACAAAAGAATTTAAAAATATCAAGAGATTCATACACCTCAAAACAATTGAGATTGAAGATGCAAAAGTCCAAAACTCTACCCAGTGGCTTGAAAAACTAAATTCACATTGATGCAAAGGGTGCTTAAATGGAGAAAAAAAGGTCTTCCCATGGGTCAATAGCAATTTATACATCTGATCACAAATAGAGGACAGGGAACAAAATGGCAAGGCAACAAATGTACTCAAATTCTATTAGACCATATCCTTTTTATCCATCTCCATTCGCAGGCTCCTTTATATTATTCTAAAATTTAGACATCTTTCACTCACAGTCTTACTAGAAAGAACCCTAGATTTCAATAAATTGTACCTTAGACCATGCCCAGTTCCCACCGAGCTAAGACTAAACGTTTGAGCACCACTGGATTCAGTAAATCGTTTAACACAGACATAAAAATGATCCCAATAAAAAATAACCTCCACAATCACATTGCAGTAAATCTGCTTTTAAAACCTACTTCGACATAAGAAAGCTACAGTTACAGGCAATTTCAACTCCACATCTAATATCACTTTCTTTCTCACACATAAAGCTACCATTAACATTAACCAATCACTAATTGCATTCTCTTCCGATCCCACAACAACTTTATTTTTCCGGGTTTCCTTCCTTCACTATCAAAAAATCAAGAACTCAATGAACAAGCTCCAAAAACAAAAGAGCTCCACGATCAAACAATCGAAAACTTCATTATATTCTTAACCCCAAGTTTCAATCTTTCAAAATGTTACAATCAATAAAAAAGACACCCAACAAATCCCAGATACCAAAAGAAAGATAGGCATTAAAAAAACACAAAATGCTAAAAAAACACGCACAGAAACACATCGTTTTGTCTTTCAAAAACAAAGAAAATAACACAAATCACGAAGAAACATATCTCTGCAACAAACAAATAAATGTAAGCAATACAAAGGGAGGTAAAAGAGTAGTACCATTTTGAGAGATCTTCGTTTTCAGTGATGTATAAGCGCGCCCCAAACCCTAGCTCTGTTAAAGTGGAGATATATCATACAATGAGACAATTATCACTGATTTTAAACCCTAGAAAATTAGTTGGGTTTCTGACTGGTTAGGCCCTATAAAATTGATTTTATTACGCCAGAGTCTGTGTTTGTGGGCTTCCAACTTATTGGGCTACTGGGTACTGACCCAAAGGCTTTAAATAGTTGGATCTATGTGTTTTGTTCTTTTTTCGAGCTACGAAATAGTTAGCCTTATAAAAACCACTGGTGATATAAGTTGCCTACACTCAAACTCTAATTAATCTGATGAAAATTAAATAATTTTTTTAAATAATATTATCTTAAATTAATTCAAGTCAATCCAACTTGATCTAAGTTGGATTTTATAACTATAGTTATACTAGCATTACTAGGGATATGATAAGAAAAAATAAAAATGTATGAAGCATTGCTAGTGTAACTCGATGAATACCGTTCCGATTGACGGAGGAAAAAACCCATTCCGACGAGGGAGGGAATGAGAAAGGGTTTGCTTTTGTGTGCTAAAACTTGTTCCGTCTCGGATTTCAAGAGTCATTCTCGATCACGATGTTATACAATAATTGATTCATTTCTCTTTATACTAAAACTGAACTGTGCATGTATTAGAATTCATGAAAGCTGACCAGAGGTTTTACGGTTATCAGAAAACCATATAATTGTATGCAATATAGCCTTGATGATGGATACTGGAGACTTGCTTGGAATAGAAATGAAGGTTTTGGTGCACTCAAGGTGTAATGACATCATAGGGAAGCCTTGTTCAAAAGGTTCTTAGATGACATCATAGAGAAGCATTGTTCAAAAAGTTCTTAGATTTGATAGAAAATTCTTTAGTTTTTTAGTTCTCAATGACATCATAGTGAAGCATTGTTCGAAAGTTTCTTAGATTTAGTAGAAAATTCTTTAGTTTTTTAGTTCTCAACTAAAACGTCCTTGAACCCACCCAAGTTTTTTAATCGATAAGGATGGATTTTGTTAGATTTTTTCTTCAGTCCAAACCTCAAGAGTAGTTGCTCCTAGCTAATGTAGTTTCTTGTCATTGATTTCAATACTTCTCTCTCTCTCCCTCCCTCCAAGTGTGTATCTCTCCGTGTGTGTATTAATTATTGATGTTATTTAATTCCTTTTATTGTTGTGAAGGTAAAGAAGTAATATAATATCATCTTATAAAGTAAATTGTTAGAATCGGTTTTACAATGAATGATTGTTTGGAGTTAAAATCATCTCGGATTTTGTAATTTGATATGATTACTTTAACGTTGAATATTATCATGTTTTTAAAACCAATTAAAAATGAATGTGAAATTATTGTTTAAAAAAATCTTAATTTGAATAACGAAAGTGTCAAATTCCAAATAGTTTTGTGAATTAGAGAGTGATTTATGATCAGTTTGAGCTTAAATTTTGTTAATAAAAAATATATTTTACTATTAAATTTATGTTTGATCATTAATTTTTAGTCCCTAAAATATCTTAAAACATGAACTAATTCATTAATTATGATATGATAAGAATGAATATATTTATGAATTATGGATGCATATCTATTAATGAATATTACATTCAACATAATTAATAAACATTCATGAATTATGAGTAATTGATATTTTGGTTTTTAAGTTCTACATAGATTAGAAAGGGTGTTTCGAATTTTCTTAAGTTCTTTTCCTTCTTTTTTTTTTTGGTTTTTTTTAAGACTTCTTTTTCTATTTATTCTCTCTAATCTAGACTTTAGAAAACAATCTTTATCAGGAAAAAAATAGAGTAAATTCCAGTGATTCCTAAACTTGTATTAATAGCATGTTTTTTAATTCAATATTTATTTGATTGAATAATTGTTATGTTGCATGAATTTTTTTATTTATTGATCATATTAATCCTATGCCAAATTCTTTAAAATTTTATGCATATTTATTTTTATGTGCAAGTAATTTTTTTAACAAAGATTTACAAATTTAAGTAATAATAATTTTCAACATAATTTAATTTAATTTTTTTAATAATCTTGAAAGGGAGGAGGAGTAACTTACAATATTGAATGATCAATAATTGTGAAGTGATAAAATATAGGGGCCAATAGTTGCAATACATTTTCCCTTTCAATTTGCCTCCTGTTCAATTCGCTGAATGATTGTGAAAGAAAAACCTTCAAAACATCTCTTTTCAAGGAGATAGGTAGGCTCCGAGAACCAGCTAAATTGGAAATAAAAAAAAATGTAGACAAATCATTAATATACAAGCATAGCTTTTAAATTTGATTTAGAGATTAATACCAGGTGAGTTTATCTATGTCAATTTATTTTTTTAATTTTATAAAAAAAATAAAGATTACATTATTTTGAAAAATAAATAGAAAAAAGGAATAAAATTAACAATTTTTTACCAAGTTTTTTTGAGCTAATAAGGTGATGGGTCAATCTAAATTTTTAACTAGATTATTTTAGATTAATTTTTTTATTTTTATTGAAATCCGGTCTAGCTTAGATTTTAAATCTCTTAACTATGGGTCAACCCACTAGTTCAAGTTCTAAAACAATGCATCCATGTACTGATAGATTGGCAAAAAGTTTTCTTTCTCATATCTTTTAAAAGCTTCAATCTAAAATAAAAATGTATAAAATAAATTTGTTTATGACTCATTCTAACATATATGGGTGTTTGTTTTTGTATTATAATCAACTTTTTAAAGTGTTTTTTGATTAATATTTTTAGGTGTTAATTTTTAAATGATTTTAATGTGCTAATTTAAAAATTAACAAAAAAATTCTAAAAAAATTATTTTAATATATTTTAAAATAAAAAATACTTTTAAAAACAACATACATCAAAATATAATTCATACTACACAAAACTTGATAAAGTCATAACAATCTAGAAGTTGACACGATCCCACAGTTAAAGAAGAGTTATTAAAGATATAAAAGGTAATTGATGTCGTACGAAAACAAGCTTCTCCAGCTGGGTGAGAGATTAGAGATTATTATACATATGATTTTTCAGGTTATGAATTATTGCTATTGTGCTCGCTTTCATGTGCTGTCAAGAAGTTCTACTCGGCTAGCTGGTTGCCCTCCGTTGGGTGTGTAAAGAAAGTTAACATGGAATTAAAATGTTCTACTCGGGATCAACCTATAGCTCAATCAATTTAATTGAAATATATTTTTTTTAAATTATTTTAACTTAAAAAATTGAAATGAAATTGTTTCTCAGTCAACTCATTCAATTCATAACCTAGACTTTAAACTAGGTCATGACCAAGGCTTAGTTTCATTGCTATAGTTATAAGATTGGTATTATATTCTAGCATTTGGCTGATGTTAATGGACATACTCTCTTTTGTTACCATTTATAAAGCAATGTCGGCTGGCAAAAGAACTCGGTGAGAAGAAGACACGATTCAATTAGTACCTTATTTTTCTTGGAATATAAAAAAAATAGTGGTGCTACTGGAGATGACACTTAGAGTGGTCTAGGGCTTTAATGGATGGTCAAAGTTTTAAACCCTGAGATGCTTTTTGTGGGATAAAATCATGAAGCCATGCATGTGTGGTCAAAACAAAACAAACAATACCTTACATGGATTGGATAGAGACTATCACATTTGGTGGCAAAGCCACTCCCGATATGGCACAAATTAAGGGGTGAGACCACTGATAAACATATTTTTCATTAAAAAAGAGTTTAAGCACAGCCACTCTCAAGTTACTCCTTTTCAAATTAATCAAAATATTTTTTTCTAAATCTAAAAGAGAGTTTAAATCATAGTTTTGATTTTTTTCTTGAAAAAATCAAATCGTATTTTGACCGAGTTTTAAATTAATTTGTGGGGTCACTTGGTGTTTTTAAAGTTGTGTAGAGATCATGCATGAATCTTCCATGTCAATTTTAATAACAAGAGAACAAACATGAAAAGATGAGTAAAATAAATTATTTGAAGAAGAGAAAGGAAGGCTCTTTACAATTATATATGTGCCCATGCGTGTTTGACGGCAAGTGTATCTGTGTGTATGGGAGCATGTGATGAAAATGTTAAAGATAATATAGGTTCTGAAGAAAGCTATGCATGATCTATCAGAGATGCAAGTGAGAAAATAGCAAAAGTCTTGTCTAAATCCACAAAAGATGTTTTCCACTATATAATGTTGGCATAAAGTTGCTACACAAGTATGGCAATTAAAGGCAAATATGCTATTCAAATCACTAGACATAAAAGCAAGCATGGGATCTAGTTGGTACTCATCTGTTTGCCACCAAGGTCTCCTCCCGGTCCCTCTCTCTTTTCTTTATGTCAATTTTACGTGTATATTTCCTCACAAATCTGTCCTCTCTTGTCCCTTTTCCAATAGAACAGCCCCTTTTGATGATCAATTCTGTGATGCATGATCACACACGGGATCGATTAGCGAAGGAAAATTAAGAAAACCCATTGATCTTACCTTCTTCCTGTAAAACATTTTATGATACGTACATGGAAATCTCAACCGATTCATCAGGTAGTTTGGCATATGAAAATAGAGAGAAGTTAGTGGATAAGATGTGTAATGTGTTGGGTTAAGAGTGACATGAGAAATGCCCTAGTAGACTCACCTAATCCACGAACCCTAGCTATATATCTAGTTTAGATCCTCAAGAGAATGTTGTCATAAACTCTCTTTTTTTCACCTAATCCAAGAACCCTAATATCTATCCAGTTTAGATCCTCGCAAGAGAATGTTGTCATAAAGTAATTACTACCATTTTTCGCATAGTTGGTGAAGCGTCTGAGAACCCATTAATTAATTTGTGGTTTCTCAGTAGCTCGACAAAACCTATTACCAGCTATCCACTTGCCCATAAAACAGCCTGCTCTTGGTCAAGAAACTTTCTCGTCTTTTGGCAATTTTAGGTTAGCTCCCCTACAGCATCATCGTAGAGAGGAGAGGATCCCTGCGTTGATCTTGGACAAATAATTTAATAAATTAACTTCAGTCATGCATCATTGAAAACGTCATCTCCAAGCTACTCTCCAAATTGATGATGTAGAGATGTGCTCATTAGCATCAAGCGAATAAATTAAATTAGTTTAATCTGCTTGGCTCTTGGTTATATATGGTGGTGGTAATTGGATTTGCAAGTGTTATCCATTATGGTTCGAAGGATCGATGGGACGAATAATTTTTTTTATACCCTAGTTTAAATGTGCTAATTGATTTGTCTAAATATTCTTTCATACAGAAATTTGATTTTAATATACAAAAATCAATAAAATAGATTGGCCAAAATAGAAAGTGGTTAATTATTTAAGTTAGGTATTAATTTTATATATCTCAATTAATATATATATATATATATGTTAGAATCTAACAAGTTCAATTAATTAATTCTCATGTATCTTCTCCAAGAAATATCAAATTTTTGCCTCCCTTTTGTTGAAGAATAAATAAATAAATAAATTGACATTAATAACTACTCTTTCTTAAAAAACCCCTGAAGCTCTTTTATGTACTTTTGTTGAAGAAATAAATAAATCAATTGAAATTAATATATCCTCTTTTTTTAGAGTTCGAAACTCTTCTGTGTAATTATCAATAAATAAATATAACATAATTAAATGTATCGGAGGCTTAAACATTAATAAATGGATGCTCTTGCAGGCCACCCACCACCATCAACGAATATATTCCCAAATAGTCATTTATTTAATCCCGTTTTGTTCTTTCCTTTCCTTTTCCATTTTGTTTTCCTCTCCAAGGCATATATATGTCACCAGCTAGCCAGCTTCCGGTAGGCATTAATATTCTAATAAGAATTGAAGGAGAGGATCATTCAATTTGTTTCTTGAATTGCCATGGGAATTGCAGGAAGATGGAAAGCAAGGACAAGAACAATACCTAAACTATACACCGAATCCTCCCATGCATGTACTTATGCTTACCTGTTTGTAGCTAATTTACACCATCAGTCCACTGAAGATTTGTCAATATAGTACATTAGGAAATTAGGAAGGAATGAAGGGGAATAAAAAGATTAGAAAGAAAAGAAAAATTAAAGGTGGTGCATGCTAGCTATTATTGGATATTGGATGGATAGAAACTATATCATATCATTGATATATATCATCGCTTTCTATGAAAACTTGTACTGCTTACAAATTGCCCACTATGGGATGAAGAGAAACATATTGAGCAGGAAAGCCAAAAGGGAAAGGGATGCTGTGGAACTGAAAAAGAGGAACAAGTGCAAACACCTTCAAACAAATACAATGATCTAATTAAAGCTGTTAAAAAGCAACACAAACTCCCAAGCATAAAGCATTAGAAAAGAAAAGTTGGAGTACAGAGGACACAAATATGCATGAATGAGAAGAAGAAATGAAAAGTGAAACTAGTAGTACTTCATGATTGACAGGAATCACGATGTTGTGTTCATGGCAGTGCTTCTCAAATTGTGAATAAATTGCCATGCTAAGCCTTGATTTTGAGTGTGGAGATCATGGTGTTCTAGCATAATTCTCCTCTAGGGTTTCCATGCAGAAGCCCATACCACAGGTTCTTCTTTCCATGTTAAGTAAATTCCTGATTCATGATCTCCTTGAGGTAGCACTAGTGCCCACCCAGCTCGGTATCTCTTAAGCAATGCCTTGACATCATCGACAACATCATCACTGAACCCAACAGGGGAAAATGCCTCCCTTAGCCTTCCAAACCATTGGCTTCCCCTCTCCCTTCTTTCACACTCTCCTCCATCATTTCCTTCATCACAAGCCAAAACCCTAACTATGTTCCTTGAACATTCCCTCTCCAACATCAATCTCTCATTACTAGTTGGGACAAAGCTCTCCTCTAGCATCTCAAAATATAGTGTATAATACCTAAGGCACTCTTCAAAGCACTTGACAAAGTCATATCTTGAGCTAGTAAAATCAGCTTCTTCTTCAACAATTGTCACAACTCGAGGGTTAAGTGATTGAAACATCCGGATCACAGAATTTCTTTCCTCTACTCCAACTCTTCTCAATGCCCCATTGCAATTAATCGCGACAGCTTCATCTTCTTGAACTCCTAGCCCTTCCTTTGTGAGCTCTCCTAAATGGTTTAGCCCACTAATTACATTAAGCTCAAAGGGCACTCCCATTAACCTAGCAAACTTCTCCATTCTTTGGCCAATTTCTTTCATGACTGATCTTACAATGCTAGCAGTTACCACGACGGTGAGCTTTAAATGCGGCGTCTCATCATTTCTTGTAGCTAAAGCTTCTAGCAAAGTAGGCCACTGTGTGCAAAGGGTATGGCTTATGTCAATTATGTGAAGTTTGCTCTCCCCATCTAAGGCCTCCAAAATTGCACCGTTTGAAGCTACATGACCAAAAGTAGTCCATGGGCTTACCTCTTGGAATTTTAGTATTAATTTCCTAGCTGAATCAAAGGAGTGGCTCTTTTCAGCTACTGTTGTTAGGGTTTTGAAGCACCGTTGGCCGGAGTCGGTAGCCTTACAAAAGAGAGCTTGCAAGAAATGAGATGCCAATTTCTGATCACAATCTCCATAAGGAGAGGCAAGCTCATTTAACATCCATAGAAGGTTATGGATCTTGCTAGAGTCCTTCTCTGAGATTGCTATTGCACACTCACTAAGAAGCTTTGATGCCCATTTGTTTCCTGCCCCAAAAGCCTCACCGGAGTCCGAAGAACGGCTTGTTGATGAATGACTAGTCCGAGGCTGATTGTTGCTGCTGCTGCTATTGCTTTGCATGTCTATAGCTATTTGATCATTGCTTTGTTGGTGGGAATTAAGGAAATAAGATGGTTATGTCCGGGGGTGATAGGGGAGGCCCCCTTTGACTCTGGAGGCAGTACCTCTGCTAATTCAAAATTGGCCAAGTACAAAGCTATGATACAGAAATCCGTAGTATATTATATATTTTCAGGGTTGGGGGTCATAGTCATGCAATATATATATATTTTCTTAATATGAATTTCTATTTTTATGTGTATTTTAATATGTTTTAAATTAAACCCTATGGTGATTACTAGGGGCATATATATATATATATATATATATATATATATGGCTTCCTATCACTCCTCTGCAATATCATAAGAAAGATTGCATTTTTTGTTCCTTGAGAAGTATTGGTTATATATGTTTATGCCCTATAGAAATTACATTACATTATTATATTAAATATTTCCACTAAAATAGATTTAGTGCACTAGATAGACTTGGAGTTGAGACCAAACTAGAGGTTGAGGACTAATTAGTTACTTCATCTTTTTAATTATTAACTTCAAATGATCTCGAGATGAAAAATACCTAATTATTGCTAGTGTAGTGGTTGGATTTGGCAACCATAATCGCAATGAGCTTAGCTTAAATATTGTATTATTGCTTCCTTAACCTCAAAGCCCTAGCTAGTATATATTTGTTCGATTTTGTATATTAATTATACGTACTACATGTATAATATTATTATTTTTTCTCAATAAACATATATATAAATGGCGAGGACAGATGGCTGGCAGGGGTCCGGCCTTTCCTACATCCCTCGGGAACAATTTGTAAGTTTTAACTCTAAAACTAGAAATTAAATTTAGGTTCTGTCCCCCTAGGAAGTTCTTCTTAATTTGACCCCATGTAAATATAATCTAATTGTAATTGTTAATTCCAACGCACTGATTAAAAGCTAATTAGGGCAGCAAAGACCATATGTAAAGGCCAAAAAATATTAATAAGGTGAGCATCATACCAGTCGTTGGTGATCATATGCATGGTTTTGGAAAGGAATAAAACATTTATTCCCAGAAATAAAATAACCCTAAGGAATCCTTGATTATAAATGTTCAATAGGAACCGATGGGGAACTTAGTGGCTAAAGGGAAGACAACGAGGAACAATTTTTTTTTTTGCAGTTAACACAAACAAAAAGATAACGATAGAAGAAAAAAGTACTTGAAAAATAGACTAAATAATTGTGACTTTAATGTGATATGATTTTACATAAACTTTTTACAGGCACTCAAGAGTCCTTGCTTATTCCTTTTTGTACCTTTCTCGACTCATCATAATTATTTTGATCACTATTAATTACTATATATATATCTCTCCCTTATATATATATATATATATATATATAATGATGATGATTCTACATAATCAGCCTGATGTAATATATATAAGTATGAAGTTAATTATAAGCTAAACAAAATCTACTTTGAATGCTTGTCTTCTATTTTTAATAGGTTAGGATTTGAAGGATCGGATCATGAGCACTCCACTTCTTAGATCCTCTATCTTAAAATCTTTCATTATGAGACCATGTAGAATAAGGTTTTTCTAAACAATTCTATCAGCCTAGCATTTTGTTTTTATATTTTAAAAGTATTTTTAAAAAATTAATTTTTTGCTTTAATTTTTTTATGTATTTGCATTATTTTAATGTGGTAATATCAAAAATATTTTTTAAAAAATAAAATAAAAATTATTTTAAATAAAAAATACATTAAAAAACAAATGTTATCAAACTCTTAAACACTCCATCAATCTATTGCCAAAATAAACTAAAACACTTTGGATTCTCCATTTTTCTTCTTAAATCTCTTAAGTCTAAGTTTATTTAATGCCATGATAGTAAGGGAGCTGAACTACCACCAAACAAAGCTTTTAGTTTCACCAATTATTTGTTAATTTAAAAGTCATGTTTTTAAAATATTATAAAATTAAAAAAATGCTATTTACAATTTGTTAATACATTAATTTTACTAAAGTGACAGATAAAACTTAGATATTGTTTAGTTACTAGTCTTAAGATATATTAAAGAGATGAGAATAGTAAAAATAAAAAGAATATGTCTGCATGTATTTTTTATTTTGAAACTATAGATATTTATTTTAAATTTATCTTAGAGATTTTTTTATATATAGTAATAAAGAATTGCATTAAAAAATAGCCTTTTAGATAACGGTACAAAAAGGATGAAAAAAATAACTAAAATTAAAAATAAAAATGATGTCTAATATAGTTCAGTAGCCTAAACAACTCAATAAATTATTTAAAAACAGATTTATTTTATTTCTTTTATCCTTATATATCTTTAACGAAATGTATTTTTTATTTCGAAAATCCAACCAAAATTCAAAACTTGGAAATTGCACATGAGAACTTGAAAGAGTTTTCATGGGGTCGATGCTGCTATGACGTGACATGTCTTGTAATATACATTAAACAGCCATCATCAGCTTTTTTTTAAGACACTAAACATGGATTTTCCTAGTCAAAAACAGACATTCAAGTACATCAAATGTTTCATTTATAATATTCTTAATTCTTAAATTTTTTTTTGTCAATTCAATCCTTCTCAGATTGGTTTAAATTCATGTCCTGGACCATGCACGACCCATTTAGCTTGTGAATATTTAAAACTAATCATAGTAGTAATTAATTAAAGAGGCAAGTTGCTGTCACTGCACGGGATTTCACTTGCAAAAGGAACTAGCGAGGAAGGCCTGACTTTAGGTTAAAGCTGGCAGACCCGATTAAAGTTGTTGACGCGTTACTCTAAGTACAGTACTTTGACATCACTCAACACACAAAAAACAAAGGCCAAGGAAAAGGAAGGAAACAGAAAAATAATAGACAATATATATATATATAATTTATAATTCTTTTAATTTAATAGTTTAAATTATTAATCAAGATTTTAAGATATTTTTTTTATTTTTTAATATATTTTTTTAAATAAAAGCTATTTACATTTAAAATTTACACAAGTCCATATTATCTTATACTTGATTTTTATTAAATAAATAAAGATGATAAAATTTAAATTCATAAATACATAGTTATCAAAGTTTTGAGATCACATGATAATAAATATTTTTTATTTAAATTACATCCCTCTTTTCTGCCCTGAGATAATAATATAAAGTTCATTAGAAAACAAAACAAAACTAGCATATCTATTGCTGGTTTTTCTATTAACAATCCATTAATGAAGATACAAATTAAGGGTTTAAAGGTGGATAGAACCAAAATTAAATGGTATCTAAAGAAGATTATTCCATGCTAATGATTAGAGAAGAAGACAAGGATAAGGTTCCTGTTTCTCAACCCAATCATTGGAGAAATTGTATGTCTTTGCTTCAAATTTTTATTTTATTTTCTTTCCTCTCTTGAAATAATATGGTTTTTTTCTTTTATTTTTATTTTCTTTCCTCTCTTAAAATAACATGGTATGTATGGTGGCCCATGATTTTGTAGCCCACACTGTCTGCATGTGTTTCTCATACATCATATCCAAGCTCACACATACATGTATAATTTACATGGAATAGAGAAAACAACAAGACTTCAATTTTATGATTAAAAAAAAAGACTTCAATTAAAATTTTGACAGTGATATTGTTGTAAGATTATCATAGAGAAGATTGACGTATGAATTGATTCGAGAATATCTTGATGATGTATTAAAAAAAAAAAATAGAGCATGAAATGATATAACTGTAGGTGTAGAAATGAAGTGTTTATTATTAAGGTTAAAGCTGGCTGGCCTGCGATAATTATAAAATGAAATCTTGATGAATTTAAATAACAAGTTTATGTTTTATAGATGTATTATTGCCAATTAATTTATCAATCTTATCTCTTCTAACTTTTTTTTTTTAAAAAAAGAGACTATATGTAATCAAAATATATAATTTTTGATTGCTTATCTGCAAAGATCAACTCTGTACGTATATGTTTGAATTTGTAGAGGGGCATTACTCTTGTCTAGCTGAAAAAAGAATAAAAAAGTAAAGGGAGAAGAGCACAATATCTTTCTTTAGATAATTAAAAAGAAAAAACAGTGGAAAAATGGGAAATAAGTCCTCAAAAGTCAAAAGAAGACAACAAATACTTGAGGCAACCTTCGTAGAGTTGAGTCTCATATGAGCCCCAACACAGGCATGGGGGCAGGATGATTTCCCCAACGATTCAGTGCTAAGCTTACGTTCATTACTATTTAGTTATCTTCTTCGAGTGCTTTTCGAGGAACGAAATCTTGGCGGATAAAGTTGATGACGATATGAAGGTTTTATTGGAGAGTAAATGTTGAGTTTAATAATATTGATTACGATGTTAGATGGGAAAATTGATGAGCCACCATGACATGTTCTAGCTTGTATAGAAGGACAAGTAGAATTTTGGAAGGCAGATGTTACTTGGCTCCATCAACTCATCAATTTTACACAAAACCCATGATTTTGTACATAGATTTTAATTGTTTTCTTCATCATTTCGTGAGTTTTCCATTACGAAGGCTACATTCCTTGGGAAAATGCCTAGCTGGTTAAGACTCTGGTTTTTCACTAGAACGTTTCACGTTAGATCCTAGAAAACATGGAGAGGCTTAGGATTTTAGGAGGAAGCCACCTCATTGTATTGCCTAGGACTCATCAGACCTCATGTTGAACCGAAAGAAAACAACCAATTGAGGTTACGATAGTGCAGAATAAGAAAAATTGGAAGATAAGGGGTTTGCCTAGGTTATCTCACTACAAGAGAAATGGCCACCTCAAAGCAGTCGATCCCATGTTAGCATGCATCAAATTATTTCCAGAGTTGTAATTTGATGCTTTGCTTTAGTTTACAGATTGGTAAAGCAAACAGTAATTTGCTTCAATATCAACAACGATACGGGAGAGACTCACAATATACTACCGGAAACACCTAAAAGATGCCTCTGGCAAAACAGATAACATCAGTGTCAGGTCAATGAAAGCCCCTGTCTTTGTGTTAGAAATCTTTTCCATACAACTCTCATTATTCTGTACCTTTCAGAACTCTATGAGCCTTTAGTTTTAGACAAGGGCCAACAACCTTCATAAACACGATGAGAGCTAACCACATCAACCTCTTGCAAAAGGAAATCGGTGAAACTACAACACTAACCGTGTTTAAGAGAAATTGAGTGACATGTGCTAGAAGAGGAGACACATGGGGCAAATAGATTGACAATAGAACTTTATAAATCAAGAGGTACATAAAGCAATAAAGCCAAACAGCATGATCATTCAGATAATAATAGAGAAGTAGCAAAATGAGGGGAAACAAAGATTGTCTTTAGCCAGTGTATGTTGCATGCTTTTGAGAATCCTTAAAAATGTTAACATCAATTGTCCACAAGATAACTACACACACTAAATGTTAATGAATGGCGGGGCTGGGGATGATGGCTCATTTAACAGTTGTAATATGCTTTTGAGAATCCTTGCTCTGTTACTGCCTTGTTATTTATATTGATGCAAATCTTGTCGCAAGGAAAACCACATGAAATCTATCATGATGGCAGCCAAGAAATGCAATATTTACTCTTATCATCATCAACAATCAACATTTTCAATATTATTTCAAGTTGCCTGAACAACCTGTACTGATACATGCCACACATACTGTATATTTTCTGTAGGCTGCTTCTCAGCCATAATGTTAGTACTTTTGTCACATAAGCAAAGAATGGGTTTGTATGAGGCAGGACATGCTAGCAAGAGATAACCACTTATTTAAGGAATGATTGTAAACCTCCAATATACTTCCCATAAGACATGATCAAGATATCTGCATGGACACCACCCAACCAATGCTAGTTCCACCACGATTATTGCCGCTTACCAGCCAAGCTCAAGAATAATGTGGATTCAAGTTTTCAATTAAGAAGCAGAGATTGAACGTCAATAAAAATAAATGACCTCAATTATTAAAGTCCCAGTCAGTGTCATATGATGGACCATCATGATGGCATTTTTATAGATCAAAGACACCAATAGGAATGTCCCCACACAAATTATAGTTTCATTCCTTTTAAGTTACCACCATCCATTTGTGGTTCGAGAAATCCTATTAACTGAAATGACATAAAAGGAAAGAGAGGGTAGGGGTACGGTGCATCAATACTTTGAGAAAGTTTGTCCAAGCCAGTATACATGCCTCCTCACGCAAACTAATGCTTCCATCCTCTTGAGTGACCATCTTCGATGTATGGTTCAAGAAATCCTATGAACTTAAATGACACAAAAACAATGAGTAAGTGATATCTTGGGCAGTGAAAACAGGGTCAGAGTCAACAGGTAAGCAAAAAGCTAATTGAATTCACATTGTTAAAACAAAATATCTCCGAGGACAGTACTTACAATCCAATAACAGGTTTTAGCACTAAAAGAAACAGTTATTTATATGCATGCTTTCGTAAAGCAACCACTAGCAAAGCTAGTAAAAAGGTTGAGAGAGAAGGGAATGGTTGGCTGTGCCATCATATCTACAGATTGGAACTGCCAGCCTTACTGTTTGTCAGTGAATGGACAGAGTCAAAGCAACTGATTTCTTTGAATGTCTTTTTTTTTTTTTTTTAATTTTTAGCTCAAAGGATTACCATTATCAGATGGAAAGCGCTTTTGAAATGATATGTAGGCACTGTCGAGTAGTCAGTTTGAGAACAATAAAAATAACTTGATAAAATCCACACTCTTGAATCCCTTGATGCAAACAAAACCAGATTTTTTGCCAGATAGTTCCTTGGAGAAACAATTCTATGAAGAGTTGCAGATGAGTGGTAAGCATTGTCCTAACTGATAAATCTAGCATGCTATAGTGTTTTATTCTTTTTTCTTTTTGGTTACAAAGAAGAGGTTCAAACCTGAGACCTCTAGGGGGCGGAAGGGGGGTCATGGTGCCACTTGAGCTACCAGCTCTTTGGCTAGGATGTTACAGTTGAAGGTACTTCCAAGACAGGTACTGAGATACAACTTGTAAAAAACACACAAATCTCACAAGAAGCTACTCTGATAATTCGATTGGTTTCGCTGATCAGTCAATTTCATTAGGAATCCATCATTACACGCACTCAGTTTAGGGGCACACAACAGGATACCAAGCTGTTATGCAGAGAACAACATAGCATAGAGTAGGGTCTAAATGTGATTTCAGTGCTCTTATACATTGCCTTTGGTGCCCTCATTTTCTACTTTTTGGTTGTCTTCTCCAGGTTTTTCTTGTAATTTCTTCTCTCTATATCAACATGTTCTTTTATCCACAAGAAAAGAAGGCCTCAATTAGCATAGCTTTTGTGTTTTGCTTGCAACTTCTGCATATTTTAAGCCTGAGCCAATCCTGATTCACCTGAACACGTCTTTGTTTTGTTTTCTAGCCTGTTATCCATTCATGCATGTAGACACGAAGTTACAAGGAACACTACAATAGCATATATATACCTTAGTTCCATCCTTAGACCAACGTGCTCCATAACCATCAGCCACCCTTATCTCAAAAACGGCCCCATGTTGTGGAACAACATGAATGTTTGACCAGCAACAAGAAGCTATTAAGCGACTGATGACATTCATTGCAAGCCTATTTTTTGTAGAATCTACAATATATCAGTTAGTAACCAGGGATATGATAGTAAGGCCAATAAAAGATAAACCCTTTCTGCTCATGTGACACTCAATGCCTTAACAAACAAAGGACCATATCCCTGCACAACCATGTAACTCGTGAAACATATCCATTTTCTTATAATTATAAGTGATGGCAATTAATAATGATATTATTGATGACTGTTGCTCCTGTTAAGAAGCATCTGTGGCAGAAGTTGGGGAAGGGAATCATGCTGTGAGCTAAGGTTTTCATTGATTGATGCTAACCAGAGGTAGGATCATAGGAGAGAGGGGTTTGGACAGAGTTTAAATAGTCAGGAGACTCTCCATGGAATTTTCCATGGATTACTGTGAGTTCTGTAGGTCAAGTTTTACATTTAAAAAATGTTGTCCTGATTGTGAAGTGCTAGCAGGTGATGTTTGTGGCGCTGACAATTCTAGAAGTGAATAACAATCTTGTGAGAGTAAGTGGCTAGTGGTAACTGTTGAGTGGCTAAAAAGAAGAAGGGAGGAGAACACCTCACTGGTGTAAGAAAACACATGTTAATCCTAAAATGCAACGGAAAAGAACAACATGCAAAAGATTAACGCACAAATGACTTCTGTCCACAACAATAACATGAGAATTCTGGTTCAAGGACTGAAACCCTAAAAGGTACTCACCACTTCCACCAAGAATACCCCAATATCTGTCTCTGCTCCTTTCAGCATGCTTTGCCAAGGCCCTTGCTCCATGAGTCAAGGCACTACCTTTGATCTCAAGCCAATCAAGAAAAAATTCAGAATCATGAAGCACAACATACTTACAAAATCAAGCTTGAGAAAATTCTAAAATTGGCATACATGAACTTGTTTAAGCATAATGAACCTAGAAGACAGCGTGCTTCCTTGACACTTTGACAAAAAGGAGAAAAAAGTAGGAAGTGTGTCCATAGAGAATGAAAAAAAAATTGAATAAGCTCTGGGCTGCCACTGCTTGAGATGTCTCAAGGCAACATGAATTCTAAGTCCATCAACCAAGAAATTGTACCCTTTATACTGATAATTCTCTCACAGATGCTAAATTGGAAGATAAATAGATTCACGTGGAAGATGATAAATAGATTAACATCTCAAAATATTAAGAAAAAAACAAGGCAGATGATTACCTTTCTACTCTTCCTAGAATAGTTGTTGTTTGCATTTTAATGGATATGTGGCTTAAGTTATGAGGTTTCTCTACTAAGATCTTTATTGAATCCAAATTTTGAACAGACCAATTGAATGCAATCCAGTTTCTTATAGAAAAGGGTCCAGAAAGAGCTAAAAGAACACCTTTGGAGATAACATAAAGCATGAAACAATTCATAACAAACCATAATTTTACATTTGGATTATAGGGGGAAATGAAGGACGAGAGAAGCATTGATCTTGGTGGAGGTAGGGCATTAGAAACTGTTCCACTAGTATCTGCAAGCCCCAGTAGCCACCGAACACCTCCATAACTTAATCCCTGAATTAGAGACACCAAAATAATCAGAACTTTTAGCGCTCAGTGTAATTTTACAGGACATCTATGACCATTTCTAAGCATGATGGGCATGGTATATATTATGTCACATACATATCCTGATGATCTGCAAAATAAAAATCAGGCTTAAGTCTCACGCAATAAAACACAGGAATCACAAGAGTTCAGGAAAAACTCACAAACAGTATGCTAGCCAAAGAAAGGTATGGCTGGGCAGCCAGTTTTGAAACACAGATTGCGAGGACACCATTAGACATTTCCTTTTCTTCTGTGTAAAACTTCCTATAAATCTGGACACCTGGCTTGCCATCAAACCATAACTGTTATACAATTCAGACCTTGTAAATTCAAGAAAGCAATTGCAAGTGACAGTTTTTTCAATACATCTCTCATTCCAAACAATGCAAAGAATTCAAAGGAATACTTGGAGCAAAGAGTGTATTGTAAAGATTCTTCCAGAAATGCAAACCAGAACACTTTAGAAGTTTACAACCCAATTAACTGTTATGCACAAATAAAAGAAACCCTACCCCCATACTTAACAAGTTAAATAAAGTCTTGGAGTTTAATTAACTCCCAGCATTACTTATACTTAAGAGGCATGACAACTTAATTCTAGCAACTCATCATTGCAATGCCTCAACTAACATCATTTTGACAGCAAAGACTAAACATCAACACAAAACTAGGTTTACCTTCTTCAACAGTTTTAACTCCAGGAAGGACTTTCTTGAGACTCTCAGCTTGCAACATCTTCGAAAATGAAGCATATCTGCGAACATCCTGGAAATAGATAAAATTGTTTTATAGGCCAGACGGGAAATATATATGAATGAATTCAACTTACAAATGTGGTCTCACCTCCACTTTAAGTACCATAATTTTGTTAACGAGAATCAAATCACCCGGCTCAATTCTAACAGCAGCAAAACAAACCAGATATAAGCTACTACAACAGACATTCACCCACTTTCTGGCACAGAGTTCTTTAAAGATTGCACAATCATTAACTTGCAAATATTCATGATGGTGTACTTAAACCATATGGCAAATCATCTACCTTATGCAATCACCAGTAGCACACCTTCCTTCGATTGTTTTCCTCCCATCTATACACACAACCCCAGATCACTAAAGAACATGTCTTGAACCACATAAACAACAGGCAATCCAAAAAAAAAAATTAAAAGCCAAAAACATGGAAAAACCCCATATCAAAGAAACAAAAATAATACCTTTCAAGAGTGAAAAGTAAGGTTCTTGAACATGAATTTCACAAGATATACCCTCCAAAACCTGATCAAGAGGAAGAAAAAAAAACCCTTTAATCACCAAACGATATTAATTAAAGATACTCAACAACCTACAACAAAAGCTTACATTTATTAATTCAAGTCCCTTCTCTTTAATTAACTGATCCCAATTCTCTTCTTTCTGCTTCAAGTTGCTATCTTTATCACCAAACACCATCTTCTCATAAGTTCTACATACAGCACCAGACTTTACAGACCGATACAAAGCTGAAGCTAAACGTTTATACAACGGAAATAGAGCAACCCCATCAAAAGAATCTGCAGACCATTTGAGCATTTTAGCATAAAAATCAAATCTTTAACTTGAAAAAAAATTTCTTATATGGTTTTTATTACCTGTTGGTGTTGGTGTTGGTGTTGGTGTTGCTGTTGCTGTTGCTGTTGCTGTTGCTGTGGAGTGACATAACATGTCATTTGGGTCTTCTTCGAGGAGGTTAATGCAGAAGTCTTTGGAGAGCCCTAGATTGATTTCTAGGGTTTGGTTAATGTGGGATTCAAGAGTGAATTTTAGCAGCTCCTCTATCCCCTCTCTCTGTTTCTCCATTTTCGGCGTTCCTACTTGCCACTAGTCTGCTCTGGCCATGGCTTGTTTTCTTTTGTTTATTTGTCACGTGTGACGCATGTGATGATTTGCTCTTCCATAGTTAACAATGTTCATGCTTTTCCAATGATAACCTTTGGTAACGTTTGATTATTTTGCAGGGACAAAAGTTAAACATATAAATATGCTTGGTCAAAGATATAAGGGTATAAAAAATTTTATTTTAATATAATTTTTAAATGAATTTATATATTTTTAGATTAGAAGGTACAAAGAAGATAAGTCTTTAAAAATAATATTTTTATTTTTAAAATATTATTGTAAAAAAAAATATTTTAAAATTATTTAATTAAAATATGAAAGAATAAAAATAGTTATTATTATAGTTTTAAAATTCAATTGAAGTATTAATTTGGGGCAAAGTGTAGATTGACTCTAGTTAATATAAAAATAAAAATTATTATTATCATAATTTTAATATTGATTCAGAAATTGACTAAAATAAAGGCTAAATTATAAATCGGGAGAGTCAGCATTACATTGATCTAGATCAATATAAAAATAAATATTATTATTATTATTATTATTATTTTAAAATTTAATTTGAGATCAACAAAGACAAGACCTGGGTTATGAATTAGGACAGTCAATATAGGTTGATTCAAGTCAACTTATAAACAAAAATAATTATTATTGTAAATTTTAAATTTGGTTTGGAAGTCAATCCAAGATAAAATTGAGGTTATAGGTCGGGAAAATTAAATCGACTTATCTAATTTTTTAAAAAAAATATCAAAGCAATCTTATTTTGTCTATTTTGTTTTTAAAGCCAATAGATTTCTTATCTGGGTTTTTAATCAATCAAGTTCATCCTTCTTTTATTATTATTTTTAAACTCAAACTAGTCCAAGCCTTGAGTCATTTTATTAAGTTAGTTCTAATTTTATAGTTATTGTTATTATAATATTATTAATTGCAACACTTAATATAAACTAAAGTAAAAAAATAATAATACATTTGACAAGGTAAAATAGATTTTTTTATATTTTATTTTATTTTATCTACCATAACCAAATAAAATACAAAAATAGTCAATTTATCTTATACATCACTATAAAACACACTTTTATCTTCATTTTTTTTTATCTTGTCTCCTCTATCTCTTTTGACTTAGGATAGTAAGTAAATGTTAACTTATATATTTAAAAAATTTAAAAGGGTATTTGTTTTTGTTTTTATTTTGGTGTGTTTTAAAAGTGTGTTTAGCTTGTAAAAACATTAAATTGATATTTTTTTTAGTGATTTTTAATGGTTTTGATGTAAAAATTTTGAAAAAATTATTTCAACATAATCTTGAATAAAAAAATACTTTAAAAAAATATTTTACACATTATATTAAACACATGGTAACTAACAAAAAGGAAAATCTGATTTTTTAATGTATTTTTTTTAAAAAAATGATCTCGAATCTTCAATATGTAATAATATCTAAAAAAAATTGAAAGCATTTTCAAAAAAAGAAAATTCAAAATATGGGTTGTTTAAAACTCCATTCATGTTTTTTTCTTCTTTTTTCGGGGCTTTTTATTATTATTATTATTGTTATTCTTCGTCAACTCCTACGGTAGAGATGAGAGGCATTCGGCTCTGAAAAGGGATTGGGTTTTTATTATTAGTTTAGGGAGACATTGAAATTTTTGGAAACTTTATATTATAGAGGTACAAATAAATTTATAGAGGCACATGGATCGTGTATAAATTAACCACATAAATTGATAAGGTTATTAGAGTTTATGAGTCAGTAGATTCTTCTGAATTCCTGCTAAGGTGTTCATAATCGAGACTGGCACCTGGAGAAGACCTCGGCTGTCATGGCTACCCAGATTGTTGGCCTTCTTTTGCCATGTTCATTTATGGATGTTAGTTGATCGTTATGAAACCATTAACATTGATTACACTACTGTAATACGTGCATTTGATCTTGGAAACGAGAATTTTAGATCATTCTCACTCTCTGGATATTAACTATTGCTGGGATGTAGAAATTGGAGTTTATGAAAACTCCATCTATTCTTGTGGTCTTGACGACGACGACAGTTTTGAGCTGTGGTTGATGAATGAGCATGGCGTCAAGGAATCGCGGTTCAAAATGCTTGTCATGGAGAGCAACAAGATTGACCCAGAGAAACCACACTACGTTTTTTTTTTCTTTGGTTGCAAAAGAGGGGTGCGAACCTAGTTGTTCATTAGAAAACTTGTTCGGTTTCATGGTCAGGTCCTCCGCAGGATGCAATGAAATTGACAATGATGGAACTTCTTCAGGAAGTTGTGAGGTAGATAGCTTATGAACATGGAAATGCCGATACTGACTTGTGGTATTTACTTGGCATAATTCGACTAGTTTTTGGATTTAAGGCTTCACAGTCGTCATGATCAAGTGAAAATTGAGATCATGCATTCTTCAGCTTTATTTAATCAGAAAAGGAGCTTTGAGAGGAAAGGACATCACACAGGGAACAAGAACAGAATCAGTTTCAGGACAATACAACAAGAAGTAGCCACATTTAGAGGAGAAATGAATTCGAGAAAGGAGACGAAGTTATTCGAATAACAGAATCAGTTGCAGGACAATACAACAAGAAATAGCTTTGAGAGGAAGTTATTCGAATAAGGAGAGGCATTGTTGGCGAAATGAATTTTATGCGGTGGCGTAAATAAATATTTTATTATTTTAATGATTTTAATATTATTTTTTTATATAACTAAATTTAATTGATTTATTTTTTTATTGGGTAACCTTGTTAGTTTGAGCTCTTTTGAGAGGCATATGGGAATACTATTTATATAAAAAAAATTAGTATTTTATTTGACTATCCTCTGAGTATGAAAAACAAATAAAAAAAACCAAAAAATATTTCATATTGCACGAATAAAACATAGCACGAAAGATAAACGAATCTGTTTCCTGATCGTCCCCGGGCTTAACCACCAAGTGGTTGATAAAGCAGAGCATGGCACCACATAATGGCGCCCTGCCTATTTATCCTGTTTCCTTCACAAATCCCCTTTAGTAAATTAGATTATAATTGATATAAGTTAAATCGATAGTAAATACACCTGCCTTCTTAGTATTGTTCTCATGAGGGAGGGTTGGTAAGAGCAGGACGCCCATACAGGGAGAGAGAGGCTGCAACAAGAACGAGGCCGGCTGCTCCTTGGGATCATATACAACAGATATAGTCGTCCGATCATCGATCTCTCCAAGGTTAGCCCTGGCTTCCGAGTTTATATATATATATATATATATAGAGAGAGAGAGAGAGAGAGAGAGCGCTTAGACCGAAGAGAAGGTCAGCTGGATTTTGATCATGCAAAATGCTGATGCTGGTAACTCGGTTCATTCTACTCGGTGCCTTGCACATTCTAATTAAAAACCAGACCAAATCTAGTTCTGTTCTGTATTAAAAAGCTTAGCTTCAGTACTCGGACCTTAATTTACAGGGAAACAGTTAGGACTTGTTGAGAGGACAAAAAACTACATGAACTGGACAAATAACCAACGATCCTTCTAAAATATTTTTGTTTGTATTCTAGTTTTGGCAAGTTTTGATCCATAGTTTCATGCTTCACCTTTCTTTTTTGTATTTCAGACTATAATTTTTTTTTCTTAATGAAGAATTAGGAAAGGACGACGGGATTTAAAAGTTTAGAAATGATGCAAAGTGCAGGCGGGTATCGAGAATATTCACTAGGACAAGAATGAAAAGGAGTAATTATCACATTTTATACAAAAAATTTATACTCTTTTCTTGTAGGGTCGATCTTAAGATTTACATGTTGGCATAAACTGCCTTGATATTGTGAAATAAAAAAAGAAATTGCTATATTATTTTTGTTAAAATATATCTCAAAAGTGCCTTATTCTGAAAGAAATTAACACTCAATATTGAACCATACTCCTGCCATTCATTCTGGGTTTGTTTTATTACCGATCCAGAATGGGAAAGGGTAAATTTACTGCAAGTGCTTCAAGCATGAAGAATGATGTTGAAAGGGGAAGGGCATCGAATATGGAGGACGACAAGGTAAGTGCTTCAAACATTGACGAGAATACTTTAAAGGCTAGCGCATCAAATATGAAAATGGCTAGGGACTTGGACGAAGGATATTATGAGATTGACAACAAAGGATGGGAACTTCGAAATGTTTGGCTTGATCTGGAAGGATTAAGGGAGTTGCCCCCTCAAAAGGACCGGGCTGATGAATGTTGTATCTTCAGGGTTCCCAACTCACTTCGAGACAGAAATCCAGAAGCCTACACTCCACAGCTGATTTCAATAGGTCCTTTTCACCACAATGATGAAAGACTAGAGACCATGGAAACGCTGAAAAGAAGATATCAAGGAGAGTTCCTTACAAGGAATGACATGGATGAGAAGAACTTTATGGATTTTCTAAGAAGCATTCATAAAAAAGAAGAGAGTATCCGACTCTGTTATTCAGAGAGCTTCAGGATCCACACGGAACGTTTTGTAAAGATGATCGTGCTGGATGCTGTCTTCATCATTGAGTTTTTGAAGGATTCATATGATGATGACTTTCCTCAAAATCTAGTAAATGTTATCCATTATTATTATCCAGTAAATAAATCAAAAAATAAACCATACTTAAATCCATTATTATTAAACAACTCAATATTAATATAATTAAAAGAAAAACAAGCAAAAATAACATGTGGATGAAGCGAAATTTTTAAATCTAGTCCAATTTAAAAAATTACAACCTTTTAAATTATATAATTAAGTTCAATTAAGAAGCTTAAATGTTATCCAATTTATTTTTAAATGATAAAGTTGTTAAAAAAACTATTAATAATAAAAACTTGTAAAAGGAAAAAAAACAAGAATAAAATAAAATAAAAATTCTCACCAAAAAAATGCAATTAAAAGAATTAGAAACAAACTTAAAAGATTGAGAAATCATAGGAGATGAAATTAAAAATAATTTGTAATATGATTGATTATTTATAGATTAAAAAATTATGGGGGTGAAATAAAAAACAATTATTGAGAGTAACCTAATAAAATCAAACTCAAAAAAATAAGAAAAAAAGTTGAAAAAGAAAATTAAACAAAATAAATTAAAAAAAAAGATGAAAAATAAGACAATATCAATTTAGAAAAGAAAAAAAAATAGGGCAAACCTCTTAAACCAAGTCTAATATTTAAAAGCTATATCTCGTGAATTGTTTTACTCATATTCAATCAAGAAACATGATTTTTAACCAATTTAATTTTAAAGAATGAGGTTGATAGATGTCACGACTTGAATTCCGGGTCCATGACCGGAAACACAGGAGCAGTGTCGAAAGGACACCCCACCTACTCACTTCTAAGCCTTCAAGGGTTTTGTTGTCTTTTTCTATTCCTTTTTATTTTTCAAAATATTATAGTAGAAAAGTATTAATAAAAAACTTTATAAAAACAACACAAAAAATATGATAAAAATTGATAGAAAAAACCAAAGAGGATGCAATTTAATGAAAAAACAAAAAGCAATTTTAGACTAAATCGTGACTAACCACTATAGCGCCGCTTATAGAGAAAAAGGACATTAGAATGAATTAAATAATATTGCAATATTATAGTTACAACAACCAGAGCCAGTCTCATGTGTAGTCATAAGACAATATGGTGGCTGACACATGTATTTTTTTTTGTGTGTTTTTGGTGTAAACATGGAAAAATAACTTTAGAACTAAACAATATTAATAAACAAACTATGGTGAAATTACAATTAAGCTTCTAAAGCTGAGGCTAAAAAATTCAAATTCTAGGGGTAATGAATTAATTCAATTGTTTTATAAAATTTAAAAATATAAAAATGACCTTACGTAGAAGACATTGAATTATTTTATTAAAGTATTAATTTAATAATTTTATTGTGCATTTAAAAATCCAAGTACATTTATGTACCATTCTACCTTTAAAGTCAAGAAAAAAGATAAAATAACTAAGGGAAAAAAATCATGATACTATTATAATGAAATAGTATTCTGTGTTTTGAGACAATAAAAACGGTAGGAATTAGTTTTTTGGTAACTGCGGAACCTAATCATTTATATTTATTAAACTTGGTTATTAAATTCAATCTTAAATTTATTTATTTAAATCAATTTTGATATTTATACAATCAAAATAGAAAAATAACTTGATTTAATCTAATTTACTCCTTTTAAATCTAGTTAAAACTTGATCAAGTTAATTCCACTATAGTATTTGATTAGAAACAATGAAATACAAGGGGCATATTTCTTGACCAAGATAATTTTGAAAATATATTTATTTTCTATATATATATATAATTTACCTCTTTCTCCTTAACTGAATACATATTTATTACATTACATTTGTATTAGTGGTTTTTTTAGAGCATTATTACAACACAATCTAAGTAACTTTTTTATGAAGTGATACTTCGGATAAGTCGGAACAACAATATATATATATATATATATATATATAGTTATGTATGTATCTATCAACCAATGAAATACGCATATATTTTACAACACATCAACTTTGAAGCAACTACTAATTGAAAGAAAAAAAAAAGAAACATCCATTGACTTCTAAACAATGGTTGATTGAAAGAGATGCAATACATGAATCGAATTTTTGTTATTGATAAATATGTTGCTTATGTTTGATTATATTAAGGTAGTGTTTTTAATACATTAAATTGGATGTACATCAAGTTTTCAAATCTGTGCCCCAGATTTGGGGTCTGATAATCAATCAAAGAAGTGAAAAAACCAGTAGGCCTTCAAATTTTAAGTACCATGAATTCTGCACTAATCTTCTTTGTTGGTATGCATCTAATCTACCTAGCCATATCGTACCATGAATTCTTGATCTTGTGTTCTTGAAAGTTCGCTTCCACCATTGATCTTCCAGAATTTAATGTGGTATCCTAGATAAAATGTTGCTACTTCCTAGACTGAAACAGTATGTTCTGAGCTATCTTTGGCTCCAGTTTCCAATTCCTTTGCGACAGATGGCAAACGTGGCTTCACAGAACCGTCTAAAGAATGGTGCTCTTGCTCATGTTGAGCCAGCATTGTCCATATCAGAACCAGAAATACCATGACTAATGAGAGAAACACCATTGATGCCCACACCATTCGAACGTATCTTTTCAATGGTTTGCAATGGTACAAAAGGATCTCAGAAAACGCATCCTTCACCGCTTTACACTGTACTAGATTGTCCATCTCAGGGTACACATCTAGTAGGCTCTGAATGGATGTGCTGTATGCCCCAACTGTTCTATAATAGTTAGGCGATATGAATTGTCCGGTGGAACATGTTCCATTGTCGAAACTGGAACTAGTAAATACCTTCAATACCTGCGGAGAGTGGAATAGAACTTCATTTAGTGAACATGAACAGAGAATATATTTGGGGCTACAAAAACTTTTTGATCTTCGCTTTGACATACCCGTGGGATCTCACCGATTCGGATTGTGTTAGCAGGGCACTTATCAGGCTGGTATTGGTATTCAGGTGGTGCTGAGAAGGGATTGCAAACTGTATAAGGTACTCCTTGCATGGTTGATAAGTTTGCATTCACCTGAAATGTTTCAGCAGAAGAAAGGTATGATATAAATCACATGATAAAACGATAAGGTTCAATCAGGGACAAAAACAAATTGCAACTCGGAGATAATGTCCTGCGAATCAACCTGATTAACAAGTCTGTAGATCCCTCGACTGACATCAAATAACACTGCTTTTGCTGAGAGCAATTGATCGCAGGGAAGGATTGAACTCAAGCTGTTGTTGTAAGGATTCTGTTGGAAGTTTTTGAGAGCTGCACATGAATCTGTTGAAAAGCTGCAGAAAAATGTTCATGTTCCCTCAATTAGTTGGTATTGAGAAATTGAAGCAATGGAAAGAACTTGGACTTACTTTTCTAAGAAGAAATGCAGCCCAAAGAACAACCAGCATAGAACAGTCAGGATCCAACACACAACAATTAATCTGCTAGAGAAAAATCATAAGAAAATGTATATGACAATCAATTCCCTCTTTTAGGAAATGTTCTAGTTCGGCTATGTAAGCGTTGTTTATTTTTACTTACATGGAAAGTGGTCGCCGTAACCTCAGAGTTCCACAGGCTGCAATAGAATGAATTCAAACACAAAATAAGAAATATATTCAACTTGATCATAATGATGAAGAAAGTGATAAATAATAATAAATTGCCAGCACTTGGAACTTTTCCTCTCCAATTCTGGTTTTACATGGTTCAAAAGTTGTATCGACCAACTAAATTCCAAGTGTGGTAGGGCTATGGAGTTGGACACATAGGGAGAAATACCTGAAAGAGCAATTAGTGCGGCCACGTTCAAGGAAATTGTCACTGTGGTTACTATATAACTGCAGCAAGTATCATAGCCATCTTTTAGACATGCTCAAATGGACATGGATATACATAATTTGCATTGGATAGACAACCTTACACTATCTTGAGACCCTTATCTATCAAGTGCCTATTCTTCCGAGCTCGCCTTTGTATATCAGCAGCTTCAGCATCAAGTTTCGCTGATGTGGTGGTAAGGAAGGTAGATGCCCGAGCGGCAGCCCCTTGTTTAGATACTCCTAAATTCTCTTTCATGTCTTTCATTACTCCTGTTGTGTTGTGCATGGTTTTCCATGCGTCATTCGCCGTGTCAATGATGATGTCCGCCACATTTTTAGCTCGTGAATTGAACTTCGCATTCCCTCCAAGAACTAGCCCAGATGCAGTTCTGCAGGTAGTGTTTCACTTGTCACAAACTGTTGCAGCATTTATATTATTTGGATTTGGAATGCAAATGTGGCGGGACTTACATTGCTAGGATAGTGAAAAATATAGCCAACAGAATAGGCCAGAGGTAGCGTTGCTTATGGCAAGGTAATGTTTTCTTCAGCTGTCCATACCTTCTAGTTTTACAGCAGAAAGCAGTTGCAAGCAGAAAGCCTCCATATGCTATGCCACCCAGAAGCCAGATTACCCCAACGACATATCCATAAATTCCTGTAAATATGGTTGACTGCAGAAAATACAGCATGTTATTTCTCTGTGATTTTAGCTTTTACTAAAATTTCAGAAATAACTAAATCATTAGGACCATACTACCGTGCTACAAGACTAAAGAAAATCTTCTGGGATTACATCAATAAAAGCTAAAATTATGGTGGCAAAACTGATTTTCTACATGGGTTCATGATTTTCTATAATTAATATCTATTTAAAGAGAGAGTGAAAGGGAATTACACTCCAATAATGTTTGTTTTTGATATCATATCCTCCTTTATATTTCTTGAAATTTTCAAGTGGATCCAACCTCACAGTATCATCTGACCGTATCATAGGTTGTGACACATTGTTTACATCACGAACATATGTATCTGATAAAACAAGAAACATACCAAGAAATCAATCATCACCTTATGGGCTAATTAGTTTTTCCAAGTAAGGAAAAGGGCTAGTTTGAATTCTTGGATCAAAGCCCACTTCAAATTTCAAAACCTTATTCAATGAAATTATCAGATCTTACCAGGCTTAGAAGAATTTGAAGAGAATGTTTGTCCTGCAATGAGATTGGAGCCTAAAATGACCAAGAAAATTAAGGAAACAACCAACCGTGTTGCATCTGTGGAGCCCATTTTCAACCTGTCAAACAAGTAGGAATTAGTAAACAAATGCTCATGTAAAATTGCTTTGACCAAAATTGAAGCAGCCATGATTTTCCACCTAACCTTCTGCTAATGCTAATGGTGCTTTTGAACCCCACCAAGAATGGACTGACCTCACCCATCAAACAAGTTCTAAACAGAAAAACTAGAACCCATCATACAAATTCTCAATACTTAAACCAGAAACTGATCAACAAGAGATGATTAAGAGAAGAAGGTGGTTTAACTTTAATTTTCATGGGTGAACTAATAAACCTCTCTAGACTAAAAGAAAAGATTAAATAAAAAATGGGCAATACTTTAGCTTCAAATGTGAATGGAGCAGAAAGATATCTTCTTCTCCATTAAAACGTGTGCACAAATTTTACAGAAGCAACTTATTTGCAAGTCAAGAACATTTTTTAACCTACTGAATCTGAACACAGGAACCGCACGTAGGGAGCAACAAGATCAAAAATTTCTTCTCATGAATCACAAAAAGTTTCAAGAAAGATTATGCATGCATGAATGTTCTTCAAATTCTGTTATCCATATTTATTATACAAGAGGTTTCGAGTTCAAATCTCTTCGGAGTAAAAATGACAGAAGAGAGAGAGATAGCACTAAGGGCATATAGATGCCACCAAAATTTGAGAAGCAAGAAAAGATACACTACAAACAACAAAATATCTATTCAGATAACTTACCAGAAGTACTAGGAGTTTAATCACTCCTTCAAAACCCTCTTTCAGCAGCTAAATATCTTCAATCTGTAATTTAATATCTCAACAAAAACCTTCCAAGATTTTCAAGTTTTCTTCAAAATCCTTTAACAGAAACTACTCATAGATGATCAGAAGGTTAAGTATCTATGCAAATCCAGCTCAGACCCCAGATGAAGGGAAGAAAATATATAGTATCCCCCAAGTCAAGAATGTCAACTGAAAAAACTTCTCTAGAATTTCAAATCCCTTGACCAATTTATCTTCAGAACTTCGAAGGAAATTACAAAAATCTTCGAACAACATCAAATTTTCAACCCACTATTTCAAATACTTAAATAAGCTCGCCCGTGTCAAACACTCCCATAAATGAATAGAGATAGTTTGGTTATTTTTCAATTTAATCCACTTCGAATCAGATTACACCAACTCCATAAAGCCTTTTTCTTGTACGTCCTACTTAATCCGTCCTAAACAGAACCAAAAGGTAATGGAGTTGCACGACGATGGACATGCGGCTAGAAAATACTTGTGGTCCTTCTACTTCGTGCCATAGTAAAATCAAATCCTGCACTTCTAAATTAAAACAAATCAACCTTTTTTCTTGTTAATAATGGTGATATGAAACTCCTTTTATCAAAATCACTTGCTTATTAAAATTCTAGATGAATGCAACATGTTACGAAATAATTAGATGGGATTCTCAAATATGTTAAGGATATCTCACCAGCCAACAATCATGGATACAAGTAGATCAATGGTATCTCACCAACCAATAATAATGAGTACAATCACATCAAGAAAATCAAATTTTCTTGATTAGCACTATATTAATCAACACTAAATTTCCTGCTATCGTTGACCATGCTGCAGTATTGCAATTAGCGCATGATAACCTTGTATATATGCGCGCGCGCGCTATTATTATGAATAAACATCAATCATAAAACCATCTTTATTCTATTAGATGGTATCAGAAGCTCTAACGAACAATCAAAATACATGGCCTTGTCTGAATCCAGCCAAAGCTCAACCCAAAGCCCTGCTGTTGTTCTTTCCATTTCCATCACACCAAACAATCTAGTTGCTTCATAACCTCACATTAGACTCAATGACATAGATTTTTCTGCCTGACGTGCACAATTTAAGTCACTTTTTATTGGATATGACTTGCTTGGCTATGTTGATGATTCAGATCCAACTCCACCAATGGACACTCCTACCTATCTCTTGTGGTTTAGACAAGATCAATTTCTTCTTCAGTTTCTGAATGTGTTGTCACTCTCATAGACTTATCCAAAACATCTTAAAAGGTTAGCAGAAGCTAAAAAATCTTTTTGCTAACCAATCATGATCTCGTGTTATGCACTTGAATGATAAATTGATAAATTGATTCTCTTTTGTGGTTCCTGCTCTGTTTCAGACTATCTTCAATCTACAAAGTCCATCATGGATGAACTTGCTATTAATGACATCCCAGTAACTGAAATCGGAGCTTTAATTCACATCATTAATAGCATTGGAAGTGAATTCAAGGAGTTAGTTACTCCTAATAAAGATGATACCTATGAGTGGCCAGAGTTTCAAAGTACCTCCTCAGCTTCTCTAATAGTATTGAATAGCACAAGTGTTTCTTTGTCAACTTGGCACAATCGTTTGGAACATCCTTCTCTTCATATCTTGCAGCAGTTATCTCTTTATTTCTTTTTCTTCTGCTAAGTCTTTCTCGTGTGAATCTTGCTTGTGCAATAACACTTACATGTCGTTATCCACTTGATCTAGTTTATAATGAAGTTTGGGGACTGGCCCCATCAATTTCATCGATCATTTTACTAAATATACGTGGCTTTATCCAATAAAAACCAAGTCCGATGTCTATACAATACTTCCAAAATTCAAGGCAATTGTTAAAAATTTTCTTTTCACAGTTTGTAAGACTCTACAGATGGTGGTGGTGGTGAGTATCAAAAACTAGAAACATTATTTGCGTATTACTCATCTTCTTGTACATTAACACAATAGTGCTGTCGAACATCGACATCATCACATTGTTGAAATTGGTGCCTTCAATATTCTGATCTTTTACTTTTCAAATAGCAATATATCTAATTAATTGATTGTGTACACCACTTCTAGATATGAAACATCATTTTAAAAAGCTCTTTAAATAATTGTCTAGCTGCAAAAAAGCTATGCACTTTTGTTTGTTTGTGTTATCATAACTTCGACCCGACACTTAAAATAAACTTCAAGCTAAATTTCGTCTCTGTGTTTTTGTCGGATACTCTAACTCTCAAAGTGCTTATATTTGTTTCGAAAAAATAAAAATTTATCTCATGTCCTGTTGTGTTTGATAAACACTCCTTTCCTTTCTCTAACACCAACTCACCTCATAGTTTTTCCATGTCTCCTTTGTTGTGGGTATTAATTCTTAACGAGCCACCTATCATTCTTCTATTACTCTTGGAACCTTTGCTGGTCATATGTCTGCTCCAGCAGCATCTACTCCTGTAAGGGACACTTTCATTCATTTCCTATTGCCTCTTCCTTTCAGTTGAAACAACACTTGTTCGAGAACAACCATCCCGCGCCCGTCTTATGACCACTCGGTCACAAAATAACATCAAAAAAAGCATTTTTAAGGCTACCAAACACCCTATTCCATCACTTTTAGAAACAACTTGTGCCACCATTGCCCTCAAATATCCACAATGGTGGGCCTCCATGACTGGTGAGTTCAACGCATTGTTTTGTAATGGCACTTGGGATCTTGTTCCTTCTCAACCACACTATAATATAATTGGCTCTAAGTGGGTATTTCAAATCAAACGCCGCTCAAATGGTTCTGCTGAGAGTCGATATATTACTAAGGGATTCCATCAACGACCTGGATTGGATTATACGGAGACCTTCAATCCTGTCATCAAGCCTACTTCTATTCGGATTATACTTGCTTTTGCTTAACTGAATAAACTTGGTTTCTCCAGTATTAAACCACCCATCATTTATAGTGAGAATCTTGGTGCCACGTACTTCTATGCTAACCATGTGTTTCGCTCACGACTAAAACACTTAGCGCTTGATTACCATTTTGTTCTTGTTCGTGAGACGGTTAATCAAGGTCAGCTTCAAGTCAATCACATTTCAACCAAGGATCAACTTGTTTATGCGTTGACAAAGTCTCTCTCTTAGCAACGTCTAGGCTTTCTACGGTCCAAGATTGGTGTCTTCGATGGAAGCACCGTCTTGTGGGGGCATGTTTAGGATATCTCACCCACCAACAATCATGCACATAATCAGATCTCCTTGATTAGCTCCATATCAATCAGCACTGGATTCCCTGCTATCATTGGCCCTACTGCAATGTTGTATTGCCATAATCAATTACAACCTTGTATACTACTTTTGTGAATAAACATCAATCATAAAACCATCTTTATTCTATTAGAAATACATCATATTAAGAAATAATTGGATAGCAGTTCTCAGACAGTCAGTGCTTGGAAACAAAAGGGTTGAGTTGATTGCGTATTAAGTAGAGGAATTAGCTTGAAAAGATGTAAAACGTAAAGGGATCGTGTGTGATTTTCAGCCCATGAAATAGGAATTTATTTCCTCCCCAAAAGTCCACCCCGTAGTCTCCTCTCTTATAGAGTAAAAAAGAGACCAAAATCTCGCATTCTGGTCAAGGTAAAGACCCCTTTGGGCTTTGGGTCGTCGTCTTTTGATTTCTAACTTGTTTCTTTTATTTAAGGTGTCAATGAATCTAACCAAGACTGTATTAAAAGGCAAGCGGCACGCATGTTGCCTTGCCTTACTAAAACTTGAAGGAGAAAGGAACCCTCTTCTCACCACTTGCCTTGTCGACCAAGGAGAAGTCAACAAGATACAACAAATAAAAGAATCATTTCAACAGTACAAAGGTAAAAAGATACGATTTTATTGTTTTTTCGGCGTAAATTGACCGCAAAGAATTCAAGAAGCAAGGGGGGAATTTTAGAGTCATTTTGTTGCTGTGTTCTGGACCCCCCAAATGCACAATAATTGAACATCATAGTTAGATTTACTCGGATTAACCTGTTGAAAGATTTATAATTCATATCACAAGTCAAGTCGTGATTAATAACTTTACCCAACATACTCAACTTCACGAGTAATAAATAGCCTAGTGGATACAAGATTGTAGAGTATATGATGGTCCAAATCTATCCCTTTACGCTAGTTATGACATGCACAGTTTCTTAAGGAAAATACTTCCTAATGTTGTATTAATTGCATCTATGCTAAGTTACGTTACGTTATAAAGTCAGACTTTATCTTGGTGCTAACGTTCAGAGTATTATTGTGTCCCTTTTTTTATCAAGGAAAGTTGGCAAGTGGACTCTTATTCCTTAAGTTAACTTCAAGTGTCCTTCTTGAGGGGAAAAAAACAACTAAATATGTTCCAACTACGTAGAAAACCTACATCAATTTAATAGCTGAAAATCGATGCATGTCGGATACTTTCCAAAGCTGAAAGTGTAATTTTTTTTTCATGCACTAAAAAAAGATGCAATTTAGCTTTATCAAAGCCAAATGGTTGCCAATTCATCCCACTACGAGTCCAAAAAATCAATCTCAGTGAATGATGAAGGATAGGAGTAGTTCATTAGCTAGCATGTCGGCTCCTTTCCGAGTAGTTTCTGGTCATTTTCTAGAGAGAGTAGCAATTTTTTAGTGAAGGTCAAATGAATGTTACTTTTCGTTTTTTAAGTTGTGTTTAGCTGGTATTACACGGTAGAAAATACATGTATGTTTTCGGTTTAAAGCTGGTATTACACGGTAGAAAATACATGTATGTTTTCGGTTTAAAGCTGGTATTACTCGGTAGAAAACACATATATGTTATCGGTTTAAAAAGCAAAGGTCTTCTGTTTGTGTTTTCAAAACAGAAGATATTGGGAGATATGTTCTTTTTATCCCTGTTTTTTATTACCAAGCGCTGCAGATTAATTATTCAATCCAAACGGTTGTTTTTTTGCAAGAATTTCTTGCACAAGTTCGATGAATCCAGAGTAGAGGTCATTTTAGCTTTTGTGCTGGAGGAGCGGCAAACCCCCCTGCTTCGGCATGGAAATATGACTTGCCTTTAAGAGACCTGCTACTCAGCCTTATTTGGAGGCTTTGCCTAACAATTTGAGGTTTCTATTTGCGCAAGAAAATAAGGTTTGAGTTTGAGTGCCCAGACGGAAGCATTATAAAAATAAAAATAAAAATATGTTTAGTTGAAGAGATTAGAACATAAAATAAATTCAAATTTAAAATAATTTTAAAATGAATTGTTGTACTTTGAAACAAATATGGAGAGATATGTTTCTTTCATCTCCATCTTTTGTATTAATCATAGAAACATTATACAACCTTTTTATACTATTTTGAACTTTTATCGTATCACCACCACAACACTAATTACACAAAGTTCAGCCCTCTCATACAAGTTTGTAGTTACAATTGGAACAAGGCAATTGACTTGCTTTGTTGGTGAAGAGAGAGATAAAATGGGATTGAATTCAACTGAAAATCTGAGACATGACTCTGAACTATTTCAAGGATGAACCATAATTGCCCATTGTTGCTCTTGCGACAGAAGATTATCTAAATTACGCCCACCAAACTCCACAAACTTCCCTGGAGTTTTCATGTCACAAAGAAAGCGTCTTAATATTAACTTAGCACAACACTAATAAGAAGGTAAAGGCACAAATTTTTCATCAAGACAGCTAATGACATCCAACACTAGTTATTATTCTTCATTCCCTGCTTTCCAGGCATAAACTACTTCGAAGTAAAAATATAAGAGGGGAGGAGTTTTTTTTTTTTTTAAAAAAAAAACTAAATGCCATTGCAGTTAATGGCATGCTGAACTAGGAGGGCATTTCACATTGAAAACGATGGTCAGCTTGATGGCAGTTATTTTCTACGGGCAGATTGATGCTTGCATTAGAAGGCGCTGTGAACAGACTGAAGATAATTATGGCCTAGGAAGGTTTGGAGGCAGAAGGATTGTGTCAGCTAGAGCATCGTTCAACTTGACTGGAAGTGGTGGCATCTGCTTCATTAGTTCTGGCACATCATTTATCCTGCAAATAAAACGAAATGAACAGGGATTCTATCTGGGAAAACAAACTCCATTCATCCTAACTATATCAGTCTTAGACTCTAACCTAACACCTTTAATCATATCTGTAATTGAGATTTCAATTGATTTGATAGAAGACTATATGGAGCATAAGCAGCAGAAGGAAGTGTAAAATCGCACATCAAACAGGTGTTACTAAATTTGTTCTTTGAAAACCCCCACAACCATGACACAACCAAGTATCACACTGCTTGGATCAAAATAATTGAACCGAAGCTTGATTTCAACCCGATAAATTGGGTCCAAACTTTGGTAGGCAGCAACTGCTTTTGCTACAGCCTCCACCCACCCCCACCCCCACCCCCAACACACACGCTCTCAATTTCTTTCGTCTTTAGGTGGAGGATGATCATGGGTCATTAGACATCTTGAAATTTAGATCAAAGGTCATTGGTGTTTAACTACAATATTTGCAAAGTCATGCAGGTCCCTTATTGATTGTGCTTCAAACAATAAATGCTCTTAAAAGTTAAAGCATAATATGATTAACAGAAATTCACACATCTGGCATTGAGCCTGTCCACAAGCCCACTCAAGCGAGGACTGGTCCGCATTTCCCTTTATATGCAAGCCTATAAACAGTGTAAGAACATTTACAAGTCTTAAACCAGATGTATGACTATTTATATGTCAATCACATGATGGAAATGCGTAAACACGCATAAATGTACAAAATGATGACTTGCATCTTTTAGGAAAAAGAGATCTACAAAGAAAACAAATAGCAAATGAATGATTTTATGCACACAAGCAGAGAAAAAAGAGCAAAAAAATATACAGCATTAAGCCATCATAAAATCTACGTGATAAAAAAATGAAGAACTAAAAACATACTGCTCCATAATTTTGCGGATGTTGTCACGTGTTTGGCGGAGAAGATTGAGGTTCTCCTGTATCTGAAAAGATGACAATAAATGAACGCAATTTCAGTTGATGGCCACCAAATGCACAAAGGGAGACTTGCAATGAAAGGGCACTAGTAAAAAATATCACGTGCAACAGTAAGAGATGTTGTTTGAGTAACACATACATGAGGAAGAGAGGAAGAGAGGGAGAGTAAAAGCAAACAACGCATCTAGTCAAACCCATTCAAATCATTTGTTTCATGCATCATGTTATTGACAGATTATACAAAATATAAAATTGCATTCATCAGATAATCCCACCATATATAATCTAAGTGAAAAGGATGTGCTGGAAGGAGACCCATATCATACTGCATAATTACTTTCCTAACTCTAAATTCAGTGAACGAATAATGTGAAATAATGAGATCATGGCAGAAGTATTCACCTGAAAACTTGCAAGGTTTGCAGAAATTTGATATAGAATCTGTGCATTTTGCTTAAGAAGGTCTCCTGTAACTCCACCAATTGCTGCATGGGGCAAATCATAGCTCTTTAATGTAACAGGACAGTAGCCAAAGGGTTAAAAATACTACAGTATTAACACAACTAACATAAGATGTCTGGAAAAACCAAGGCTTTGTTGATAGGAGTTCAAAATTTTATATTTTGAAAGTAAAATATTAAGGGTGTAAAATTTAAGGGGCAGCAGAATGTGTTCAGGATGTTTGGTAGGAGTTCAGAAATTTAAAGGTATTAGGGGATTTCAATGCAAGTCAAATCAAAATTTAAGTTACACATAAATACAAAATATAAAATAGTATATATTTAAGGTAACAGATGTGTGGCGAAAGGAAAAGGAAAAAATGGGTGTTAAAGCTGGCAAATTGAAGTAACAAGGATAAGCAGATAAAGTTAACAAAAAAGATACGGAAAAGGATGCGTTTCCAAAATTGTTTGGAATAAACAGGTTTTGTGAAGTATAGAACCCTCACCATCATATGAGATGCCTTCTTCACTTTCCAGTGGCATCATTGGAGTTGCAAATGGAGAAACACTGGGGCGGGCAGTCATGAAGTTAGAAGTCTTTGCAGAAGGATCACCATGTCTTTCCTGTGAAGAAGAAAGCAGAATAGATAACATGAGCATTGTACATTCCAAGAAACCAAAATCACTTTTAAAGATTCTCACTACACGTTGTGTATTGTTATGTACTGTGTGACGCCATAAGTTAATATGTGTCAGAAAAGGTATTGTCTTTGAAACCATAAATGCCAAATTGTTTGGCAATCACCAGTTTCATACATTAGAAATTTAGTAGTGCCAATTAAATGAAACTTTAGGCACTCTAAAGCATATTTTCCTTTGAAAAGGTTGAGAACACACAATCTAAAAGCTTCTGTATGAATTGTGCCAATTTCATGCCCATCCTTGTCAGATATATCATTTACAACCCTGTATTTCTCACTTGTCTGGTAAATCCTGCAGGTTGACAACAGTACAGGTCCGAATGAGAAACTATCTAGGTGTCATGCCCACAGCTGGGTTTTTAACACCCTGCATGGTACACAACTATGGCCTGAGCAGTAAACCTTCAGTTCCAGACACAGGACCACCCAATTAAGTATACGATAATAAATTTACACAATATACGAACAATACAGAAGAAATTAATTTGTTTAAACCCCCAGTTAAATGTGTGTGCTAATTCAACAGGATGTACCAAAATTTAAAAAAAATAAATTAGAGCAACTCCAATAGAAGATTCGCCACAAAATAAAAGACATCATACCTTTTTATCTCTACTTCTACGTGCTAGATTATCTTCCTTCCTTCGCTTGCTCTGTTCCTTTTTCTGGACAAAGAAATAAATCAGTTTGTAGTTTTGACTCACAGCCAACAGATACATCATATAAAAGATATAATTAGCGATAAAGTAAAGCTACAAAACGAACCACCAAGTGATTTATTTTCCAAGCTGTCTCTTGTAAACCAGATATGCACTGTTCTAAATATAAATCGTTCATTGGTTGATTGATTATTTAACTACAGAATTAGCAAGTTTTGGCAATCTTACAAACAAAAGTCCTGATGCTAACAATTTAACAAAGGCTTCATGTAGCAAGATATTAGACTCAGAGAACTTACATTCATCCATCTGCAACGCAAAGCAACATCTCGGACTGTCTTGTTTGGTAGATTCATAGCTATCTTTGCATAACGTACTACATTTGTTTCCTCTGCAAAACTGTGGGACATAAGGAAAATCAGGTTTTAGATTAATCAACTGTGAACCAGTGCTCAGTTAAAGAAATTGAATTTCATTATCTTTATTTTTTTTCCAGTAAATTACTGACTCTTTGACTGAAAATTTAAGATTCAACAACTTAAAGAAAAAAGAAATTTAGTTCATGATTTGCTCAAGAAGAGTTCGTTTCATGACGCTGTGGTTCCCATGATAATCGTTTTTCTATACAACTTTCTTTCTGTAGCTTAATAGGTAACTAAAAAGAAGTAATAAACAACAGACACTACCTTTTGGGAATAACAGCATGCCAAAAATTTCAAACACTCAGCTAAAAGGATCTCGTAGCTGAAGAACAACGCTTTTCAACTAATAATATTTTTCTAAAATATCGATCCAGGATGGCAATTTTGTCACTTGATCAGATAAAATATAAAAGTAATAAAGATATTTTTGTGACAAATTGAGAACAGTGACTCTATTTGCAAGTTCTCAAGTTATTGGATTAGAGACCACAAAGAGTGGAGCGAGGGAAAAACAAGGAACTTGGTTAATAATGATTCTGCTTCAGAATATGATATAAACATCATTATGCTGTTTAAGACTGCAAGTTGATTACCTCGCAGAGAAGATTTCTTATGTGAAACTTAACTCAATAGCTAAAATTCAGTTCGGAACGAATGTAAGAGATTACCTTCCAAAACTTAATTGAAAAGTTGAATTGGAGTGCTTTAATTTTGTGAAAAATCTAGACCGCAGAGAGTAGAGAGAGGGAAAAACAAGGAACTTGGTTAATAATGCTCTGCTTCAGAATATGATATAAACAACATTATGCTGTTTAAGACCACAATTTGATTACCTCACAGAGAAAAGATTCCTTATCTGAAACTTAACTTGATAGCGAAACTTTGGTTCACAACGAATGTAAGAGATTACCTACCGAAAATTCATTGAAATATTGAGTTGAGCTGCTTTAATTTTGCAAAGAATCATATTTCAAAAATTATTTAGCAACAATCCATGCTAAGACTTTCATTAGAAACTCATTTTAGTCTAGTTACATTAACTATAACTACTGCAGAATTGCTGGTAATACCAAATAATCCAAGAAGAACAAACCCTACAAACACCAAAAACTATTCAAATTTCAACTCCAGCTGCAATTCACCAAACAATAATTTATCGAATAATCAAAAACTAACCAGCCCCTCGAAATTCCTAAGAAACCAATATACAAACCAAGAAAGATTCTCGAGTAACAAAAAACAAAACATTAAATTCCAGAAACCTTCCAAAAAAGCACCACCAAAATCATCAAAATTCAAAACAAGAGAACCGAAAAGGAAAAAAAACTTACTCTACCAATCCCTCTTCAAGAATTGTCTGTTCTTCAAAAGTCCAGTCAGTTGATATACCAGGATTGTGCTTCAAAGAAGAACCAGAAGAAGGGTCCGAATTACCATTACTAGGACTGTTTCCATTGAATGAAGAAGGAGCTTGATTGCCATCTTGATTATTTGTCCCAGATGGGTTTGCCATTGAAAGACAATCTTTTTCCAAAGTTTTTTTTTTCTAACTGTCCATACAAAAAAAGAAAAAAGAAAAAAAAAAGATTGAATCTTTATTAAAAAGAAAAAAAAAAAGATTCAATCTTTTGGTGTATATCTATATACAGAGTGTGTTCTTGACTGAAGGGAACTCTAACTCTATTCAAAATGAAAATCTAGAGAAATTAAGAGAGGGGAGACGGGAGATGTACGGAATTCAGCGGCGAAGGGTTTTTTATTTTTTATTTTTTATTTTTGAAGGTTGGGAGGACTGAAGAGGAAAATAAAGGAATTTTTATTAAAAAAAGGGGGAAATTGGAGTGTATTTTTAATTTTTTATAGTGCAGGAAGAGAAGGTGGGTGTGGAGAATTAGGTGAAGGACTAATCTACTTCCAGTTTGTATTTAATTATGGTAATTTGATTTTATTGTTTGTATTGTTTGGATATTAGTTGATTTATTTGATTATTTTATGTTTTCAATTAATTGACTAATGATAAATATTTAGACATTTTTGTTAGTCTAATCACACGTAATTCATTTTTAATTTTTTTAAATTAATAAATAAATTTGTTTTCCTATCAATCTTGAAGGCTGATTTTAGGCATTTGTACTATTTTTGTATGTCAATCAACAAATATAATTTTTTTGAATACTATACTTTTTGTAAATAATATAATTTTGTTGTTAAATAGACCAAAATGGTAATTTTTAAGCAAAAACAATAGCATAATACAACTTGCTTGTTTATATCTCTTTCTCTGTGCTTCCAATTAACACATTAACTAAGTCATCATGAGTTGTATTAACTGAAGAAATTATTGGATTATATTATTGATTAACTTATTTAAAATCTGTCCATCATTAGCATCTCTTATTACAATAATAATGACTCTCTTACCGAATTGATTACTCGATTGTTAGCAAGTCTCAGCATAATTAAGTTGTTAACTCAGACATTTCCGAGTCTCAACATTTTATCTTGAAAATGATAGAACACAATAATTTGAAAGTGAAAAACAACAATAGAAGAGTCAATTTAAAGTCTGGTTGTTGATATTTTTATATGGATGGTGTTAAGGATAATAATAATATACCATAAATTCATTGATGAGGTCAAAGTTTAAAATGTGCAATTTTTCTCATAATTTTTTTAATTTAAATAAAAAATAACATTATGAACAGCAGATCTACTCAAAACCAATTAATTAAATCCAAAACTTAAAAATCATGTTCTTACGAGTAAAGAGAGGATCAACAAATATATATAAACATTGTGGAATAATTTTTTTTATTTAATAATAAAAGGTATTCTCGATCAACTTATACATTAATTAAATAATTTTTAAATAATAAAAAAGATTTGACAACCCTTTGAAATATATCCTAGAATTTTTACAAATCAAATAAGCATAATTTTATTATTATTATTATTAAGATGTATTTATAAATACCATAACTAATCATCTAAAATTAACCATTATATATAAGTTTCAGTTATCTTATGAATTCAAAATAGTACAGAGCCTTTCTTGACATGGGATTTGTGTATAATTTCAGAGACCTTTTCCATACAAGAAACCTCACATCATTTAACATCGTAGAGACTGGAAATCTAGGCTTGTGTCCAATAGGGTCACTTCAGGAAATGAATTCGGAGAATTGCCCAGACAAGATGTACGAGATTGGAAGATGTGACAGGAGACAAATTGGGCTATAACAATCATGAACACATGGACATGGTGTCTGTTCGTGTCAAGAAGTGTATCTATCTACTCACAAAAAGTGGCAATAAGTGACAATGGATTCCCTAGAGTGGTCCTTGCACTAGATAGATGCTCACAGTGGAAAGTGATGTCTCTTGTACTTGTTTTAGGGAGGCTAGAGGGGGGAGGTCTTGCCCTTTAACCAAACACAAGAAAACAAACTTGTTTATGCTCTTTGATTGTTTATTGAATGATTCTTGTGATGGTAAATATATTAAAATAAGTTTTTTATTTTTTAAAATTTATTTTTGATATTAGTCTATTAAAATGCTTTAAGAAAATAAATAATATTAATTTTATTTTAAAATATTTTTAAAATTTAAAAATAAATAGATACAAGAAAAGGAGTAAAAAAAATAAATAATAATTCACGCTTGGAAATTTGCCTTTTGGTCAATTCACTTTCAATAGAATGCCAAAAAAATCTTAGAAAATATATGCAATCATTGTCTGAAAGGGAAATGGCTAATATGAATGAATGAAAGCTCATGTGAGCATTCATTGCTTTAATCATTAATTGCGTCGACGATTCATTTTCTTTGACATTTATGAACCTTTTTTAGGTTTGAAATAGCAATCTTTAACGTATTTATTAAACTCCATTGGAGAACTAATTTGGGTTGGAAGGTTAATCCTCAAAAATATTTAAAAAAATTAACAAGAACATTGAATACAGTGTATTCATGGCTTGGCCCTTTCCAAAAAAAAAAAAAAACCTTAAGTGGCTATTGGGGGCATTAAAATCTTTTCCCAAAATTTATTACTTATAACCAAATTGATTAGAGAAAAATAAGTTTATTTCTATTTTAAAATCATAATGAATAAACCAAAATACTATTGAAATAAAAAATAAATAAAATTAGTGTAAAGGGGCCCTTTTTTTTTATTTTTCACAATGTTTTTTTCTTTATTATTAGATCATCTTAGGGGACAATTTGATATATCACAAAAAAATATATAAAAAAAAAGTATAGTGAAATAATTAAAATATCTTTGAAAGAAAGAAAAAACCTAGTGTAATGACATTTTTATAATTAATTTTTTGATATTATCAGGTCTGCTAAGAAACTTTTTTAGTATTTAATCAAATATAAAAAAATAAAAACCACAATAAAACAACCAAAATATATTTTAAAGCATAAAAATTAAAATTAGTTTTAAATGGTTTTTCATAATGTTTGGTTTTTTTTTCTTATGTCGTAAGGAAATTTTGGTTTTTAAATAAATATAAAAATAAATAAAAAGTAAAAAATTATCGCATGTATTCTATAAGCCCAAACTCATTTTATGCCGTGTTGTTGAAAGTGTAGTTGTGTTATTTTTCATATAAGGTTATGCTTGTTGTCTTTTGGAACAAGTTTTATCACTAATGATGTTTTTCTCTCTTTTTTACTTAAAATTCACTTTGATCTTGCAAAATTTTAAATTGTCATTTTATTTGTAAAGACTTTCACTTCAATTCTTATTATTCTATTTTCTAGTTTTTTTTTATATTTTTGTATAACTTTGATTTGTCATTATTCAATCTTAATTTGGAATATATAATTTTTTTTAATTTAATCCTTATTTTTTATTTTTTTAATGCATTTTGTTATATTGATTTTATTTTTATTTTCAGTTTCATCTTTTAATAAAAAAAAATTAATTTGTATTTCTTATTTTAATTTTAATCCTTATTCTTTGGGGTTTTTCTATTAAATTAATTTTTCTTTTCAATCTCACCCCTTCAATTTAAAATAAATTTTATGTTGTGTTTTAATTTTGATTATTATTCTTTTAATTATTATTGTTTTTAATTCTTTTGATTAATTGATAATTAAGTTTCATGATTTTTATGGATAAAGTGTTTTTGGTCTAATAACTTGAGTTACAAGTTTGAAAAATTAGTTAAGATTGACATTTTTTTTTATGAGCTTTGTGATTTTCATAATTTTTTTTCTATTGGATTATAACGATCCTGTGACTTAGATTGTAAGTTTGGTAGGATAACATAGATTAGTTTGACCCTAATTTTGTGTATCATGCTAACTTCAATTGACCAAATCTAATTTTTTTATCTAATTTAATATTTTTGTATTTAATTAATTAAGAATTGAGTTGCATCATTGTTCCCTTTTGAAAAATAATTTTTTCAAGTTATCGTGATTTTTTTATGTAGTTTATTTGTTATAGTTGTCTATTTTTTTAATATTTAAGTTGTCTATTTTTTAAATATCTAATTAAATAAAATCAATTTATTTGAAACAGTTAAATCTATATCCCTAAGTCACATATTTGTCAGAAGAACAATTTGAGCCTTGCGTAACGCAGGTCCACATCTATTATGTTCCTATACAATCACTCAAGATCACAGAAATTGTTATAAAAAATCTCTAAAAGCTACAAGGGAAAGCAAGTTTTTAGACCAAAAACTTTCATTTCAACCAAAGCCAAAAAGTTATTGGCAAAAGGCCAAGTAAGTGATGAAGAATTTAGCTTTTTGACAAAATAAAGCTTGAACATGACCTAGACCTCTCATTTCAAACCTGGCATAGAAATAGCAAATCCATGGTTTTTTAAGCTGAGCCTTGCTCTTACCTCAGGTCTGCAAACATCTCTTCGGAAACCCGTGAGAAGAAAGACCTCCAACAGCCCTTAAAAAGACATCAGATTTCTCTTTGGGACCATGGATATTTCCAGCCTAAGGCAAAAGTCGTATGTTGCTTCTTTAACTAATTTCGTGTTGCATGTTTTAGACTTGACCGTCAATTAAGCAGCCACATACAATTCAAGTAACTTTACAGTTGTATTAGCTGCTGCAAATTGCCCATCTTTACGTAGAAATCATCAAAGAGAAATCTGAAGCCAATGGCTTTATAGATGTTGTGTTTTTTAAAATTTTCTGAATTAAAATCTTGAATCCGGCACTTCGAGAGATGCATTTTCTCTCTCGAATGCACCATACTGATTAATTAAAGAGTGTATTTTTACGATTGTTTGGAGAAAATCTTTAATCTCGCTTGACACATAAATTGATTTGAGAATATCATTTTATTATCGAATAAAATAATCACTGAAGAGAGTAATAATGGAACCTTTCTGTGCCATTTGAGCTCAGTTAACTTCAAAATTAATCTAACGATTATATGATAATATGTTTCGCAAATGCATTTCAAATGATTTTTCAGGAGGGATTAGATTTGGTTTGAAATTAGCTACAAATCAAAGCAGCAACACCACCTTGCCTTTGATAATATCGTCTTCTTTTATCCAAATACCTTATTTTTATTTATGCCTTCTAAAGGGTATGATTTGGTTTAGAACCCAGGTCATTAAATTATCCAACAACTTGTATCAATTATTTTTATCCAAAACGATATAGCTTTTGTTTTTTTATATAAAAATATTCCTTGAAGTTGACCTACAAAAACTCTTCTAGGTTATAAGTTACTCAAATTTAATTTTAAATTAATTAATATATAAAAAGATTCAAAGTAAAACTAAACTTGGATCAAATTTCAAGTTGAATCACCATGCTACATGGATAATCCGGTCAAGTAGCTTCACAATCTTTGAGCTGAAGAACCTCCAGCTATCGTGGTATATGTAGCCTAAAGAAACAAAACCTATATATCCTAAGCAAGGTAGTTGGAGTGAATTATTTCCTGTGATAATAAAATAAAAAAGTCCTTAGCTGGAGTTAATTTCATTGATCATAAAAGAACTCCCTCCAAAATCCCAAATACAGACACTCCAAGTCTTTTGAAGTGGATTGTCCAAGTACATCTAATTGTAAATCTCCATGGCAGTGCCTTCAATCGAAGAATTTCAGCCTCGCAATTAGAGATTTGAATAGTTTCCCTCCTTACTCGAAAATAGCAACTCAAATATGGGATCCCGTGAAACAATAGTTCACTCTTTCCAAAATATGATAAATTTATCTTATTTGGTATATTACCATACTTCCATAGTTATAGACTAGCTTCATGTCTGTGATTTGTCCGGTAACCAATCTTTTTTTTTCTTTTTCTTTTTCTTTTTCTGGTAAGAAATGATTTTTAGGTGTTGCAATTGTGTTTCTTTTCAAGAGAAATATGTAATTGAGAACGTATATTTTAATTAGATTAAAAAAAATAACAATAGATGGATTAAACTTACAAAGAAAAGTGATTAGAAGAACTGGGGAATTTTATTTTTCAAAATACTTACGAATCTATTTATAAAATACTTATATTTTAACTTTTTATTATATAGAAAAAAATTATGAAAAGCAAAAGGTAAGTATGAAATTACTCTGATACACTTTAAAACCAATCCCATCAAAGTCTGTAACCTACTTGCTTCCCATTTTATGAAAAAGAAAAAATATTTGTTATATCAATGAGCTTTCATTTCATTAATCACTATAAGATTCATTCTTGATAACTGCACGTTAATTACAAACAATCAAGACTCGTGCTCATATATGTGTTAAGACAGCAGGGGGCTGCTGGTGTATTATTATGAGATAATCATGTTCACAAGATCGAACTCCAGTAAATGATTCATAATTACTGGCTTCAGGAGTGTTTGTAATTGCTGCGTGGTCATATTTTTTTTATTTGATTTTTTTATTTTTTAATCATGATGTACTTGTATTAAAATTAAATTTTAAAAAATAAAAAAATATTATTTTAATATATTTTAAACCTTTTTTCATAGGACACCACACCACATAAATGTAATGTTAACGAGACTCCAGATACCTGAAATTTTTTGGATCACAGAAAATTGTGCCTAGTAGAATGAAAACCCTAAATCCAAGGTAGAAGTCACATGCTTACACGTTACTTACTGATAAAGTTTCCTTCGTTGCTTGATAGCAAAATGGCGTAGAAGAATGTTGAACACACCTTGGAGCATGTGAGTAGCCGTATGCCCTCCCACGGTGCCTTAATACCAACATCAGAGACTAAACATTATGATTAAAAACTATATAAATAGTTTATTTATCAAATTTAATCCAACCTGGCATTGTCGGTAATGCCACGTGGACTACCCCCAAAAGCTGGTCTATAAAAGAACTAAATCGTCGTTCATGTCATGCCACATTCTATGATCAGTTAATAAAGCTTGCTGCATTCATAGGAGATAAAATGACGAGAGTTCAGAAGTGCGTGTTTTTCCCGCTACTGGCTATTGCATTATGCTTGTGTATAGCGAATGTGGATGCCGGGATAACACTGCAACCACCGGTAAAGTTGAAATGGCATTACTACCGGCAGCATACTACATGCACCTATGCAGAGGAGTTTGTTAGGCACCAGGTAAAGTTATTTTGGAAGGCAGATAGAAGCATTACTGCCAAGCTTCTTCGGTTGCTCTACTCGGATTGCTTTGTGACTGTATGTCTCTCTCAACCATTCAATCTTACTCTTACGTTTCTTCCTTCCACTCTTATTCGGTGTCTTTACCCAGCAAGGCAAGCGATTTCACTTGCTGAGAAATAATTAGCATTTTGTTTCTTCTTGTCTAAACTTAGGGCTGTGATGCATCGATTCTTCTTGACGGACCAGACTCCGAGAAGACAGCACCACAGAACCGGGGTCTCGGAGGATTTGTGGCCATTGACAAAATAAAAGAAGTTCTTGAGGATCGGTGTCCTGGTGTCGTCTCTTGTGCTGATATTCTCAACCTGGCTACTAGGGATGCTGTTCATTTGGTAACATCCTACACAACCTGCATATTGCCCTAGACACAGTAGCAATAGCCTATTTTGCCTAAATTCAAATTAAAACTTCATGGACACTTAAATCTTGTTACTAATATATAACCCATCTACCCAACAGGCAGGCGGACCAGCTTATCCCGTTTTTACAGGAAGAAGGGATGGAATGTCATCAAAAGCAGCAACGGTGGATCTCCCATCACCATCCATCTCAGGGGGAGAAGCATTGGCATATTTCAAGTCTAGAGGCCTGGATGTGTTGGACCTCGGAACACTATTAGGTAAGCACCGAAAGTATTACAACTCGAGAAATCAGTATTATTTGACGAATCTATAAATGTGTTCCTTAGTTTTAAGGTTTTTCTATAGTCTTAATGTTAAAATCTTGTCCCACATAACTTAGTAACTGCCGTGATTCTAAAGAAGTTCAAGTTGAAAAGAAAAAAAGTCAGTCAAATGCAAATGTGCCAAGTCAAGAGTTACTTCCACATATTGCCCCAAATTTAAGTTCATATTCTGGCAATTCTCATATGACTCTTATCAGGGGCACACTCAATGGGGAGAACACATTGTCGCTACATTTTGGACCGACTGTACAATTTCAACAATACAGGAAGGCCAGACCCAAGCATGAACAAGGCATTTGCAGATCAAATGAGAAAGCAATGTCCCCAGATAACCAAAAAGGGCCAATCTGACCCACTGGTGTTTCTAAACCCAGAATCTAGCTCTAAATACACCTTCACAGAATCCTTCTACAAGAGGGTTCTCTCCTACCAGTCTGTCCTAGGAGTTGATCAGCAACTACTTTTCAGCAATGACACACTACAGATAACACAAGAATTTGCTGGTGGTTTTGAGTACTTAAGAAGGTCACTTGCTCTATCAATGAGTAGGATGGGAAACATCAATGTGCTAACGGGAAATGCAGGAGAGATACGCCGAAATTGCCGATACATAAATGATGGCAAAACCCAATAAAACCTAAGAGATGTGATCTTGACGAGGGTAGATTTGTCATCATAAAAATACTGTCAATTAAATGATATTGTTTTGTGTCGAGGATAGAGGATACAAATATGGGCCCAAAAAAAATGTTTCCTTTCTACAAATAAAATTACACAATTCCTGCTCAAGTTAAGAACTCATCTTCAGCATTTCAACCATTGCAATTGTTGATGACTTTCAAGAACTTTTAGTTTATTTTTTGAACTCCTTTCAACAAAAGCACAAGGCAATCAAAATTGTCAAAAGAATTTGCTCCCTCTCTACATCTCTTTTCTCTTTATAATAATTTTCCCTCTAAATACTTGGAAAAATGAAATCAACGGAAAAGAAAACATTGTCCTTGCCTAACCTGTGAGAATTATCATAGCAGTTAAATGATAAGAACCTGGATGCACCAAAGATGAACTTGTTGGCACCTTCAGATCTTTCCGTTGGCCTCAAAAGGAGGATAGGAAAATGAAAGGAGAATGCTGTAACATTGGAAAAAAAAAAACAGAGAACCACAATTCAAATGATACAGTTTGAAAATCCTTAAACTGACCACAACTACAATTATATGCATGGTCTAGCTTCAAAAAAATGTTACTGAACATCAAACTACAAGAAATGAAGTAAATAAACACACCAGCAGGTTCAAATTTATAATTAAAAAATGTGAGTCAAGCAATGATTATCCGCACCATGACCAAAAAAACCTTCTAAAGAATTAGATCAGTCCAAGCATGTAAAGTTATAAATTTCAGTTGCACCAATGTCCCAACCCATTCTTTACAGTGTAGAGATATTTTAGAAAATGACAATTTGCACAGTGCATCCTTCTTTATTCCCAGTAATCCTCATCTGCTGCAGCTAAATATGGTGTTTCAATGTAAGATGACCCAGGAGGGCGAACATATGTTATTACAGAATCAGAAATCTCAAACTCAAGAGCAAAGAAGTTCTCACATGTTTATGAGTGGAAGAAAGATACAGGTCAACAAAGGGCAAGACTTAAGTTCAACCATAAACTCTGTTAGTCTCCTTAAAGAAACTAACATGCCATTGAACAATGATAGTTTGAACAAAAACTTTATACCAACAATGAGCTTGTCACATATAGCACCTTCAGTGAAGCTTATTCTATTTGGCTTAGGGGAAAACCAAACAAAAATTAAAAAATAAATAAACCTTTTGAAAATTATCTGATATGAGGTATTTGTTCATAATTATTCTTCCATTTAACTACTGGTTTAATCTTTGATCTCATCAATCACATTTCTTTTGTTCACATAAACTGACCAAATTCAAAACTACAAAGAACCATGATCCAAAACACAAATACATGGCCCATAACCATTTCATCAAACCCACAACTCACTAGTATGTATTTCATTTTAAGAATGATGCAAATGATCATGATGAAGAACTTAGATGCCAAATAACACCCAAGTGTGTATGACTTTACAATTTTATTGGCACCAGGTAATTCATTCCAATAAGGAAAGGGAAGAGAACCTGACAGTAGTTACCTCACAAAGATGTGAAGGAGACAATGCAAGCACAATCAACTGTACAATATCTTTGAATGGCAACAGCACGTTTCTTTAAATAACTCCATCATAAAAGATCCAAATAACAAAACATTGTAAGGCCGTACTCAAAATCAGCATCCCAGACTACCGCTACCAGCTCTAAGTGCCAACATGGTGCCTCTGTCAGTGAAATGAATACTAAAATTGGCAGTCTTATTCACCATTCTGGACTACAGGGTTCTTGCTTTTGATCAGCTGATTCAAAGAATTTAGTTTTAAGAAAGGCGTCATGAAAGAAAGATATACCACAGAAATGAACACTCATCTGACAGATGCAATTTCTATGTAGAGGAAAAGGAAAAACCAGATTACTGTTTAATTCAAGTGAAATAAATTAATGAGCACCTAACCTTGTAAAAATATTTCTTCCGAAGTTTGGTCGCTGTGCGTATGCATCTTTTAACATGAATCTTCAGCAGCCTATCATTGAAAATCTGCAATCATTTAAACACATGTCAATGAAATGAGTAAAATAATGAAACATAAAAAAGTCCTGTCATTAAATAACAAAAGTGTTTTTTTTTACTATGCATATATTGATGAGGATCCATGTGACATCGATCTTCAATTTCACAGTGATGAGGATCCATTTGACATCGATCTTCAATTTAACAGTGAAAATAGCCAGCAATTTTACAAGAACCCATAATCATTCCAGACAGTAGTGCTGTTAATCCAAGAGCACAAATAGAGCAAAACTACCTCATATGTAAGTTCCTTAAGTTTCTTTTCTTGAGATCTAGTGCAAGAAGAAATTCCCTAGAGCACACTCAGATAAACTAAATTTATTTAGTCTCACAGATCACTTCAGGAGAGATAAGGATTAACAGTCACAAAGCTATGACAAACATGTTAATTATAAGAAGACAGTGTAATAGAACTACAAAAGCATACACCTGCCTTTATCATATCATCAATCGAGCGAGTTTCTTTGATTATCTTTTGCCGGTTCATGATGAGAATAGCAGCGACACAGAAAACAGGTAATTCGTCATCCCCATTCTTAGTTGATGAGATTGCATTGGTAATCTGCATGCGGTCATTTCTTGACCAAAAGTTCTTTGTGAAACCACAAAAGTTATAAGCTGATGCGGATTTCATTCCAGTGTTGTCAGGTGTTGGGTGCTCAACATTTCCATGCTTTGATTGTGAACCATCCCTTGAACTACCATCGCTATTTTCAATGCTTTCTTCCCTTGTATCTCCTTCACAATCCCTTGGAACATTTAGCAACAGTGCATCCAGGCAATTCTCCTCTAGATCACACACAACAGATTCATCAAAATCAGCAGCCCACATCATCTGCATTATCAACGATTTCATTGAAGTCAGAATAATTTCAACTTCCTGAGATAATGCAAAAAAGTTACAACCTCTCATTGGGATTCATGATTCTTCTGAAGACATGATGCTTTTAAAAAGCCATGATCATGCTAATTAAAAAAAAAAAAAAAACATCAAACTGCATTAAAGGCCAGGGAATATCCATTGAGCTTAAATGAACTCAGAAGCACTTATCAGTGAAGTGCATTGCCATCCAACTTTCATAAAATTGATTCATGCTTTATTCTACATTCAGAAATGCCTGATCCTCACAATAATTGCAATGCCAGCCTTTTTCTGATGTTTCCTAGTTCAGTTGAACAACCACATGGTTCTGCAGACCAAACTTTTCATTCTAGCGCCACAAAGCAACACATTCCATTACTGCATTCTCTTAGAAGAGAACAAACAGATTTCAGGAAATTATCCAGCAATCTTGACAGATTACCTAAGGATACAAAGAAACCTAGGAAGACTAAGTAATTACAGAAGACCTCTAGCTACATGGTATTCCATGTTATACCATAATCATCTTAGCAAAACTATTCAAGCTAGTTGTTGTCATGGTATACATGTTAGATCAAGACAATATTATAAAGTTTACAGTTTATTGCATTCAGTGCAGGAGAACAACTGAACAAACCTCCCACATCCGCAGAGCCTCACTAAAAGATAACTCTCGGCGGAAGAGAACCATCAGCATCCGGAATGCAAAATGGAGGCTTTCAGCACCAATACGTGACAGATGTGCAAACATTTCTTTGTCTGTGAGTTCCAAGATGTGCCACAATGCTTGCAACTGTTTCATGACCCCAGTTGGTCCTTCCATCTGAAAATTCTCACGCTGGATAGGAGGAAAACACATGTTAGAGCAGAACATCAAGCTATCCAGCTAAAAATGTTTGCCAGGGTTAGTAATACCATTCTCCGTAGAAGCATCTCAAAGCACCAAAATGCATCAGCATTGTCCTCAAAGAGAACAACAAAAGGAGACAGCAGATCGCTCATACCTAAAACCAGATAACCACATGATCATGCAAACTTTATGCTTAAAGTTTCAAATAGAATACAAATTTCATAGATTTGAACAGAGGCAAGGGTTTTACTGAAGAACACTAAAATTTAATAGAGCAACCTTGACAATAACCAGTGGCTGGATCAACCCATGCATAGACAGCAAGGATGTCAGACATCCTAGCTAAATTTCTTTTATCCTCATAGAATTCAAGATGACTATCTGTTCTTACAACATCAACAACTGAAAGAAGAAAAGGTTGTCAGCTCAAAGGAATAGCAATAACATTAAAATTCATGAGATACATTCAGTGCTTTTCTTTCAAAATGAAACCACAAATCTGTAACTGAGGTACCTATTCGATGCAATGTCCAGAGCCATTCAGACACTCTGTTCTCACCAGCCACCCCTCCATTAGATGTTGTTCCATTTAACAATGGTGTCTCAGGAACATCAGCTATTCTCAATTTGTCCACTATTTCTTTCTCATTACCAAGATTATTGGACTGTAATGCTGGTTCATGGTCCTCTTGTTGAACTAATTCAATTTCAGATTTCTTCTGAGGTGAAGCATGGTTAGATGTTTCCCCACTGGATTCAATAATTAAATCTACATTATTATTAATTTGAAAACTGTGCATCCTCTCATCTTGAAATCTCAATTTTCTTTGTGTACGTGGTTTGTCATCAAGCACACCACTTTCTTTCTTATCTTCTCTCTTGTCAAACAAATTCGTGACAGGTAAAGGTGGAAAATCAAAATAACTCTCCCCTACATACTCTGATCCATGAGCCTCTCCACCTCTTTTTGGAGAACTACTATTGAGTGGGCCAGAAGTAGGTATAAAACAAGAAGAATCATGTGCTGCACTATCTGAGCTTCTCCTCACACTGACAAGTCCAGCAGAATCACTAGAACTTTGCTCTGCACACGTGCATGCTGTATCTGTACAATTATTATTCCAATCGCTATAATTCTCTAAGCTGTTAGTAACATCTACAGAGGTTTGTCTACTTTTGACAGTAGCTTCTTCCCCTTTCCCATCATCCTTGGATGGTGTCCTCATATCCATAACTTTGGACCCCACAGCAAACGCAAGGGCACCGGTTCCTATACTTGAATGCATTTTTTGGCATTGCTCGATGAGGTCTCTGTAGCGTTCCCTGCATAAAAGACTTCATAAAGCTGGGGATTCTAGACAGTTCAAAGAGACTAAAAAAACTAAAACAGCTTCTTTTGCCCAGGTACTTCAATAATATCTTGGTTAAGCCAGATAAATACACACACGCACAGAAGAAGAAGAAGAAGAATCAATAATAAACCGTGTTAAAGCCTAACCATTGCATCATGCAAGTATGGCAAACTGAAAAAGAAATCAATATGGTATACATCATAGGTTTAGTGAAAAGAAAACAAGAGGAAAAAAAAAATCAAAGGTATAGAGTTAATGATATTTTCATTATGCTAATATACATGATGCGCGCACATCATGTTTTGTTATCTGCAAACTCTCTAATGACAGTCTGCTTTCGGGTTATGTCCAGTCTGGCAGTGATGATAGCAAAAGGATCACAGCAATTCTTTTTAAATGGAAGAACTGAACCCTGTCTATTAAGACTGAAAGGTGAGCATGATACAACTGCAATAGGGCTCAACTTAATAATGCTGAAGCCCAAAAGAGAATATTTTGTATGGGCATGCATGTCTTTGGCTAAGACCATAACAGCCAACAACATAAAATCTTCCCTCTTTTATCCATGTATATAAGCAAAGACTGGAATGGAAAGCTGACGATGAAAAACTATAGACAGCTCTCATGCATTCTTAGTTTGGCATGAAAGCCAAAATAACAAAGAATCAGCTAATATTGGACACACAAATAACACATAAATTTAGCATCTGAATATGGTTAAAAATTGAAAAAACTTAAATACCTTCGTGCTGCCCTCAGCTGCCTCCGGTACTCAGCAGTGGTTCCCAGTGTATAACAGCCAAGTAGAAACTCCCAAACTTGTGGCCTAATAGATGGGTCCACACCCTGCCATGCAGCAAACAACGTTAAATAGTTACATGGAAAGTGCAACCCACTTCATAATGATAAGCGAACGAAAATTATATGCAAGAACCAAATCAGCACCATCTCATTATTCAAAGGAGGACTGAAAATGGAATTAATGAATGATATCAAATATAGCAACCGTGAAACAGCATACCCCTAAAACAATCAACTTCAGCGCTTTCCGAAAACTTGAAACCTTTCCATTACTATCAAAAGTTGATTGCCACTTCTCCGGCTTAAGCATTCTTCCTACCTACCGCATCAAAAACATAATCCTGATCACAATAGTAACTATAAACAAACAATATGAAACATAACAAAATATAAAAAGTAACTGAATAAATGAGAGACAGTAGTAGTCTTACAAGTATAACAACCTTTATAGGTGATTGTGAAAGACAAGGCTCTCCTATATCCCTCACCATTGTCCCTACTCTCTGTAAATTCGCCACGGCAATCGCTTTTCCACATTTCCATTGCTTCTCCTCTCTCTCCCCACCGGACATTTACAAAAAAAAAAAAAAATCCCCTCTCTCTCTTCCTCTCACTCTCTTTCTCTCTCTAAGTAGTTTCTTAATCCTTCCAAATTATCATCACCGTGTAAATGAGAAAATCAACAACTGCAGTTGCGAAAATCAAAGTTAATCAACCCTAATTAACTGATTATTCGATTAATAAATGCAGAAAAATAAACGAATGTAAAGGAAAAACAAATTACATGAAATCAATCAATAAAACAACGATAAATTGGAAGCTTCGATAGAAATGGAATCGATAAGCAGCAGTGATCGGATGATCAGATCAAAATGTATGTACGCATGGAAATACGAATAATAGAGGCGTCTATGAAGGTGTGTGTATGCATACGTACAAACGTACGGATAGAGAGAGAGAGAGTACCTGACGAATGAAAATGAGATCGCGAAGAATGACGAAGAAGAAGAGAAAAGGAGGAGGAAGAGGAGGAGGAGCAGCTTCTTGTCCTCCGTCGCCATTTACTTGAAGAATTTTTTTTAAGAGAAGAAAATAATAAAAGAAAAAAAAAAGACCGTTTCTTCTCTCTCTTTCTTAATTTTTTAAAAAAATTGAATTTGTTTTTTCTGTAAAAAAATTGTTTAATGTCAATTTTAGTGAATTAACTCTAATAATTAAACTGTAATTATTAATATTTATAATATTAGAAGAGAAGGATGCGAGGATGAGAGGGAAGACTTTTTATATTTTTAGACGTTTCTCTATGTCTATTTTCGTGTCTATTTGTAAAGATTTTTTTTGAATTTTTTATTTAAAAATATAATATTAATATTTTTTTAGATATTTTTATTATATCATATTATATTAATATTAAAAATATAAAAAAATATCATTTTAATTTATATAAAAAAAACTCTAAATTACCATGTCATTCGTTTCACAGGATTATTTATTAATGGAAATCAACTAATAAAATCAAGGATAACAAGAAATTATATAGTAAAATCATGGCGAATTTAGCATTTTGAGGCTGTTGCGGATGAATTTTTTTTTTTTGGAAAATTAACTACTAATTAGGAATAAAATTTATGAGAATTAATTAGAAACAGATGCATGTAGTTAATTATTGCCAGTTTAATTGAATCATGCATGCTGGCTTAATTTGGAAGAGAATTTTATTACATTATCTGGCATGCAAGTAGTACTGTTTTTTAGCGGTACGAGGAATATATGATTCATTCATTTTGCTAGATTTTTAAGAGGGTTCAATTATAGATTAATCCAATTTATATTTAGAATATATAAGAAAAAAATCGTAATATTTAATTATGTAAATTAATTTTTTCTTGTTTTTCATTATTTAATAATACAATATCCATTCTTTTCCCATAACATTCATCCTTGACTTTTTAATAATTATAAACAACAATCATATTTATATTTAATTGAGAATTTTTTAAAATTCAATGGTAACATCAGTAAAAAAATAAGTTGATAATAATATCAAGACTACCTATATATTTTATTTTATTTTAAGGTATAAAAATAAGAGTATTTATGATTTTCTATTTTCATGCAATATAATTTTTAAAAATTAAATTACAAGTAGACTATTCATATGCAGGCAATGTATTGATAATAACTTCTTTTATTATTCGTAACTCATACATCAATTAAAATTGAATTCTTAACTTGAATAATTTAATAAAAAAACATTTTTATCTCGATATAATCCGTTTATTATATTTAATAAATTTATCTAAATATTACCCCTTAGATTTAAACCTAAAAAGGGATGCAATATGAATGTCAACGGAATTGGTATATTAAAATAGAATCAACCTAACATATAAAATAGTAATAATTAATTTGAATAATTCTTTGTTCATAACATATATCTGACCAAACATTTGGCAATCTCCAAAAGGAAACCTTTTTGGGGCAACTAACATTTTATATATATAAATGTATTAGCTTTTTGTCAATTTGAAAATGACTGTTTTGATAAATGATTTTTTTATTGCTCAATAAGCCGGCAAATATAAAATCCAAATAAATAAATATGGAGAGAAGAAAATGACTGTTAATTATTTTTCATGACTCGAAGTCAAGATTATACTTTTCTCCAATTAGATGTTGATTTTACATGTAGATTTAAGCAGAAAGTTCCAAAGGGATTTGAAATTCCTAGCCACTTCTTCGTCGTCTTATATGTGCAATTATTTTTCACACTAAGCTAATTATTATTTTGTCGTAACTTTGATGCTTTTTACACCATCACCACAGTAGTTTTTGTGTTGGAATTTTCGTAATATAGTTTGTTTATTTTTATTTTACAAGTGTTTTTAAAATAATTATTTTTTATTTTAAATAATTTTTTAGTTTTTATATTATTTTTATATTTTAATATTAAAAATAAATTTTAAAAGGATAAAACATATTATTTTAATATATTTATAAATAAAAATATTTTCAAAAATAACCACAATTATTATATTACTACGTGACATATAATCACTGATTTTGTGCTTTCAGCTCATGTTTTTTCACCTATGTCCCTATTTTTTAATTTAAATCATTTATATATAATTTGGCACGCAACATCAATTATTTTCATAGCTTCTTTTTAATTTTCATCACCTATTAAAATTAATAAATATTATTTTTTAATTTCAATGAGGAATTTAAAGTCCTTCAGGGTCATTAGAGTTTTATATAGTTATTAATTTTAAAATTTATAAAAATAATCGAGACACATACAAAATGAGCCAATCACTACTATTAATAAAAAAATAAACATTATCACTTGCATTCAAATTCCAGAGTAGGAAATCAATTATAGTTGTTTTTTATCTTTATTTTATTTTTATATTTGTTGTTGTTTTTTATTTTGTTACTAGTCCTTCTATCTCAAAAAGTTCTTGAAAAAAAAAAAAGATATTTAGAATTCATCGCAGGGGTGAGCATATGATATTCCATTTGGATTAAAAAAAAAAAACTCGATATAATCAAATCTTTTATCAGCCAAATCAATTCAAAAGTTTGGTTTTATATTTGTTAAATAAATAAATCCAATTTGAATTAGAATACACTATCTCGTTATCGGCATTAAGCTACGCAATGACAAAATTATCCCTTGATCAGAAGGTTTAAAATTTAAACTTCAATGACATCTGGGTCTTTTTATTGGAAAATACAGAAAGGCTACCGAAAGTTAGTTAAAATTGTTTTTCATTTTAAGGGTAAACAAATTATTTTTATGCATATTTTATATAAAAATACAAAAGTAATCCTTAATGTGAGCTTAATAATTTATTTTTCAAGAGTAGTGATGTAAATTTATTATACTGTTAGAATATGAAATACCTGTTTTATCCCTAGTTAATTTGAAAGTATCAAAATGTTTTCATTACAAAGATGATCTTATTTTCAACCATCATGGTGCCTATCAGTTTTTCTTTTTCGAAAAGCAAGAAAGTGAAAACACTATTTCAATGTTTATAAGTGAACAATATTTTCTTCTTTTTATTTTCAGGTTTTTTATTTTTTATTTTTTTTGTTTACGAGTAGTTTTTCATCTCTAAAATCTGATTTTAAAAAAAAAATTATAACTAAATTATTTAATTAATTGGAAAAATCTTTCGATTTGATTAATTTTGAGTTTAATAATTATAACTAAATTATTAAGTAAAATTATTTAATAAACTCACAGGATCATATTTTACAGCTTTAAAGTGGAAGAAGCCCCCAGCTGGCTCAGTCAATGAAAAGAAACTCAAGCAACGTATTGAATTGGAAGATAATGTTCTTCCAAGTGTCCATCTATTACTCAGCAAAGCCTTTCTTTTTGTAATAGTTAGTAGTAATAATAATAATAAGAATATAAGTTTGCAGTTTTCCTGTAGCCACAATGTTTTTCATTACCGTTTCAATCCCCGATCTTCCCATCTGCTATTAAGGGAGCTGATTGAAAATCTCAAATCTCTTGATTGGTAAAGTTTTTATTTTTACTTAGATTCTTAGTTAAAGTTCAATGAATAGAGACAACATAATAACTTAATATCATTTAACTTAGTTAAATATTGAGCTTAAATTTATATAGAATTGATGAGCTATCAGATCTAGTAATTATAAGTTGAACCAAACACTCAATTTAAATATATACGAGTTTGATAAGTTGCTAAACCTAATATTTTTAAAATCAGTTAAATATATAATCCATATACATATTAGTTTGATAAATGATCGAATGTATCGTTTTTTAGTTTAGTTAAACACTAAACTTAAATACAAGCTCATGCTTAATTTTAAGTCATGTTATTACAATAAGTGAGTGAGAAGTATTTTTTATTTTTGACACATGAAGGTTTTAATGATATTAAAAAAGCATAACTTCTTAGTTTTTCCCAAATTAAATAGTAAGAATAATGGGTTGTAAAGACCTTTTTTACCCTTACCTCCACCAGTGATAAAAGATGAAAGATAAAGACATCATTGTAAATTCTTTTACATAGACTTTACTCAAGTTTTTTCTTCAATCATTAGTCGTACAAAAAAAAAATTCAATGATAAACTTAGCTACAGATATAACAAAGAATAAGGAAGTTGCACACTTTACAATATGGCTTAATAATATCTTTTACCATCCTATTAACATCATACTTAGTTGATATTGAGGCCAGCGCATCTCATATTTTTACCTTATTCGAGCCTAGACAAGGATTGCTATTTACATCATGGGGAAGAACATTATGAAAACAATCCTAGATTCAGTGCTTTTCACCTCTAGAATTTACTAGACTTACCATATCTTACTGTCAATAATTTTCTCCACCATTTCTTAACATGCATGGGCTTTTCACGTAGAGTTCCCTTCATGGTTTCTACTGGTCTATGGGCGAAGGTGAAAAGCCAACGTATATTATTGTTATCATTAATGCTAGCAACTAAATAATAATAATTTCTAAAAATATTAACTTTAAGCTCGATCCTAATGAGCCTGTAAAACTTATTAAAGATGGACGAAGTGATCTGCTTATTAGGATACAACTAGTCTAGACCTAGTTGGTAATATCTAAACATTTCTCTCATGAATCGTTGAAGAGGAAAGGAATACCTCATCATATATACATGTAAAAGGGGGAGGGGTTGTCAGTCCAAGGTCTTTTGGCCGATACACCTAGCTTGGTCAAACATCTAAGCTATGTAATCTCTTAGCTATAGACGAGAAACAAACTCGATGTCCTCCGCATATAAAGTTCTAGGAACGTCATCCACAAGGGTTTGAGGTAGCCTTTAGTAATGGCAGGAGAAGGATTCCTGCAAAGAGAGCTCTGTCAAAGGTGGACGTCAGGATGCCACCCCCTTTAGTTCATGCCTAGTTTAAATGACCCTTGCCCCGTGCTGCTTCTTCCAATCTTAGATCGGAAACTAAACTTCTTTTTGGAAGCAACAACATCCCTTTTTTATTTTTAGACATATATAACACCTTTTGAATCCATGGTTATGTTTAAAGTAGATAAGGAAAAGATCAACAAATCGTAGTTTTGTTTCTTTTAAGGATAATGATGTAAATTTATTAATTATATTATCAGAAAATAAAATACTCATTCTGTCTCTAATCAATTAAAAAAAATACCAAGATATTCCCACTGCAAAGATGATTCTATCATCAACCATTAGCCTATTATTGAAGGTAAAAACATTGTTCCGTCTAAAATGCAATGGGTTTAGGTGAATAGTGTTTTCACCTTTTCTTCTACTTTTTTATTTTTTGGATTACAGGTTGTTTCTAAAATATGATTTATAAAAAAAAATATTATAAAAAAATTATTTAATAATTTAGAAAAATCTTCCAGTTTGATTAATTTTGACTTTAGTGTCTCGTCAACTGACAGGATCATATTTTCATCCTTGCGGCCTTGAATTGGAAGAAGGCCCGGCTGACAGAGTCGATGAAAAGAGACTCAGGCAAGTTACTGAAATATTTTTTCCATGAAGAAGAATCAGTGCGATTTCCCCATATAATTTTGTAGAACCAGTCAGAATCCTTCTGTTTTATTATTTGCTACGCATGCTAAGATAACGTAACATGCCTTCACCTAACCCTTTGTTTTTTTCTTTCTTTCTTATTTAAGACTTTAAGAAAATGATTAACTACCCAATACGTTTTAGGTCTTGATCTTCTTCTGTTAGCTTCTTAAAGTAAGCTATCGAATCCAAATAACAAATTGATATGGAAATTTCAAGGAAGCAACAGCTGAATAGAAAATGGAAATTGATATCTAGAATGACATTTTTGGGCTGATCTTCTCAGCTTAAAATGGTCACTTGTTTCTCATGATCATCGCCCATCTACTAGAGTAAAGTCATTCAGTTCATTGAGAGTCATTTTTTATTGCTTTGTTGCTCAAAATGGCCACTCTTCTTCTCAACAAACTGTTAGACTCTGCTAAGGCTATTGAAGATGGTGATCTGAATCTTGCAGAGTCAGTTTTCAAGGAGGTTAAATGCCTAAATGATGCGAATACGAGCACAGCAACAAGAAAACTTGTCAGATTCTATGCTGAAGCGCTCATTCGGAGACTCTACAAACTGTATCCTCGAAATCCTACTCCATTAGCACCTTCCACGGATTCATATTACATCAGGTGCTGGCGATTTCTTCCTTTCGTATGGTTTGCAGAGAAAAGCAGCCACCATTCCATCCTTGATGCCGTTGTTGGAAAAAAGAAAGTCCATGTTATCAACTTCTCTAATATGGAATTCAATATGATGATTCGAGATTTGATGCGTGATCTAGTAAAGCAGGTAGGCAGTGGAATGTCTTTCCAAGTAACAAATATCAGACCTAAACTGTCAAACAACGAAGAGTACCTCCAAGAAATGGATCGCGTCCTAGCTGCAGAGGCTAAAACACTTCGCCTGACAGATTTCAAATTAGACCATGTATTTGCCAATACTGCAGCAGGTATTGTTGAATCCACTCTCAATCTCAAAAGAACAAGCGAGGACGAGGCGATAGTTGTGAAATGGGAGTTTGAACTACACAAATTGATCTTAGTGCCCGGTGCACTCGAGAAGGTTTTGTCAAAACTGAAGGAACTCAGACCAGAAATCATGGTAATTGTGGAACAGGAAGCCAACCACAACAGTCCTGATATCTTGGACCGACTTACCCAATCATTCCCATACTACTCCAGCGTATTTGACTCCATAGAGAAAGATACGACCGAATATGATCTCGAAAACAAGATATCGTGGGAGATGGATTTTAGGCGGCAGATCACTAATGTGGTGGCGCGAGAGGACATCCAGCATGCTGAGAGACATGAAACACAGGCTTGGTGGCGAGATCAGCTGCGTCGTTCAGGATTTCATCCTGTTCGCCAGTGGTTCAATCATATAAGGGGTTTTCTTTTCAGTGACTTGACTCAATACACTATAGAAGGAAAGAATGGATGTCCCTTCCTACGTCGATACACTGTCCCTCTAGTTATCACATCAGCATGGAAACCCGAACTTGCTCAGTCTGATGGAGGTACTGAACAATCTCATTCCACTCTGTGTTTCTCTTAAAACAAGAAATACGAAACTTTTTTTTTTGTTTCGAAAAAATGATATCAAACACCCATATTTCTTTACTATGATGATTATTATTATTGTTTATTTTTCGCTACAAATGAACGCCATTATATAAATGTCAGTTGGAAAAATATATTTGAGGTTAGCAACTATTCATTCATGTGTATTGAGTAAGGTCTTCTCTCACAATCCTGTAAAGCTCTTTGTCCTTGTATTTTGCATATTTTATTAATTTAATTAGAGGGAATGTGAGGTTTACTTGTAATTATTTGACCATTAAACTCTGAAATATCTCAATTCAAAAAGCTTAAACTATTAAATAAGAGTTCAAGAATGATTATATATTAGTCTATAACATGGTGAAATGCTAATCATGCAGGATCGGACAACAAGGAGAACATGGGCAGTTCAGAATCCATGTTGTTAGGTCTAGAGTTCAATGATCTTAGCATAATACAAAATGAATGCGAGGAAGAAGGTGATCCTACTATCATGAGAGAAGGAAACGTGTGGTCTTCAGAGGTACCCCGTCCTGTATTTGCCTGCATGCTTTTTATCAGATTGCTATTTGTTTATTATATAGATGTCTGGGGAAATTAATAGGGTACTCATATCTTTATATTTCTTTCATACATAAAGAGTTGATTGTCTATTAATTTTTCTAAATTCTATTATATCCTGCTATAATTCTTGCACTTCTCCTCGATGAATGAGATTGCTTCTACGGTTTTTGCAGTGCCCCTCAATCAATGAGATTGCTGCTTCAGCTGAGATATTTGACATATTGGAATATGTGTGTCATGTATATAAGCTGCCCCTGGCACTAACATGGATATCGGATGGCAGAGATCCTGCCAAAAATTATGAGGGAAAAAACGTTCTACGCGTTGAGGATACTGCTTGCTACGTCAATGATTTAGGAGCAACAGAATTTGTTGAGATATGTGCAGAATTTGATATTGAGGAAGGGCAAGGTGTTGCTGGAAAAGCCCTTCTATCAGATATTTATTTTGTCCCCGATGTCTCTGAACTCGATCCAGCTGATTATCCATTTGTTTATGAAGCATGGGAGTTTGGCCTTCATGGTGCTGTTGCAATCAAGCTAAGAAGCACTTGCAGGAGCAGTATGGATTACATATTAGAATTTTTTCTCCCTTCAAAAATGAGAGAAATTTCAGAAAAACAACTTTTGGTGAATAAAATACTATCTGCCTTGCAGAAGAGCTGTAGGAATTCATGGATAGTTTGTGGAATGGATTTAAATGTGGCTGATGTTGTTTCTGAAGTTACCGCTGCTGAGATGTCTGATATCACACTGATGCCTAATTCTGGCAACTCTCCATCAGCTTCTAATGCTGATGGTTCAAATCCAAATAATATCATGGGATGGAATATGCTTAGCCCAGTGGGTGACTCAGTGGAAATATATGAGACTGATGAAAAGGTGCATTTCTTAACATCAAATTTATCCTATAATTGAGCCCAGATTAAACATTGTAGTATATTATATTGCTTTCTTGATTGTCTCTTAACAGGAAACTGGAGAATCGAAAGCCATACTGGGACCTGCTTCAAATGCTGACAAGGAGATGGTCAACTTATCTATAAATAAATAATGGAAACAAATCTGAGGTGTAGGAGTTCTTCAATACTGAAAATCTCTGGATTATTATGGTGTTCTCAAGGCTGCAGCGCAGCACTAGACTGCACCTACAAAACAAGTCATGAACTCAAGAAACATCAGCGTTTTATCTTCTTCTTTATTTCCTCCCCTTTTCTTCTTTCTTCTCATCTGGTTTTTCTTGTTTCATAAAGATAAAGTTCATTGCAGCGCCACAAGAAAGATGAAGTTCGTCTTGAACTCACCAATCCAAACAAATACCCAGTCATGAACTAGACTGTTTTTCATCTTTGCTATCTATTTATAACTTTGTTCTGTCATGAAAAAATAAATGGGATCAATAGATTTTGACTTCTTTTCTTCTTCTTCATGATGGGTAAACCAGTTGCATAATTTTATACAGAATTGATATGCACAGAGTATACAAGAAACAAATGATATGAAGATTCTACAGCTCCCATTATTATATAAGGCTGGCTCTCTTTCTCTGTATCTGCACTTTTGTAATGTAGAAGTTCTACAGAAAATTATCAGTTGACAGAGCAAGGAAGAACAGCTAAATTATAGATGGCTTAGTGGGAGAGTTTAATAAACCAAATTAAATTTTAATTATGCATGAATCGTTTTTCTTTATGTTTCATGTCTCTTTTCAACAGCAGGCACAAGCGAAATCTTAATAAAACTTCATATCTGCAGATTCAATAAAGAACAAGAAATCATACTAGATGAAAACCTCCAAGACACAAATATTATTGTTTACATCTTAACCAGCCAGCCAATAACTTAATGAGCAAGTGGTCTAATGCTCTAAAACGAATCTTGAAAATTCAACTCCTTCAAAATTAACACAGGGGGCTTATGCTGACTGATTATATGTTAACCTTGTTTGGCTCCTTCATTAATTAGTACTTCAGTGGGGGGCAGAATGGCTCTTTCTGTTGGCTCTCGAATTTTAAAACACCCAATCAGAATATCAACGCATGCACTTCCACGAAGGCAACGACTGATTCTGAATATAATAATGCAGGATTAGGAGCTAATTTGCTTGCAAAGGCTTAATTAGGATTAGGTCCCGGATTAAAAGTTGTGGTCAGAAAACCGAAAGCTATGCAGAATCACTCCAAACTAGATTCGAAGTACCGTTTCCTTCCATCCTTGCACTGGTCTGACCTGTCAAGGCCGTAATCGATCTAGCACAGTCAATTTCATATATGATAGCTCAACTTATCTATAGCCTTCTACATCAATGTTTCTTGGTTGGAAGCTACTCATAATATCGAGTTTGTAGGCATTGTCATTGATGTTTTACTGCACCACCTCACAAGAGACCGATCATGAGTGAGCGCTGCATATACCAAGTCACCAGCCTCAAAAGTGACCTTCTTGTGATGACTATCTACCTGGGTTTTTTATTTAGCATTGTATATAGTGAGGAATTGTTTGCTCGAGCTAATCAATACGAGAGGAATAGTAGCCAACTCAAGTACATCGTACATAATTTCAAAAGGACTCAGCTCAGTAGTTTGATTTCTGGATCTATTATATCTGAACTTAGCTTGTGACAAGGCAAGGTCCCACTAAGTTACCCTAATTCCGCAATATATTCTTTAAATTTTGATTTACCATTTCTGTTTGTCCATCTATTAAATGATGGTAAGCACGATTGAAATTCAGCTTAATTCCCGTTTTCCCTCACAAACTATTCCAAAAATTGCTCATGAACTACAGAACTAGGTATTCTTGTTAGAGGTAATTGACCCAGGAATCTCCTGTAAATAAACCACCTTACCATTTTTTCCAAGAATAAGAATCAGTGCAATTTCCCAATGTAATTTTATAGGGGTGTTTGGGTGTGCTTTTCAAAAGCCCTTCTTAAAAAAATTACATTTTTTTATTTTAAATTAATATATTTTTTATGTTTTTAAATTATTTTAATGTACTGATTTTAAAAAATAAAAAATATTATTAATATATTTTTTTAAATAAAAAATATTTTATAAAATAACCACAACTATATTTTGTTAAAACCAGTGAGAATCCCTCTTCTTCTTATTTTTTCTAATTATTATTATTTCCTATCCATGTTAAGATGATGCAACATTGCCTGCACCAGACAATTTTATTTTTTAAGACTTTTTTAAGATATTGATCAACTACCTGTATAATACGCCATAATTAGGTCTTGGTCTTCTTCTATATTTAGCTTCTTAGATTTGGAAATTTGTTGTTAGCGAATAGCATGACAACATCCTGGGACAGGCTGACTATGATATAGTTATACTTATTTGGAAAAATCCTAGCTCGGCATTGGCCCTAACAATTATTATTGTTGAAACCCTTATTGTGTTCATATTCCACGCGCCGACAACGTTGAAGCTCTTGAGGTGGCGTGCTAATTAGATCCACAACTTCAATCTTTTCCAAGTTGAATTGACCAGATCCGATACTCCATAAATGTGAAAGACAGAAAAATAGAGCAGAGAACAGAAAGGAAATTGGGAGGAAGTTACCAGGAAATTAAAAAAAGAAGCGAACCCACCAAATAATCTTGTTTCTCGCTTTGAAAAATCCTAAATCTCACTCTTAAGTTATTTATCTGTGTTTGATCTCTTGACCTCTTGATTTAATAGTTTTTTATGGGTTAAATAACCTTGCTGACTACGCTTAGACATTTATTTTTTTAGTCAAGACTTTGATTTGTAGTAATGAAAGCGCCAGTTGCTGCTCTCCCTATCCTCTTGCAGGCACGTCTTCTCCACAAACTCTCTCTGTGCTTTATCATTCAGATACATCTATCCATATAGATGCATCAACTCTATCCGTCACCACACGTTTGATTTGTAACTGGGTCTTCTTCTCAACCAAATGTTAGAGTTGCTTGCAAGAATTTGATATTAGGAGCTTATTATAACACTCAACTCATAGCTTACTTTGTGTAAAAAAAAAAACAAAAATGGACACTTCTCCTCTCAACAAATTGGTGGATTGTGCTAAGGCCATTGAAGGGGGTAACCTGAATGATGCAGATTTGCTCTTGAAGGAGATTATAGCTTCCAACGAATCCTTATCAAGAGCAACAAAATCACTCGTCAAGTACTATGCTGAAGCTCTGGTTCGGCGACTCTATAAACTTTATCCTCGGAATCTTACACCGTTAATACCTTCCGGCACGGATCGGCTTCCCGAAACAGACTACCCATTTTCTCCCTTCTTCTGCTTCGGTGATTTTACAACCCTCGACCCCGTGAGGGATGCCATAAAAGGAAAGCTAAGAGTCCACATTATTGAGTTCGGAATTGTGGTAAGTTTCTGGCGGTACTATGATTTGTTTCGTGATGTCACCAGGCAGTCAACAGGCCCGATATCGTTCCGCTTGACGTTTGTCGGACCAGTTCTGTCCTTAGCTGCTGACCATACCCAAAAGACACTTGAGAGACTTCACGGAGAAGCCGAAAGGTTTGCTATTGACTTTGAAGTGAGACATCTGGTTGCTAATAGTGCTGCTGATATTGTTGATTCTGTTCTCAAACTCACAAGAGCAAGTGGGGATGAGACGATTGTCGTGAAATGGAAATTTCAACTCCACAAACTGCTCACACTAACAGGTGCAAGCGAGAAGGTTTTGTCAAAATTGAGAGAACTGAAACCAGAGATCATGATAATTGTTGAGCAAGAAGCAAGCCATAATGGTCAAAATCTCTTGGACTGTTTCAGCAAGTCATTCCAATATTACTCCATTGTTTTTGACTCCCTAGACAAGGACAACGTACACATTAACTCCGACGGAGTCCGCCGCAAGGTGTTTTGGGAGATGTCCTTCAGGCGTCAGATTTGTAAATTGGTGGCTCCAGGAGGCACAGACCACATTGAGCGACATGAGACATTCGCTTATTGGCAAGACAGATTACGTCGTTTTGGGTTTCACCATTATCGCTTCAAGCCCCAATCTTTTAGCAATTTCTGTAGAGAACAAATGCCCGAGTACAGCTGGGAAGAAAAGGATCGGCATCCACAGCTAAGAAGGAAGGGAATCCCCTTGGTTTTCAGCTCAGCTTGGAAACCTGATCCTACTCAGCTCAATAGTGGTGAATAATCTCATTAGCATAATTAGCATATTTTTTCCCCAATAATTTCGATCCATCAATTAGTTATTCTAACATGCTGGGGTGAAATCATCATCATATATGCAGGGTCAAATATGGAGTTAGATGAAGAGAATTATTCTACATTCCATGAAAACCAGCCTGATGATCCTCACATAATGACAGAAGAAATTATTTGGTCTGAAAAGGTATTCATTGTATTTTTTTTTTAGTTCATAAAACTAACAAAAATAAATTAAATAGGATGGTAACAAACACTTGTACATCATTTCGAGATAAAGAAACTCCTTAATATAACTAATAATAGAGCAAAAAAATTTGAAATTGATTGAAAGAAAGAATAGGGAAGGGTAAAATGCATTGACAAATTTGTTGTTGGGACACTCAAGTATTCAAACACATAAAAATTTATATGGTTCGGCAACTTGTCTACTCCACGAAGCTATTAGTTTGTATTAATCACTCAAAGAAATAATATAAATAAAAAAAAGGAGAAAACTCTTCTCAACTCAACTCTACACTCAAGTTCTCTCTACTGCTCTCACTCTTTCGGTTTTTCACTCTGTATATCACACACATCTTCAGCTCTTTAGCTTTTCTATTTATAGACAAAGTTGGGGAGACATAGGGCATGATTTATACAACCAATTAATCCTCCATTAATGTCAAGTGGGAGATTAGGTATTCCTACTTGCATACAATGGAGGTGGGACAATGTTTGTCTCCACTAACAGTCTTCTACTTGGAAACAAACAATGAAATTATTTTTTCTCCTTGAAGACCAACTGAAGTTTTACACAACTTCAATTTATTAAGTGTAACTCCATTGGTTAACATGTCAGCAGGATTCTTGCTTCCACAGATCTTTTCTAGCAGTAGTTGTTCATCGTCTAACAATTATCGGATAAAGTAATATTTTATCTGAATATGCTTAGTCCTGCAGTGAAATGATGGATTCTTGGCAAGGAAGATTGCACTCTAACTGTTGTTATACAAAGTACCCTTTCCATTCATCTTCCTCAATTTTTTTAGAAAACTTTATAGTCATACTAAACTTTATATACAAAGCACAACATGTTCTGCTTCTGTCGTTGAAAGAGCGACTATTTTTTGCAAGGTAGAACTCCAAGAAACAGCAGTGCCTCATATAGTATATATATATATCTTGCAGTACTTTTCTGTTATCAACATCTCTTGTTAGATTAGAGTCTACAAAACCTCCAAGTTTCAAATCACTAATTATAAAGGTAAGACATATCTTCGATGAATCTTTTAAGTACCTCATAATCCATTTTACCACCTCTCAATGCTGCTTTTCAAGATTGCTCATATATTAACTTACAATTCTCACTACATGAGCAATGTCTTGTCTGGTACAAATTATAACATACATCAAAGAGCTGATAACTAAGGCGTATAGAATCTTATCCATGTATTTGTATTCTAGCTTAGTTTTTGGTGACTGGTCTCTGTTGAGCTTGAAATGATTTTTCAGAGATGTACTTACTAGTTTAGCATTATTCATACTAAACTTGTTGAGAACCTTCTTGACATACTCTGTTTATGAAAGCTTTAATATGCCTTTGTTTTTATCTCTGATGATTTTCATACCAAGTATTTGTTTAGCAGCTCTTAGATCCTTCATTTCAAACTGTTTTAACAACTGTCATTTTAACTTGTCAATCTCTTCCATGCTGGATCCTACAATAAACATATCATCCACATGTAACAATAGAGTGATATAGGAATTATCAAAATATTTGACATAGCAACAATGATTAGCTTGACATCTTGTGTATCTCGAATTATACATGAAGTTGTCAAACTTCTTGTACAATTGTCTTGGAGCTTACTTCAAACCATATAGGTTTTTCTTTAACTTACAGACTTGGTTCTCCTTTCTTTATATTACAAACCCCTCTGGTTGTTGCATGTAAATGTCTTCCTCCAATTCACCATGAAAAAATATATTTTTTTTTACATCTAATTATTCAAGATGTAAATTTTCTACAGCTATTATCCCTAGAAAAACTCTGATTGTTGTGAGCTTTATAACTGGAGAAAATATCTCAAAGTAGTCAATCCCTACCCTTTTACAATAAGTCTTGCCTTAAACCATTTGCTTCCGTCATACTCAGTCTTTACTTTGTAAACCCACTTGTTTTGTAAAGCCTTCTTTCCTTCAAGTAGTGTGGTTACCTCACAAGTCTTGTTTTTCAACAACAACTTCATCTCGTCCTTCATGGCTATCTCCCACTTGCTTAAGTTTCCATCTTGTAAAGATTCTTTATAAGTTAATGGTTCACTACCATTTGTCAGCAAAATATAATGTAGTAGAAGTGTGAATCATTATAGGGGCTTTACAATCCTTGAAGACTTGCGAACATAAACAACTAGTTCACTTGGCTCTGCATCTTCTTGTGTTGTAGCAGGTACAGATATGCTTGAATCTTCTTGTGAAGACTCTTGAGTTTTTTTCTGCTCGATAACATCAGGAAGCCCTTCTAATCATATGAATTCAAACTTTTATGAACTTGTATCTGAATCAGCCATATTTGTTTCTGTACTTAATCTATTTTTATACAAAACTTTTTCGTTGAAGATCACATTCCTGCTTCTGATAATCTTTCTATTCTGATCATCCCAGAACTAAAATCCAAATTCTTCATCTCCATAGCCAATGAAGAAACAATGATTGGATTTGGAATCTAGCTTGTTACGAGCATCAAAATCTATATGCACATAAGAAACACACCTAAAGACCTTTAAATGAGAGAGTTGTACTTCTATTCCTCTTCATACTTTCTCGGGTAGTTTAAATTTCAAAGGAACTGATGGTCCATGGTTAATCAAGTAAACTGCAGTGTGAACTATATTAACCCAAAAGGTTTGAGGTAACCCAGAATGCAACCTCATGCTTCTAGCTCGTTCATTGATGGTCATGTTTATCCGTTCAGTAATGTCATTCTGTTGTGGTATGCTTGAAATGGTCTTTCCCATTCTAATACCTTTGATAACACAATACTCTTTAAAACCTCCATCAATGTATTCTCCTCCATTATCAAATCTTAAGCATTTCAACTTCAGACCTGATTCAGTCTTAACCATAGCCTTTCATTTCTTGAATGTTTCAAACATATCAGATTTATTTTTTAGAAAGTAGACCTATATCTTCTTACTGAAGTCATCAATCAAAGTCATATAATACCAAGAACCTCTAAGAGATGCTACTGAAGTTGGTCCCTATAAATCTTTGTGTACCAGTTTTAGCTTTTTTAGTCTTAAAGTCCTGTCAACCTTTAAAAAATTGAGTTTCTTCTGTTTTTCGAGAACATAATTTTCACAAATATCTAGATTAATATTTTATTAACTCTAGTAGCTTTCCCTTTAACTGAAGTATCTTCATCCCTTTTTGGCTCATATGGCCAAGTCTATAGTGTTATAACTATGCTTGATTTTCTGCTTCAGTAGAGGCAATAATATCTGCAGATTTTATGGTCATATACAGGGTGTGATTTTCTTTCCACGAGCCAAAACCATTGCTCCCTTTGATACCTTCAACATACCTTCAAAAAAAAAATTGAATGACCATTATTATCAAGTTGTTCGATTGAGATCAATTTCTTCTTTAATCCAAGAACATGCCTTACATTTTGCAAGTTCCATATAGATCCATTTATTGTCTCGATTTACACATCTCTTATACCCACAATATCCATTAGTTGTCCATCGATCGTATAGATTAACATCATGATCTCTGGTAACATAGTTTTGCATCGTTTCATGGTGCGGTATAGAGTAGAATAAAGCACTAGAATCAAGGATCCAATCATCAAGTGGACTTTGTACATAAAGAATTAAAGCATCTTATACCTCATTTGGAATGGCGTTTGCAGGGTTAGCTTCAGGTTTTTTTGGTTTTGTGCAATTTCTTATAAAATGACCAGGTTTCCACAATTCCAACATTCAACCTGTTTTCTAGGTCCAGACTTGCTTTTACTTATGTACCTTGATTTTGATATGCTCTTGGATAAGCCTCTATCATTTCTCCTTCTTTAAATGTTGATGTTGAGAGCTGAACCTAAACTTGAGCTTTCACTTGAGTCTTTCCTTTACACTTCTTCAGCTAAAATAAAGTTTCAGATGTTATCATATTTCAGTTTGGATTTTGCGGCTGAGTTGCTTACGGCTATTCTCATACCTTCCCAATTGTTTGGAAGTAAAGCTAGCAAAATGAGTGCACATATCTCATCATCAAACTCAATCTCAACAAATAATAATTAATTCGTGATGGTTTAAAGTTGTTGAGATGTTGGGTAACAAAGGTGTTTTCTATCATCTTCAAGTTTAATAACTTCTTCACTAAGTGTACTTTATAATTTGCTGGGAGCTTCTCATACATCTGAGACAAGGCTTTCATCAATCTTGCAGTGGATTTTTTTTTGTAACATTATAAGCAATTTTTTTTTATAAGGATAGCCAAATAATGCCCAAAACCTGTTTATCAAGAATTTGTCTATCTTCTTCTGATATATTTTCTAGTTTGCTCCCCAACAAAGAAAGATGAAGTTTCTTCCTATATAGATAGTCTTCAATTTGTATTTTCCAATATCTAAAATCTGTTCCATCAAATTTTTTCAATTCCAGCAACCTTTATTTCATCTGCTATTTTTAATATATCTTAGATTTAAATATGCCAAATTTGACCTTACAAATGTGTCCGGAATGGCTCAAAATATTAGAAACAACACTAAAATCACCCAAATCAGACTTTGGGATGACTTAGATTTTGTCAATCAAACTTTTAGATCATTGGACGCTGCAGATAAAGCCACGTGTCAAAAGGAATAGTGATTGTGTCACACTGTATCAAAACTCATTATGTTGATGTGGCTATGATGACATGTCAGACACATAAGCAAAATAGGCCCATATATGATGACGTGACAGATCCACATGGATTTTCTTCCTAGCATGTCGTTGCTAACGTGGATAGTGACATGTCAGGTGGCGTGACTGCTGACTATGTAGATTTGTTGTTGTGGCTGCTGACTGTATGCTGACATGTCGAGTCAACCCAATTCAATTGCAAATACTCGGGTGAAGAAGACGAGTGTGGCTCTTTGGTGCGGGTAGGTAGTGTTGTCGTCGGGCCGTGTTGGTGCGTACAGGCATGCAGGATGTCGGTTCTTCACCAGGTTTTCACTAGTGGATTCGTCTTGTCTTTCTCTACATAATGGTATGTTCAAAAACACGTTTTAAGAACTTTGATTTTTGAGTTTGGATCAAACATCCTCTTTTTCAAGAACAAGCTTTGATAACAGTTGTTGGGACATTCAAGCATTCAAACACACACAAATTTACATGGTTTGATAACTTACCTACTCCACGGAGCTACTGATTTGTTTTAATAACTTAAAGAGACAATACAAACAAAGAGGAGGAGAAAACTCTTCTCAACTCAACTCTACACTCAAGTTCTCTCTACTGCTCCCACTCTCTCGATTTTTCACTCTGTATATCACACACATCTTCAGCTCTTTAGCTTGTCTGTTTATAGACAAGGTTAGGGAGATATGGGGCATAAATTATGCTATGATTTATGCCACAAATTAATCCTCTATTAATGACAAGTGGAAGATTAGATATTTCCACTTGGATACAATGAAGATGGGATAATGCATATAATGGAGGTGGGATAATGTTTGTCTTCACTGACACTTGACACTTGTCACATTCCATGATTGCAGATTTAGTTTTAATGTGATTGTATTATTTTGTTTTCTACAGTGCTTCTCAATCAATCAAATTGCTGCTTCAGCTGAGATATATGACATTTTGGAATATACATGTAATGTACATAATCTACCTCTGGCTCTCACATGGATTTCAGATAGAAGAGACTGTAATGTAAATTCAAATGGGAAACTTCGAATAGTTGAAAGTGCTTGCTATCTGAATGACATAACAATGGAAGGGTTTCTGGAGGCATGTGGACAACACCATCTTGAGGAAGGACAAGGTGTAGCTGGAAAAGCACTTCAATTAAATGGCTTGTACTTTACCCCTGACGTTTCCGAGCTTAGTGCAGATGCTTATCCATTTATTTGTGATGCCTGGGAATTTGGCCTTCACGCTGCTGTCTCATTCAAGCTAGAAAACATTCACATGAGCAGAGTTGATCACGTTTTAGAATTTTTTCTCCCAACAGAAACAAAGGATGTTTCAGAACATAAACTTTTGATAGATGGGATCTCTTCTATCCTGCAGAAGAACTGTAGGAATTCATGGGTAATTTCTGGCATGGAATTATCTGAGGATAACATGGACTCTGTAGTTAGATCTGAAGGGGCTATTTCTGACCGCTCTCTACCAGCATCAGTAGACAAAGGTAGTTTCAATACAAATGGTATGATCATAGCTAGCGATGCGGTGAACGCAACTGACCATGGAATAGAAATTGGTGTTGAAGCTCATGAACAGGTGATTTTCTTAATTGATTGTCTCTCTGTCGTAATATTCTTGATAACGCATTTGAGTTGTGGCTGTCAGTAAACGCCATGGCGTCTTGCATGTTCAGAGTCTTAATTAAGTTGCTTTCCTTTCTCGGCATAACAGTACATATTTCCTTTCCTTCGTCTATAATATCTTTATATGATCAGAAACATCATCGATCCATATATTTAATTTTTAATATGATAAAAAAATCACGCATGTATTCACTTAACAAATCGACTTTTTTGTCGACAATCCTCTTACAAGTAATCAATTAAATATGTTTACTCCGCTCTTGGTCTTCTCTTAATAGGATGTGGGAGACCAAAATTTTACTTTTGAAGCAGCTTCAACTGGAATCACGTCTATCTTGCAACAGAAATCTAGGAATTCATGGAAAGATTTCTCTCAGCAATTAAGTGGGGCTAATTTTAGCTCTGAAGTTAGCATAGAGAATTTCGAGACAAGTGACGTCAGACCAGCGGGTATTTCAGACAGCTATTACAGCTTGAATTCAAGTGAAGTCAGGAAATTCTGCAATATTTCTAACCCAACAAGTGATGGTGTGGAAGTACAGGAGGCTCATGACCAGGTACATCCTCAGCAACAAATCTTTCAATTTTGTATATATTTAATTTTTAATATGATGCATACATTTACTCTTCTTCAGCTTAACAAATCGACTTTCATTACGACAGTTCTCTTACATGTAGTCGATTAGATATCTTTACTCAGCTTAGTTTTCTAATAATAGGAAATGGGAGAACAAAATTCTACATGTGGAGCAGCTTCAAATGAAATCACCTCTACCTTGCAAAAGAACCACTGGAAGTCATGGAAAGACCATTCCAGTGAATTCATGGAATTATGCAATATTTCTAACCCAGCAAGTGATGGTGAGGAAGCACAGGAGGCTCTTGACCAGGTAGGTGCTTAACACCTTACATTTGCCGTTCTTGCAGCGCTGATTGGTTTTCATGTGGTCAATATCTTACTACTTGGCTATCAACTGACAGGAAGTCGAGGAACAAGAATTTACATGTGTACCAGAAGCTCCAAGCCCTGATAACGAGGAGGGCGGCAGGGGTACTTCTCGTTTGAATGCAAGCGCTAGAAACAAACGAAGGAGGACATCAGAGGTGTGGCGATACTTTGAAGAAGTTACAGAAAATGGAGAAATATGGGCCAAATGCAAAAGTTGTAGTACTAGATATAGAGGGGAAAGCACAAGGGGAACTACAAATCTGCACAAACACCTAAAATCATGTGCAGGAAAGAAATAAAAAGGCTGAAACAGAACTATCCTTCGCCTTTAAAACTTAACAAATCCATGTATTTGAAGAAACATAGTTTGTTTTCAACTTTTGACTTGATATTGAAGTTGTGGTCTATGAGTCCTATCAAATGTTCCTCAGGAATTGAAGTCGTCACTGCAATATTTAGCATCCTCTGCTGCTAGTGAAGTAATGAGATTTCCTGATAGTGAAGTTCCTTATCCAGTTTTATTGAATTTCTTCTTCGATTTCCTACCTCCAATTGTGCCATACTAACACTTTCTCGCTAATAAATCATTTAGAACATAGAAAATCAAGATTACTATTCGGAAATACTTTTCTAATTTACATGTGTTCTAGTTTTATTGATATTTAATACAACTTAGGACCGACGAAGTTATGACAGTTTCGCAGAGCATAAAATGTAACAGAGTCTGATCACACTAAATTTGAACACGAGGAATATTGCATTTCAGAATACTAAATACAACCACCTAGAGGCAATTGCAGATCGCAATAGCGATCAAGGAAATGATATAGACTGCCCATATAGCACATTTGATGCCAAGAGGAAATGGAATTGCTATGGCGAAGAAAAACGTTGTGGCTGCGAGGAAGAATGCAACTTTTTCCCACAATTTGGATGCAGTAGGAAACTTTTTTCCAATAAAGTGTCAGATGAATAGAGAAGCAAAAATAGCTCCAATAGCTAAGGAAAGGAAATTGATGGAGTTATGGAGTTCAGATTCAGCAACCTGTTTGTACTGAATTGTGATTTGAAGTGCTGCCGTGAAGCACAGATTCAAGAGTGTCTTCGTTAATTCCATGTCCAAGTCCTGCTTCGCATCAAGAATAATGTTTCGCCGTGATTCGTTGATGGTAGGAGGAGGTAGCTCCCGCGCTCGTGTTGGTGATTGTGGAGAAGGTGGACGCTGTGTTCGTGGAGATTGCGAGTCTGAGGTGGTATCAGAAGAAGAAGGCTGTGGTTGTGATGATTGCGATTCCAGGTCTGTATTAGGAGAAGAAGACGGTGATTTTGATGGCAGCTGTGGTGTTGTTAGGTGCCAGAGTTGGGACAAACATGCTGCAACCCAAAGAAAAAAATCCTTGATGATGGCTGGCGCTGAAACTGCCACGATAGCCTTCTAGAGAATGCTCAAGCTTCTTGTTTGTTTTGAAAGGGTTTGGATTATGGAAAGTGTAGCTAGTAACAAAATGTATGAAGAAGGTAGTTATAAGAGAGAAAAATGTGGGGATTGATGTAGCTACTGGAAGGTTGAGTGAACGGAGACATCACAGACTCCGATGCTGTGTTCGAGAGATGGAGGAGAAGTTCGCAATTTTGATGGCAGGCGTGATGTTATGAGGTGCAAGAGTTGGAACAGAGATTCTGCAACCCGAAGCGAGAAATGATAAAAAACATCAGACTTAATTGGCACATGGATACACTTACATGAAATAAATTTAATTATCAACAAAACTTGCATAGTAAACCTGAATAAATCAGACTTAATACCATCACGTGTTTGTATTGGTAAGGTTGGATCATGAGATAAGAAATTCAGATACAAAGTAGTATAAATTTCTTACCCGTGATCTTGATGTTGATTCCAATCTGTCTTTCCTGAGCGTCAACAAGAAGAAAACAAAAAAAAAAGAATATCAGAGATTAATGACGGTCATCGTAGAGAAAAGTGGCAAATGTAAAAAAGAAACGATGGTACGGCAGAAACAAAGGATCACTTACCCATGATTTTGGAGGAACCGAGACACGATGAGAGACAGTAAGAGAGCTGTACTAAGGAGAGAAGATAACAAGGGAAGCAATTGCATACAGATTATAGATATTTGTAGCGTGTTTTTTTGACATAGATACAGATTGCAGAACGAGATTGCGTCTGTATTTTAAATAAAATGTAGATATAACTTGTTTGATAAATAAATAAAATATATTTTATTGCGTATGGATTTTATATAATTTCACATCCAAAACACAAAAAAAAAAAAATAGTATTTTATTGCTTTTGTGTACATTGTACTATATACTGTTCATCTTAATTAATTAGCATGAGTCGTGTAGCAATTAGCATGAGCTGGACTGGTTTCGGCTGTACTAGATTCGGTTTAAAATTTAAAATATATTAAATGAGGTTCGATCTAATAAAATAAAAATTATTTTTTATTTTTTAATTATATTTTATTTTAAAAATTAATGTTTAATATTATTTAATGGCACTATATAAATTAGATAAAAATCATTTAATGACCTAGTATTTACAGAATTTAATAACAATCTCAATTTTGTTCCTGATTATATTTTACCTGATGTTGTTACATGCTTAAAAAACCAAAAAAAATGAGATACTTGTCGGATGTATTTCATACATGATGTAATTGTAGACAGTTTAATTGAATAATAAAAATTATTTTGTATAAAATATTATTTATTTCATGATGTAATAATAATAGTTAAATCTATAATATTTAAATTAAAAACCATCAATGTTAATATATATTTTTTAAAATTATTTTATAACCTCAATTTCAAAAACATTATTAACCAAATATATTAAACTATTTTTTATTCAATCTTAATTTCAACCATAGTTTTAACCAAAAAAATTATAGAAACTTAGTTCTTGTTAGATGTATTTCATACATAATGAAATTGTTGATGGTTTCATGGAATAATAAAAAAATATTTTATATAAAATATGATTTATTTTATGATGTAATAGCAATAGTTAAATCCACACTATTTAAATAAAAAATTATCAATATTAATATATATTTTTTAAAATTATTTTCTAATAACAATAGTTAAATTCAAAATATTTAAATTAAAAATAATTATTATTAATATATATATATATATATTTAAATTATTTTATAATCTCAATTTTAAAATCATTCTTAACCAAACATATTAAACTATTTTTTCTTCAACCTTAATTTTAACCATAATTTTAACCAAACATCTATTTTTTCAAACTAATCTCAACTAAAAATATTTTTTATAAAATAATTTTTTAAAATTATAATAGCAACAACTCTTATAATATCAAATGCGATAATACACGGGCCAAAATTACATAAAACGTTGTAATTTCTTTCCTGGGGTTTTGCCTCCTTTTTAAAACTAAATTATTTTGGATCCATAGAGGAGTGCCCTCAGACACCATCACTCAACTATGGGACCAACGTAAGAAAATAGGGTTCGAGACACGCCCAATGTGAAAAAATGGGGTTGGAGTTTGTTCCATAGTTGAGTAGGTCCCACTTTCCACCGTTGTATTATACACGGGTCCATTCTCTCTCTCTTAACGGAGTCCACATACAAGCTCTATTCTGACAAAATCAGGGGAAATTAAGGATCGAACGGGGAGAACAATTCTTGATTACACAGTGGTTCCTTTGGAAAATTCGAAGAATATCTCATTTAAAATGCTCTGACAAATTCTTTTTGTTTATTTTGTAAATTACGGTGATTGCACTTAAAAGTAGAAATGTTTCTTGTTATTTTATAATTATGATTTTAAAACTTTATCCTTCTATGACTTGATAGTTAGATCAGGTAAAGTTTTAATAAAAATAAAAATAAAAATAAAATTGATTTGTATGACCTGATAAAATTTTTAAGTTAAATTATAATTTGGTTAGCTAAAAAACATTCATTCAAGACCTTGATTTGTTTTCATTTTAATTTTTTATAATTTAATAAATTATTTTAAGAATCCTATGATTTGATTTTTTTATTTTATAATTAAGTTTTTGAATATTACACTTTACAATTTAAATTAATTGCTTAATCTAGGAGAACTCCTTAATTTCTTAAGCTTAGAAATTTCAGTCATGCTCAAAATATTAGCAAAGAAAATCACACAACAAATGTTCCTGCCAAGCACCTTCTTGGTTTACTTGGTAACTAGCTGTGGATTTCTTAGATTGAGAGAGCAAGAGAGAGATAAAAGGGAGATAATTTTGTGTTTATTCTGTACGGGTAGATTTGTTAAAGAGGTCGGAAACCACACTTATCTTGCAACGAGCACCAACGGTGGGGTGGGGGTGGTGGCAAGGGGAGAAGGATTGTTGGGAGTTAGTGGGTGGTAAATATCTACTTAGATTTTTTTTTTGGTTGTTGATGAGGATTTATTGCTAATATCTAAATTTATTAGGTTTTTTTTATTTGATTGATAAGTAGGTTTTGATTTATTGGATAGTTGTATTTCGATTTGGGATTTAATATTAAGAAAATAAGTGATGTAATTATGATTAAATTCTATACTTTAATATATATTAGGGTATTATTTTTTTTTGTTGATTTTCAAAATCTGTTTTGACTAAAATTACAAAATATAATATTAAAAAACTTGGTTGTAAAGTAAAAAAATAATAAAACCATAAAATGCTCAAAACAATTTACTTTTTTTAAAAAAATAATAATATTATTTTATAAAATAAAAAAATTAAATTGATCTGACTTAAGTTACCATTCAGACCTTTCTATAAATTAGATTTAATTGAAAACCATGCTTGTAATTAAAAAAATACATATTTAAATGAATCATAATTAATCACTAAAGACTTTTACTTTTCAGGATATCTACCATATTTTGTGTTTTGTAGTTTCAAATCTCTTGAGAGGATTATGAGTTTTTTTTTATAAATTACATTGTTTAGATTGAAAGTAAATGATATTGTATTGATCACTTTGAGGCTGTTGTAATTGCGTTGTAAGCAATGTTTTTAAAGCTTTTGAAAATAATTCTTCTGGTTTAAAATTATTTTTTATATATAAAAAATATTTTTAAAATAAAAAATATTATTTTAATATGTTTTCGAAATAAAAACCACCGCAAGGTATTTGCACCACCAGGTAATCTGAGTGATTCGCAGGGTAACATTTTGAGACTTTAATAAATTTTTTTTTAATTCTACTTAATTAGAACCTAAAACCGGACTCAGAACAGACCTTAGATTGCAAATTTACTATGCCAGTAGTCAAGGTTTAATAACTGTACTAATCTCAGACCTTAGATTGCAAAGAACCAGGTGCTTAAAACTTGAAATCCTCATTGAAGGAAAAAAACTTAAACAGAAACAATGAGAAAATGTATTGAAATCCCCATTTTTGACAAGAAACGGGAGTAAAGAATAAATGAGCCTTGTGATCATCATCAGTGCTCAAACATGAAGAAGTAATGTTCACTTGCATATTTGCTCTTGAGCTTGTGATCAGTTGAGTGATAACATGTTGATAACCACAATTCTTCAAGAAAATTTCAGCTAGGAGCATTCCTCAAGTCTTGCACAGACACCACTTTACACTCACAGTGGAAAATGGGTCCCTTTTTCTTGACGTGTAGAATTTAGTGGGACCCAGAAAATTTTATGGGACCCAAAAAAACATGGCCTCCGTGCTGGAGTTAGTGGGTCGCACTTCGACTTTCGATTTCAGGTCTCCGGGTGGGCAAGACCCTTCTATTAGATAATGACGCTTTTTTGTTCTCAGTAGCCGGTGGGTCCCAACTCACGCATTGATAACATCATTCATAGCTACCCCCGCTTCTTCTCCTAGCATTGACGACCTCAGAGTCGCCGTCCCCACAACGCACCAGCAGGAAGGCGGTGGATTTACGGGAGTGCTCTCACGCAAATGAAATGAACTTGATCCATTTCAAATTCTCAAATACTCCTCCATTTTTTTTAAAAATGGAACTTTTTAGGATTTTTTTTGGGTAAAAAGATGATTTTATACTCAATAAAAATATAATTTGGATGAATTTTTTAAATGAAAATAAATTTTAGGGATCATTGTTTTTTTTTTCTCATATGAAAAGTGTTAACTTTTCTTTCATTTAATAGAAAAATAATATTTTTATTGAATCTCAATTCGTTATATTTTTCATTTAATGTCTCATACAATTATTTTCATTAGGTTATTATCAAACCCAACAATCATTTTGTTCCTTTTTTCCCCGAAGAATATTATGCATCAAGTAAAATGCAGTAAAGGAATTACTTTCCTTATTCTTAGCGCGTTTTACTAAGCTTATAAGCAATGTTTATAAGCTTCTAGTCAGGACCCGTTATAGTCCTGAAGATGTTAATAAATTAATATTATTGATATAGACAGTAGAATATTATTCATCAAAAGCTTTTCATCATAAAATTCTCTCTTTATATGGGCATGGGTTAAATTTCTTAATTTATCTTATTGTTGAAGTTTGAAAACTATCCATTTGAATAGAGATGATGCGAGAAAAATCAAAGTTGATAGACTGACGGAAAAGAAGACGAACGCTAATTGTGTTTCTATGGAAAAAGTGCCAAAAAAGAAAAATGGCAACTCACGCGCGGTACCATTTCTCAGTTACGCGCAGAAAGAAAATTGGTGCTGTTTATTTAAAATTTGTGTTTCTTTTTCCTCGAAAAACCCATGCATGCTCCTTTGCTCTCTCAGAGTATAAGTATAACATTTTCTACGTGCAATTGCTTCACTTGTTATCTTCTCTACTTCCTCCAACTCTCTTACAGTTTCTCAGCGTGTCTCGGTTCCTCTAAAATCATGGGTAAATGATCGTTTCCCTTTTACATTTCCCACTTTCCTCTACGTACGATATGACCTTTATTAATTTCTGATATTCTTTTTTCTTTGTTTTCTTCTTCTTGATGCTCAGGAAAGATCAAGATTGGTGCAATCAAGATGAAGATCGTGGGTAAGAAATTTTATGTACTACTTTGTATCTGAATTTCTTATCTCATTATCCAACCTTATCAATACAACCAGCTGATGGTATTAAGTCTGATTTATTCGGGTTTATTATGCAAGTTTTGTTGATAATTAAATTTATTTCATGTAAGTGTATCCATGTGCCAATTAAGTCTGATGGATTTTATCATTTCTCTCTTTGGGTTGCAGAATCTCTGTTCCAACTCTTGCACCTCATAACATCACGCCTGCCATCAAAACTACGAGCTTCTCCTCCTAATATTGACGATCTGGAATCGCAATCATCGCAACCCCAACCTTCTTCTTCTAATGCCACCTCAGAATCACAATCACCAACAGGAGGGCGGATGCCTCTTACCATCAACGAATCACAGCGAAACAATGTTCTTGACGCGAAGCCGGACTTGGAAACGGAATTAAAGAAGACACTCCTGACTTTGTTCTTCACAGCAGCAATTCAAATCACAATTCAGTACGGACAGGTTGCTGAATCTGGAACCCACTACCCGATCATTTTGATCTCTTTGGCTACTGTAGCTATCTTTGCTTCTCTATTCGTCTCACCGTTAATTGCAAAAAAGATTCCGACTGCATCCAAGGTGTTGGAGAAAGTTGCGTTCTTCCTAGCAGCCACAACGTTTTTCTTCGCCATAGCAACTCCATTCGCTCTTGGCATCAAATGTGCTATATGGGCAGTCTACATCATGTCGTTGATCACTCTTGCTATCTGCACTTGCCTCTAGGTGGTTCTAAAATGCAAAATTTGACAGTTAACTGTCATTACTTCCATTGTACTACGTTGTATTAATATCAATAAAAGCAGAACTCTGTCAACAATCAATTCAGCCCGATTATTTTTTGGTACATTTCTTTTTAATTTTTACTTTAACTCTCCAGGTCTCTCTGTCTAGGCATTTTCATTTTTTTTTGTATATGATAGCTTGTTATTTCTTCGTCAAGATTTTAGACGTTGACAATACTTTTTTCTTGTTTTTTTTTTATGAATATAATTAAGATGGCGAATGCATAATACATTGAAGATCGAGTGAGTTGATTTATTTTATCTAATTATAACACTTTCTAGGAAGAGTACTACAATTAATATCCTACTAATAAAACACCCTGATTAAAAAGTGGCTGCATGTATGCGTATTGAGAAGAATTGATAACAGAAGTATGGCACTTTAAAAAGAAAATATTAAAGATAAAAATACATCCTTAAATACAAAGGACTCACGAAGGAGCTCCAATAAGCTGATAAATACAACATTTTCTTGATCAAAACGCGGCATATTATGGTTCCGAAAATTAGTAGCAAGGGAAACGAACTTATTTACATAATATTATTTTGTAAGAAAACTTAGTCTCGATTAATGTATAAATTAATTCAAAATGCATCCTTTATTATTGAAAAAATTAATAGCAACGGAAGTTATATTTAAAAAAAAATCAGAGTGATATATATAGTATGCTTTACTGAGATCTCTTGATCCCTCCCCTTTACTTACCTAGATGGTTGTTGTCAGTTGATAATTAAGGGGTGGAGGTGAAAAATATCCAGAAAGAGCTGGTGGCCGAGGTGGTGGAAAAATATCCAGAAAGGGCTTTCACTCCCCTTTACTTACCGCTCTCCCCATTTGTTATTTTTGTCGTTTTATAGAAATCATGACCCATGTGTGTGTGTATATTCTACAAGATTTCACAAATTTTCTTTATTCCTCCCATGTTATTACAGGGCAAACATGATTGGAATTCAACGGTGAGGATTATTTAATGTATGCTTATTATTACTGTAGAATAGATAACGGAAATGAACAAAACTAGAAGGGTCCCTAGGTAAAGATCCATTGACTTCTAAACAATAGCTTCAACTCTACGCGTTACTAAGGGAAAGTAAAGTGCACAGCCAATCAAAAGAAGTGTACGTATATATAAGAAGAAGAAGAAGAAGAAGAAATCTTCTAAGCCTAATTTAAAAAGAAAAAAGTAAAGATAAAAATACATCATTAAATATAAAGGACAAACGAAGGAGCTTCAATAAGCTGATAAATACAACATTTTCCCGATCAAAACGCAGCATATTTACATGCTGGACACCCATTTAAAGACATTGCAGAAGCTATAATTCAGTATATTTAATTATTTATGAGCAACATGCCACCTAGCAATTAATAGGTTTGTCAATAATTGTGTTTCGCCTGCGCTACCTAATTCTTCCTAGAAGATTCATTAATCCAACACAGGCCCAACATAAAATTAATCAACAGGCCTACGTAGGTCTACTCCATCAGATTGTCCAATCAAATCCATTCTTAGCCCACCCCATCAAAACTTGGAAGGCCGTATCAATTTTTCGTGATAGTGAATTGGTTATGGCCGGTGGTGGCCAAACCGGACTTTGAAAAAATTTTGAATTTGTTTTTTTGAATTAAGTTTTGTTCTTGTTTTTCGATCAATATAAACAGTCAATAAAAGCGTGTTTAGTACTGTATTAATAATTGCAGTGGCGGCTTGAAAATGTAAATTTAAAAAAATTATAAATTTCAAGAGAGAATTTTTAGTAATATCAATACAAAATTATGATAAATATTAATTAATTAAACATTTTTAAAATTATAATTAAAATAAATTGTGGTTCCAAAAATACCTTTCCATACAGCCAAACGGAACTAACACGTGAAACAAAAACAAATGTTTGCTATGGAAGGAGAAATACAAGTTCTTTTTTCTCTATGTCTATGACTCCTAAAGATTGCAATTAATCCGTAATCAGTGCTTAGAGAATAAAAGATTTAATTAATAACTACTTTCAGGTGTTTTCGAGAAATTAAAACACTTAGAAAGAAGCAAATCCCGGTTAGAGAACTCATAATAATTTTTAAATGCGTGCTGTCCCCAATAATTTATGCCGGATCATGACAACATTCATGGGTTTAGTACATGGCAGTCAACTAGCTAGCTATTTTCATTCCCTTATTGTGCAAACATTACCAATAATATCACATTGCCCTCAGCATTTTTTCGGATTAACAAGCACACGATACAGAGTCAACTTCTTTTTTATACAAATGATGATGGAAGGCTACGAATATCATACATTAAATTTGCAATAATAATCAATTTAGAGTTTGTGATATTTGAGCATTCAAAACTAAAATTTTATATAAATATGTTCATTTTAACTAATAAAATACATTTGAGGACCGGATATGGTTATCAAAAACAAATTTATGAAGAAAACTTGGGATAAAATCCGAATAATGGATGAATTAGAAGATTTAAAGCAGATAATATATTACTAGTGGGATGGGATGTTACAGAATTTCTCTTTCAATAACAACCATTATCATTATTAATTTTTCAAGGTAGATATATATATTTTTAAAAATATTTTTTTATTTAAAATATATTAATATAATTTTTTTATTTTTAAAATCATCCATCATGAAAAAAACATGCCTTCAAATTAGTCAAGTCAAGTTTTATAGTTATGCCTCCAAGGGGTTTTCTCCTCGGTGACATGACTCAATACACAATAGAAGGAAAGAATGGATGTCCCTTACTACGTCCATACACGGTTGCTCTAGTTATCACAACAGCATGGAAACCCAAACCTGCTCAGTCTGATGGAGGTGGACAATCTCATTCCATTCTTTGTTTCTCTTAAAGTAAGAAATACGAAACAATTTTTTTTTGTTTTGAAAAAACTGTAACACCCAACGTCACAATGGCTTTTAAAAATAATTCACTGAAAGAATAGATTTTTTTATTTTATTTTTTTAATAAAAAATAATCTTGTTTAAATAATCACTATCTAATATTTAAATTATTAAAAATCCTTCCTGATCAATAAAAATTTCATGATATAAAATTTGTTACACAAAAAAAAATATTATCACTCCTTAAATATTTTATTTGAAATAGACTGTATTGTTAATTTTTATTAAAAAATATTAATATTTTATTAATTTATATACTATAATAATTTATATATAATATTCCTGATTTTAATATCAATAAATACTCAACATGAACATGGAATCCCAAACTTGGTCGGTCTTACGGAGGTGACTAATCTCATTCCATTCTTTGTTTCTCTCTTAAAACAAGAAATAATAAACAATATTTTTGTTTCAAAAAAATGATATCAAATTAACACCTCACATTTCTTTACTATAATTATTATTATTTTTCATTACATATTAGCACAATTTCAAATGTCAATTGGAAAAATGTATTGAAACAGAAGCTATTAAATAAGAGTTCAAGAATAATTATGGATTACTTTATGTGAAATGTTAACCATGCGGGATCGGACAACCAGGAGAACGTGGACCAAGGACGGAGCCTTTAAGAAAACTCCATTGTGCTGCAGCCCAGGTAGGATTATATATATATATATATATATAAAAAGCAGTTCCAATGGGGTTTTTCTTCTTTGTTAAATTTTCTGTTTCCAAGCAAGGACGGAGCTGGAATTATACAAAAGGAAGGATTAAAATTTAAGATATACTTTATTATTAGAAAATTTATTTATTTAAAATAAAAATATATTATATTATTTTATATTTTAACATTAAAAATTTCAAATTTTTTGTAGGGACCGGGTCCCTACTCGCCTCTCCCTGGTTCCGCTCATGTTTTCAACGGTTTATCATCATCATTAACTAAGTAAGAAAGTGATGTAGAGGACAAAAAGAAGACAAAACTCTGTTATAATCCCTTTTAAAAAGGTTCACGGTGCCATTATAGGAAAGTTCAGGATTTTTTTAAATTTTATTTTTAAATTAATTTTTTAAATTATTTTGATGTAATTTATCAAAAATAAATTTTAAAAATAAAATTTTATTTTAATATATTTTTTAAAAAATACTTTAAAAAACATCTACTATACACTTTTAAACGAACCTATATCTTGCAAAGTAAGTTGAGGAATCAACTATAATAATTACTTTTTAAATAAATTATAAAATTAGTGTAGTTACTTTTAAATTCAGATAAAACAATATATTTTAAAAAAGTGATAGCCATGTAACATGCTTCTTTTGGATATTAATATCTATTGAGAATCAAGATATTTAAATGATGTCATCTATTATAACCATAACATTTAAATTGATGTTATACTTACAGATTATAATAAAATTTTAATTAATATTGTTATTGATTTTTTTATCTAGTTAGTTGTAACAATTGAAAATATAAGATATATTCCATCACATTACTAAATATACATTTAAATTAAAAAATTAGTAATGCTAATGGTTGTTCTTGGAAGAGGAACTCTAAATTGATTATTATCGCAAATTTGATATATGATATTTTTAGCCTTTAATCATCATTTATATATAAAAGTATTTGATTGTGTGTTTATAAATCTCAAAACACATTCTCAAATTAGAAATGCCTTTAAAAGAATTTATTTTTTTGATTTTAAATTAATATTTTTTTAGTATTTTTAGATGATTTTGATGCACTGAGATAAAAAAATAATTTTTAAAAAATAAAAAATATATTATTTTAATACATTTTTAAATAAAAAATACTTTAAAAAATAAGAGTAATTATTTGGATTATAACAACTAATCTTATAAATTATTGGGTAAAAGTAGAACATATATTTAAAAATTATTACGAGTTCTCCAACTGGGATTCGCTTCTTTCTAAGTGTTTTTTCTCAAGAAAACCTTAAAGTTGTTATTAATTAAATCTTTCATTGTCTAAGCGCTGATTATGGATTAATTGCAATCCGTAGGAGTTTGTTTTTGCTTGACGTTGCAGTTCCCTTTGGTTGCATGGTGAGGTATGTTTGAAACTATAATTTATTTTAATTATAATTTTAAAAGTGTTTAATTAATTGATATATATATATTCATATATAGTTTAATATTGATTTGAAAAAAAAAATTAAAAAATATTTGTTATAAAAAATATAATTTATAATTTTTTTTAAATTTATATTTTAAAGCCACAACTACAAAAACTATCATAATAATAAACATAACTTATAAATGTGGAAAGAATATTTTTTTTGTTCTTCAAAAAAAAACTTATTTCTTTTTCAAAAAAAATCAAAAAATTTTCAGTCCGTCAAAAACCCATAACCATTTTAATATCACAAAATATTGATACGGGCCTTCAAGTTTTTATGGGATATATTTATGGGCTCAGAATGGATTTGATTGGACTATACCATAGAGTAGGCCTACATAGGTTTTATGTTGGGCCTGTGGTTCGAGTTTTGATGGGGTATATTTATAGGCCTAGAATAGATTTAATTGGACAATTTGATGGAATGAGCCTACATAGGCTTTATTTTGGGCCTCTGTCTCTGACTTGGATTTGATGGACTGGGCCTAAAATTTGATTGGACAATTTGATTGCGATTCCAGGTCGTCAATAATAAGAGGACAGGTTGGCAATTTCTGACAGCGCAAAGATCTTTTTGTTTCCATGCATGACTGGTTGCCAACACGACATCATCGACCCAATCCTGACGTCACTTAACCCACTCCTGACGTCACTCATGGTAAATGCTTTTCATCCGTGTCCGCCTAAAAGTGTCTTCCTCTCAGAATAAACATCACGCACAATCGAATTGCAAATGCTTCACTTGTTATCTTCTCTACTTCCTACAACTCTCTTACTTAAGAAGACACTTTTAGGTTAAGTCTTATATATCCTACAGTTAAGTCTTATTTATTTTATCATGTCTTTCTTTGGGTTGCAGAATCTCTGTTCCAACTCTGGCACCTAATAATATCACAGCTGCCATCAAGATTGCCAGCTTCTCCTCCTACTATTGACGACCCGGAATCGCAATCATCGCAACCCCTTCCTTCTTCTTCTTTGAATACCAACTCAGAATCACAATCACCACCAGGTGGGCGGCTCCCTCTTACCATCAACGAATCACAGCGAAACAATGTTCTTGACGCGAAGCCGGACTTGGAAACGGAATTAAGGAAGACACTCCTGACTTTGAGTTTCACAGCAGCAATTCAAATCACAATTCAGTACAAACAGGCTGCTGAATCTGAAACCCACTACCCCATCATTTTGATATCCTTGGCTGCTGTAGCTATCTTTGCTTCTCTATTCGTCTCACCGTTTATTGGAAAAAGGATTCCGACTGCATCCAAGGTGCCGGAGAAATTTGCGTTCTTCCTAGCGGCCACAACGTTTTTCTTCGCCATAGCAACTCCATTCCCTCTTGGCATCAATGTACTATGTGGGCGGTCTACATCATGTCGTTGATCACTGTTGCACTCTGCACTTGCCTCTAGGTGGTTCTGAAATGCAAAATTCAACAGTTAATTGTGCCGTAACTTCCACGGTCCGTACTAGGTTGTATTAAATATAAATAAAACCACAACTCTGCCAACAATCAATTCAGCTCGAATATTATTCAATGCATTTATTTTTAATTTTTGCTTTAAACTCTCCAGGTCTCTCTGTCTAGGCATTTGCATTTTTTTGAATATGATAGCTTGTTATTTCTTCGATAAGATTTCAGACGTTTCCAATACTTATTCTTGTTTTTCACTTTTTTGGTGAATATAATTAAGATGGTGAATGGATAATAAATCTAACATCGAGTGAGTTAATTTATTTTATCTAATTATCATACTTTCTGGAAAGAGTATCAATATTAATATTTTACTACTAAAATAATCTAAAAAGTGGCTGGATAGATCTATTTGTGAATTGTTATACATAAAAACGAAACTTATATATCCTACAGAATTTGAATACCGATCTTTTTTGGTTCATGCTAGCCTTTTCACTTATAAAATTGAATTGTGAGTTGTAAAAGTATACGATTTCAGAAACCAATTTATATATAACATGTAAAATTATATTAAAAACTTAAAAATCAACAAACTTAATCAAACATAGTTAATTCAATCAAAAAAATGTTAATATTTTATAACATGATGTTATTTTGATTATTTAAAATAAAAACTAAATTAAATCTCTTTATTTATAAAATGAATCTTATCTTATCTTGAGTTTATACTTGTATTAAATTTTTAAACTATGATATGAGCACCCAAATACTAAACCTGATAAGATTGATTTAGACGGGCATGAATAGAGAGGTAATTTATTTTATATAATAAGATTAAAGTAAAATTATTAGAAAACAATCAATTTTCTTTTACTTTCCTCGGAAAATTTAAAGCTTCCGGAAGATAAGAGGTCCTGATCAAATCCATAAAGCCGAACACAAAACATAAAAGACGAGGAATTTGGGATGGTAAGGCATGTTCAAACGACAAGTGAGAATATCGAGGCAGTTCATCACAAATTGATAAAGGTACGTAGATAATGAACCTTTTCTGATTATGACTTAACGCGCAGGATAATGCACTTTTCAATCAGGTGAGAAATTAGCCTCCTAGTTTGAATGGCAACATGGAATACCAATTTTCTACCTTCCCCTGGTTTCCTGATTTTACAATCAAAGAAACTCGTGATTTTCTGAAGTATATCTAAGGATGACATTAATTTTCTTAAGTATTGGAGTGGGCCTACAATTTGATTGTGATTGCAGGTCGTCGTTGAAGTCGTGATTAGGTACAATTTATTTATGCATACAATTCAACTACAAAAGTGAATATCTTTTGTTTTTCTTAGTTGTTTTAGTGGATCCCACACCCATTTACATTTTCACCTCTAACACAAACATACACTTAATGGTCCCACACCCAAACCACAATTTCCACCTCTTAACACAAAAACATACACGCTTAAGTGCTTTCCTCTCAGAATAAATATCACACAATCGAATTGCAAGTGCTTCACTTGTTATCTTCTCTACTTCCTACAACTCTCTTACTGTTTCTTTGTTTTCTTCTTGTTGGTGCTCAGGAGAGATCAAGATTGGTGCAATCAAGATGAAGATCGTGGGTAAGAAATGTTATACTACTTTCTATCTGAATTTCTTATCTCACGACCCAACCTGATGGTATTAAGTCTGATTTATTCAGGTTTATTATGCAAGTTTTGTTGATAATTAAATTTCCACGTCTTTATTTCATGTAAGTGTATCTAGCTATGTGCCAATTAAGTCTGATTTTTTTTTTTTTTATCATTTCTCTCTTTGGGTTGCAGAATTTCTGCTCCAACTCTGGCACCTCATGACATCACTGCTTTCATCAATACTGCCAGCTTATCCTCGTAATATTGACGACCTGGAATCGCAACCTCCACCTTCTCCAGAATCACAGCGAAACAATCTTGACGCGAAGCCGGACTTGGAAACGGAATTAAGGAAGACACTCCTGACTTTGTGCTTCACAGCAGCAATTCAAATCACAATTCAGTACGGACAGGCTGCTGAATCTGAAACCCACTACCCCATCATTTTGATATCCTTGGCTGCTGTAGCTATCTTTGCTTCTCTATTCGTCTCACCGTTTATTGGAAAAAGGATTCCGACTGCATCCAAGGTGCTGGAGAAAGTTGCGTTCTTCCTAGCGGCCACAACGTTTTTCTTCGCCATGGCAACTCCATTCTCCATTGGCATCAAATGTGCTATATGGGCAGTGTACATCATGTCGTTGATCACTCTTGCTATCTGCACTTGCCTCTAGGTAGTTCTGAAATGCAAAATTTGACGGTTAACTGTCATTACTTCCACTGTCCTACGTTGTATTAATATCAATAAAAGCAGATTAACTCTGTCAACAATCAATTCAGCTCTATTATTTTTTAGTACATTTCTTTTTAATTTTTTCTTTAAACTCTCCAGGTCTCTCTGTCTAGGGATTTCTTTTTAATTTTTTATTTTAGACGTTGACAATACTTTTTTATTCTTTTTTTTTTCTGGTGAATATAATTAAGATGGCGGGAAGATCGAGTGAGTTGATTTATTTTATCTAATTATAGCACTTTCTAGGAAGAGCACTGCTATTAATATTCTCCTAATAAAACCCCCTAATTAAAAAGTGGCTGGATAGTTCATGCATTTATGCTTATTACGAAGAATTGAGCATAACAGAAGTATGGCACTTTCTTTTCAAATGAACAGAAATAGAAGGATCTTTGTTTTTGTAAAGACCCATGGACTTCTAAACAATAGTTTCAACTCTATGCGTTATTAAACAAAAAAACAATATCTTCTAAGCCTAATTTAAAAAGAAAATGTTAAAGATAAAAATACATCATTAAATATAAAGGACAAACGAAGGAGCTCCAATAAGCTGATAAATACAACATTTTCTTGATCAAAATGCAGCATTTTATGGTTCCGAAAATTAGTAACAAGGGAAAGGGACTTATTTACATGCTGGACACCAATTTATGACATTGCAGAAGCTATAATTCAATATATTAAATTATTTACGAACACAATTGCACCTAGCAATTAATAGATTTGTCGATCATTGGGTTTTCCCAGCGTGACTTAATTCTTCCAAGAAGATTAATTAATCCAAATCAAACACAGAGGCCCAACATAAAGCCTCTGTAGGCCTGCTCCATCAAATTATTCAATCAAATCCACTCTTAGCCTATAAATATATTCCATCAAAGATTGAAGGCCCATCTTAATATTTTATGATATTGAAATAGTTATGGGTTTTTGGTGGATTGAAAAAATTTTTATTTTTTTTTTAAATTAAGTTTTTTTTTCTTGTTTTTGCATAATATGAACAAAAAATTATTTTTTAAAAATATTTATAATTTGTGTTTAGTTTATGTAGTTATGATTTGAAAATCTAAGTTTTAAAAAAAAGTTATAAATTATAGTTTTTTTATAACAAATATTTTTAAAAAGAGTTTTCAGTGAAATCAATACAAAACTATAACACACACATATATCAATTAATTAAACACTTTTAAAATTATAATTAAAAAAAATAATAGTTTCAAACATACCTCACCATACAACCAAACAGAACTAACACGTCAAGTAAAAACAAACTCCAACTGATTGCAATTAAGGAACTACCTTCAGTTTTTTTCGATAAATTAAAACACTTAGAAATAAGTGAATCCCAGTTGCAAAACTCATAATAATTTTTAAACGTGTGTTCTACTTCTACCCAGTAATTAATGAAAGATCAGGTGTCCTAATTAATGACAACTTTTTTAAAAGAATAAATATCGTTTTGGAAAGAAAGGGAGATGTTTGAAAAGGCATGGTAAGATCAATAGCTTTGAAATTTTTTGAATGCATTGTAGAACATGCCATTGCGTCATGCATGTTCAGAATCTTAGGTTGAGGAACAAAATTTTTAATATGATGCATATACTTACTCTTCTTCAGCTTAACAAATCGACTTTCATCTCGACAGTTCTCTTACATGTAGTCGATTAGATATCTTTCCTCAGCTTGGTTTTCTAATCATAGGAAATCAGAGAACAAAATTCTACATGTGGAGCAGCTTCAAAGGAAATCACATCTACCTTGCAAAAGAACCCCTGGAAGTCATGGAAAGACTACTCCGAGGAATTAAGTGGGGCTAATTTTAGCTCTGAAGTTTGGATAGAGGAAGTTGGGATAAGTAAAGTCAGACCAGCGGGTATTTCAGACAGCAATTACAGTTTAAATTCAAGTGAAGTCAGGAAATTATGCAATATTTCTAACCCGGCAAGTGATGGTTTGGAAATACTGGAGGCTCGTGACCAGGTAGGTGCTCAACACCTTACATTTGCTGTTCTTGCAGCGCTGATTGGTTTTCATGCGGTCACTGTCTTACTACTTGGCTATCAACTGACAGGAAGTTGAGGAACAAGATTCTGCATTTGTACCTGCAGCTCCAGGCCCTGATAACGAGGACGTCGGCAGGGATAGTTCTCGTTTGAATGCAAGCAGTAGAAACAAACGAAGGAGGACATCTGAGGTGTGGCAATACTTTGACGAAGTTACAGAAAATGGAGAAATATGGGCCAAATGCAAAAGTTGCAGTACTAGATATCGAGGGGAAAGCACAAGGGGAACTACAGATCAGCACAAACACCTAAAATCATGTACAGGGAAGAAATAAAAAGGCTGAAACAGAACAATATGTCTCCTTTAAAACTTAACACGTCCATGTATTTGAAGAAACATAGTTTGTTTTCAACTTTTGACTTGATATTGAAGTTGTGGTCAATGAGTCCCTATGAAATGTTCCTCACGAATTGAAGTCGTCAATGCAATATTTAGCATCCTCTGCAGCTAGTGAAGTAATGAGATTTCCTGATAGTGAAGTTCCTTTTCCAGTTTTATTGAATTTCTTCTTCGATTTCTTACCTCCTTCAATTGTGCCATAGTAACACTTTCTCGCTAATAAATCATTTAGAACATAGGAAATCAAGATTCCTATTCGGAAATACTTTTCTAATTTGCATGTGTTCTACTTTTATTTTATTTAATACAACTTAGACCGTCGAAGTTACGACAGTTTCGCAGAGTATAAAATGTGACAGACTCTGATCACACTAAATTTGAACACGAGGAATATTGCATTTCAGAATACCAAATACAACCACCTAGAGGCAATTGCAGATCGCAATAGCGATCAACGAAACGATGTAGACTGCCCATATAGCACATTTGATGCCAAGAGGAAATGGACCTGCTATGGCCAAGAAAAACGTTGTGGCCGCGAGGAAGAATGCAACTTTTTCCAACACTTTGGATGCAGTAGGAATCTTTTTTCCAATAAAGTGTCAGATGAATAGAGAAGCAAAAATAGCGGCAGTAGCTAAGGAGAGGAAATTGATGGACTTATGGAGTGCAGATTCAACAACTTGTTTGTACTGAATTGTGATTTGAAGTGCTGCTGTGAAGCACAGATTCAAGAGTGTCTTCGTTAATTCCATGTCCAAGTCCTGCTTCGCATCAAGAATAAAGTTTCGCCGTGATTCGTTGATGGTAGGAGGAGGTAGCTCCCGCGCTCGTGTTGGTGATTGTGGAGAAGGTGGAGGCTGTGTTTGTGGAGATTGCGATTCTTAGGTGGTATCAGAAGAAGAAGAAGGCTGTGGTTGTGATGATTGCGATTCCAGGTCTGTATTAGGAGAAGAAGACGGTGATTTTGATGGAAGCTGTGGTGTTGTTAGGTGCCAGAGTTGGGACAAACATGCTGCAACCCAAAGAAAATAATCCTTGATGATGGCTGGCGCTGAAACTGTCATGATAGCCTTCTACAGAATGCTCAAGCTTCTTGTTTGTTTTGACGGGGTTTGGATTATGGAAAGTGTAGCTAGTAATAAAATGTACGAAGAAGGTAGTTATAAGAGAGAAAAATGTGGGAATTGATGTAGCTACTGGAAGGTTGAGTGAACGAAGACATCAGACTCGAGTGCTGTCTTCGAGAGAACTATGGTGATGAAAGAGAAGTGTAAAGTATTATTAAGATGGGAATAGTCAAGAGTGAAAATGTGCGAGGAAAGTGAGACTTATGTGCAGGTTTATATAGAGAAAGGAAAGGAAAGAATGGTCATTGGTCAGTCCTGATCCAGCAGATGCTATCAACATTTAAAAAATAGATGCAATTAAAAATAGCTATCAACATTTATGTTATTATTGATAACAGAAAAAATTAAAAAATTACCATCAACATCTATATAATTATTTATAACAGAAAAATTAAAAATTTCCATTACCTTGTATACAATTATTAATTACAGAAAAATATAAAAAAAAGAAGAAAAAACACAAAAATAATAGAAGAAAAAAAGAGAATATTACCTTAATGTTGAGTTTTCCCATGCCCAAGAAGAGAAAAAATCCAAAACAAAAATCATTAAATAAATAGAGAAGAAGAGAAAGAAAAAGAAGAAGAAGAAGAAAAGATAGTTGTGAATGGAGAAGAACATAAAAAAAGATAATGGGTCAAGGATAAAATGAGAGAAAGAGAACAAAGAAAGATAGAGATTTGGGTGAAGGAGAGAGGAAGAGAAATGTGTTCGTTTATTTTGATTTTAGGGATTCTATTCTTTTAATTTGAGGTTTTTTTATTGATAAATAATTAAATATTAATATTTTTAATTTTTTTATTTGTGTATTTGTTTGTAAAGTCTAATTGAAATATTCAATTTAATAAAAAAAATTTAGAAGCTCGCTACCTATCACTGACTACTTTTTTTGTTTGTTGGTGATTTCATATGTATTCATCAGTAATAAACAATGCAAATGAGAAGTAAACAGTACATTAGCTCTAGAAAAAATACCAAAATACATTAATCATTGGTGATTTTGTATGTACTGAATAATAATGAATAATGCAAGTGAAAAGTGAACAATATTAACAAACATGAACTATCAATGATCTTGTATATATTGGACACAATAAAATTTAGGGGTGGGGGGGTTATGGTGTTTGTTGTAAAGAAAAATAGACGAGACAGTAGAATAAGAAGAAATGGAGAAGGAAGAGAGGAAGGTCACTCGTCAAGTTATAAATTAAATATTATCAACGGATTTACTGATGAATTTAATCGACACATTTAAATGTATCAGTAATTTTATATGTAAAAATGACACGTCATCACACTTTTTGGCTCCTTTTTCATTCATTTTTTTCCAATACAATTTCTTCGATATATACTGCTAGATATTTTTGTTGGTGTTTATTGGTTGCTACTGCAAGGCATATTCAATGAAACACTGGTTTTTGAGATTGTATTGGGTTGAGAAGACTTCTATCATTCCTCTAATAATATATAATTTGTTGTCTCTGTAGACATACTTGATTTGGGGAACTACGTACATGTGCTTGTTTGTTTTTTTGTGTTTGCTTTCAGTCTAGTATGCATAATATTTCATAGATTTCCTAATAATAAAGTTCCTTTTCCAGTTTTGTTTAATTTCTTCTTCGATTTCTTACCTCCTTCAATTGTGTTTGACAGAACTCCCTTTTGGCTTCTTTGGTATGCCATATTAACATTTTCTTGCTAATAAATCAAGATTCCTATTCAGAAGTACTTTTCTAATTTATATATGTTCTGATTTTGTTGAGATTTAATACAATTTAGGATCGTGAAAGTTTTGACAATTTCACTTTGATCACACTAAATTTCAACAAGAGAAATATTATATTTGAAAATAACAAATACAACCACCGAAAGGCAATTGCAGATGGCAATAATGATCAACAACATGATATAGACTACCCATATAACACATTTGATGCTAAGAGGGAATGGAACTGCTATGGCAAAGGAAAACGTTATGGCTGGTAGGAAGAATGCAACTTCCTCCAATGCTTTAGATGCAAAAGGAATCTTTTTTTCAATAAACTATGAAATGAATACAAAAGCAAAAATAAATATAGTAGGAATATTTTGTTGTATGATAATAAATCTATTTCAATTCAATAAGGCTTTTAAGTAATTTATCATGTCTCAAATAATCGATAAACGACCAACATTAGTCATCTTTTTCAATCTTAAAAACAGAAACCACAGTCACTTGTTCTTTCTCTTTTCCAACATGAATTATCAATGGAATGACCCATCTTTGACATACAAAAACTTTTATTTTCATGATGCTAATGTTGACGCCAGATTTGTTAAGGCATCAACTTGCTCATTTCTTTCTACGGTACATGTTATAAAGTGTTACAATTAATTGATATCATTAGTTTTAGTGCATACTTGTGATATAAGATGAGTTTTAACTTCCTAACTTCATAAAGTTAGAGGAGTTGTTTAAAGACTAATTGAGAATCTCTAAATAATTTAAGGAGAGGCATCATTATATTCACTGTTATGTCTAACCCATAAATCAAAGCTTGATATTTAGCCATGTTATTCGAATAGCATTTATTTAGTCAATGGTAAGGCAAACGACAAGACCTCTCCTTCATGTGTGATAAAGATTAGCCCAACTCCAACTTTATTTTGTCGTGTTGTATTAACAAAGAACATTTTTCATGGTTTTGACATTTTAATGAATAAAACATCGTCATCAGACAAGTCTTTAAAGAACTTTCATTCATCGAGAATACGATTGTCGATAAGAAAATCAGCTAGTGCCTGTGCCTTGATTACCTTTTATGAGATGCAGAGAATTTCAAATTTTTAAAGTAATGAAGCTCACTTTGCCAATCTTTTTGGTAGTACTGGCCTTAAGATGATGTACTTGAGAGAATTGGCTTTAGGGATTAGCTGTACTTAATACACTTAGAGGTATTGTCTTAAATTATTTATCACAAATGCTAATGCTGGACATTTCTTCTCTATTGGAGAATAATTCTGTTCAACCTCATTTAACATCCTACTAAAATAGTAGATAATATTTTTCCTATCTTCATCATTTTATTGTGCCAATAACACTTCCAAAAAACATATTTGAGCTGTTATAAAGAGGATAATTAGACATCATGACGTACTTGTAGGACAAGTGGATCAAGAATGTACTTTTTAATTATTATTTTTAAAGTAATAATACAAACTTCATCTCAATAAAATGATGTATCCTTCTTCATCAAGTGAGTGAATGATTAACATCAACCCTTTAAGTTATAAATGAATCTTCACATATAGGTCAACTTTTCTTAAAAACCCTTAGATAAGTCAATCTCAATTAAAAACCCTTATAAATAAATGGATGTTTCTTAGCTCTGGCATTTTTAAGATGACATTGATTTTAGATAAGTCAATTTCAATTTCTTGATGTCAAACTATAAATCCTAATAATTTTCTTGAGGACACACCAAATTCATATTCAAATGCTAGACAAAGATCTTCCAAATGATTATTTTTTTTCTTTTAACTTTACCACAAGTTCATCAATGTAACATTCATGATGTTGATGAAACATATTATTAAAAATAGTTTGCATTGCCCTTTGATAAGTGATACCTACATTTTTTAATTCAAAAGGCATGAATCTTATTGCAATATATCTCTTTTTAAGTCTAGAAGGTTGTCTTCTCCTTGTCTGCAAGCACCATTCAAATTTGATTATAGCAAGATGAACCATCCATAATGGATAATTTCTCATGGTATGTTGTAGCGTCAACCATGATTTTAGTGATTGGAAGTAGAAAGTCATATTTGAAACAAGTATTGTTAAGGTCTCCAAAATCTACACAAAAATGGATCTGGCCATTCTTTTTTTCCTAACATGATATTTGAGATCCATGTAAAATACTTAACCACACAAACAAAACCTACTTGGATAAGTTTGTTCATTTCAATCTCAATTTGTGAGAAGAGTTCAAAATGAAAGCGAGGATTTGTTTTACAAGCCTAACCCAATTTTATATTGCTAATTAATGTACAACAACCTCCAAGTCTAAAAATAGCATTTTATCATAGGATTAAGTAAAGATATCCTAATGCTCCATGTCATCTCCTTTTCTTTTTTAGTAATAAGTCTTCATTGATTAAGGTTAGGTGTGGGTTTTTAACAATGTCTAAGTTAATCTTATTAAGTCCATTTACTGTATGCTTATTTTCTTATTCAAAGGCGGTTAAAGCCAATGTCTAAGTTAATCTCTTTAAGTCCATTTAGTGTAAGCTTATTTTCTTATTAAAAGGCGGCTAAAGTCTCCTCAACATCTTCTTTGATGAGAAATTCATCATTATCGTCCTCTTCAATAATAATATGAAATACATTATTTTTTTTGTTTTCTTTATTAGAGGGGTTTGTTATCATCATTATATGCTTTGTTTTTGTTCATTAATTTTATGTTCAGCCTATGTTGGATTAATTAATCTTCTAGAAGGAATTAAGTAACGCTGACAAAACCTAATGGTTAACAAAACTATGAATTGTTAGGTGCAATGATCTTCATAAATTAAATCTTTCATTGTCTAAGTACCAATTATGGATTAATTGCAATCTGTAGGAGTCATAGACATAGAGAAAAAAGAACTTGAATTTTTGCTTCATTGCAAACATTTTTTTGGCTTGACATATTAATTAGTTCTGTTTGGTCAATTTTTTGTTTGTATTCAGTGGCACAAAACAATCCAAAAAAAACTTAATTTTAAACAAATACAAATTTTAAAATTTTCAAAGTCCGGTCAGCCAAGGAGCCAAAAAAACCATAACCATTTCAATATCACAAAATATTGATTGGGAATGATTGGGCAAGTCGGTCCAAGATATCAGGACTGTTATGGTTGGCTTCCTGTTCCACAATTACCATGATTTCTGGTCTGCGTTCCTTCAGTTTTGACAAAACTTTCTCGAGTGCACCGGGCACTAAGATCAGTTTGTGAAGTTCAAACTCCCATTTCACAACTATCGCCTCCTTCTGGATTGTTCTTTTGAGATTGAGAGTGGATTCGACAATACCTGCAATATTGGCAAATACATGGTCTAATTTGAAATCTGTCAGGCGAAGTGTTTTAGCCTCTGCAGCTAGTACGCGATCCATTTCTTGGAGGTAAGCGATCCACTAGTAACCATTTCAATATCACAAAATATTGATATGGGCTTCAAGCTCTTATAGGGTGAACTTATGGCCAAGAATGGAATTGATTGGACAATTCGATGGAGTAGGCCTACATAGGGTTATTAATTAATTTTTTTGCTATCAAAAGCATACATGCATGAACTAATCCTCACCATTTTTATAAAAATTGAATTCCAATCGCGGTTACCCCTACAATAACATAGGAGGAGAAGTAAAGTAAATCTAGAAAATCTTGTAGGGTATATACATGGAATAAGTGAAAAGGCTAGCATGAACCACAAGGTCAATATTCAAATTCTGTAGGATATAATTAGTTTTGTTAATTTCATATATCACAATTCACAGGTAAATTTATCCAGCCACTTTTTAATTAGGTTGTTTTATTAGTATTAGTACTCTTCCTAGAAAGTGTTATAATTAGATAAAATAAATTAATTCACTCGATCTTCGATGTATTGTGCATTCACCATCTTAATTATATTCACAAAAAAAAACAAGCCATCATATACAAAAAAAAAATGAAAATGCCTAGACAGAGAGACCTAGACAGTTTAAAAGAAAAATTATAAAGAAATGCACTGAAAAATAATCGAGCTGAATTGATTGTTGACATGGTTGTGGTTTTATTTATATTTAATACAACCTAGTACGGACCGTGGAAGTTACGACACAATTAACTGTCAAATTTTGCATTTCAGAACCATCTAGAGGCAAGTGCAGAGGGCGACAATGATCAATGACATGATGTAGACCGCCCACTTAGCACATTTGATGCCAAGAGGGAATGGAGTTGCTATGGCGAAGAAAAACGTTGTGGCCGCTAGGAAGAACGCAACTTTCTCCAGCACCTTGGATGCATTCGAAATCTTTTTTCTAATAAACGGAGAGACGAATAGAGAAGCAAAGATAGCTACAACAGCTAAGGACATCAAAATGATGGGGGTAGTTGGCTTCAGATTCAGCAACCTGTCCGTACTGAATTGTGATTTGAATTGCTGATGTGAAGCACAAACTCAGGAGTGTCTTCCTTAATTCCGTTTCCACGTCCAGCTTCACGTCAAAAACATTGTTTCGCTGTGATTGGTTGATGGTAAGAGGCAGTCGTCCTCCTGGTGGTCATTCTGTTGAAGTTGGATGCCACGCTTGTGGAGATTGTGATTCTGAGGTGGTGCTAGAAGAAGAAGGAAGGGGTTGCGTTGATCACTGTTGCCTTCTGCATCAAATGTGCTATATGGGCAGTCTACATCATGTCGTTGATCGCTGTTGCCTTCTGCACTTGCCTCTAGGTGGTTCTGAAATGCAAAATTTGACAGTTAAGTGTGCCGTAACTTCCACGGTCCTAGGTTGTATTAAATATAAATAAAACCACAACCCTATCAACAATCAATTCAGCTCGATTATTATTCAGTGCATTTATTTTTAATTTTTGTTGTAAACTCTCCAGGTCTCTCTGTCTAGGCATTTGTATTATTTTGAACATGATAGCTTGTTATTTCTTCGTCAAGTTTTCAGACGTTCCCAATACTTATTCTTGTTTTTCAGTTTTTTGGTGAATATAATTAAGATGGTGAATGGATAATAAATCTAAGATCGAGTGAGTTAATTTATTTTATCTAATTATCACACTTTCTAGGAAGAGTACCAATATTAATATTCTACTACTAAAACAACCTAAAGAGTGGCTGGATAAATCTATTTGTGAATTGTGATACAAGAAAACAAAACTTATATATCCTACAGAATTTGAATACTGACCCTTTTTGGTTCATGCTAGCCTTTTCACTTATTACAAATATATGCCCTACAAGATTTTTCAGATTTACTTTACTCCTCCTCCTATGTTATTGTAGGGCAATCGCGATTGGAATTCAACTTTTATAGAAACGGTGAGGATTAGTTCATGTATGCTTCTTACGTAGAATTGATAGCAAAAATACGACCCTTTTCAAATGAACGAAAATTAGTAGCAAGCGAAAGGGACTTATTTACATGCTAGACACCAATTTAAAGACATTGCAGAAGCTATAATTCAAGATATTAAATTATTTATGAACACCATTGCACCTAGCATTTCATAGGTTTGTCAATCATTGGGTTTTGCCAGCGTTAGCAAATTCTTCCAATAAGATTAATCAATTCAAATCAGAGACGCAGGCCCAACATAAAATTAATCAACAGGCCTCTGTAGGCCTACTCCATCAAATTGTACAATTAAATCCATTCTGAACACATAAATATACCCCATAAACGCTTAAAGGCTCGTATCAATATTTTATGATATTGAATTGGTTTTGAGGTGTTTGGCCCAATGATAGATGAAATGGAATTTTAAAACAAAATTCAAATTAAATTTTTAATTTTAAATTAAATTTTATTATTATTTTTGTATTGATATCAAAAATAATTTTTTTTAAAAAATTAATATTTAATATATTTTTAATTAAAAAATACTTTGAAATATAATTTTTATTACTGTCCATAGTTCCCTTCACCTAACATTATTTTAGTATTATGAAAAATTTTATGGTTATAATTAAAATACTATTATTAAATCTGAACTGATTTTATAAGTCGATTTGAGATTCGGTTAACCTGGTAGTTAAAGAAGTCTGAATAAGATAAAAAAACTAGTATTAAAAAAAACTAATTAGAGCATAACTAACCCAGGAGTTTTGGCCTAACTGGATGAAACTGATATATAT